>CM076575.1:92592617-92721777 GCA_034641835.2 Pinus albicaulis
AAGATCTAATTATGTCATTAGTTCTTTGCTTATATCATTCCATTATTCATTCATCAGATGTTCAATAAATAGTAAAAATGTGCAGTAAGAACAGAATAAACCATCACACAAAGCATCACACATGAACACCAGGATTTTTAGGTGGAAACCCAAGTCGGGAGAAAACCACCGCTGCAGTTGCTCAGCCTTCAATATTTTATTATAGAGAAAACATCTTACAACATATGTGCGGGCGCAGACTTGACCAGCACGCAGGCACCCACCTGCGCTCGTTTACCAGCCTCTCCTGGAAGGGAGCTCCAACCCCCTGACTCGTTTACCAGCCTCTCCTGGAAGGGAGCTACGACCCCCCGATCTCGTTTACCAGCCTCACCTGGAAGGGAGCTACGACCCCCTGACTGAAGGCTACAACCCTCAACACCTCTATGGACCACGTTTCATCAATTTTCACACTGGATCCAAAGCTTCCACTAGGACACCACTTGCAGGCCACGTTTCATCATATTTTCAGACTGGACCCTTTCCATATTTTTAAGCTCAAACATACATCACCAACAGATACTTATCAATTCAGACAACACAGATCAGATAGCAGAAACATAGTAGAACAGATCAGACATTTCATACCCCTTGCATCAACAAACCCTAGTTTGCATATGCGCTTTCCATTCACTGATGTCGCGTATATACGCGCTTCCATCCACATCAACCAGCGTATACCTCTGTACTAATTTCACTGCGCATACGCGCTTTCTCTTCAGCGAATCCGCGAATATACGCGCTTCCTCTGCGGCGAAGTAGCGTATAGATCTTCAATCATTATAGAGTAGCATACTTCTTCAGATCAGATATTCAGTTCATATTCAACCCTTTACTTCAGATAGATGTTCGCCTCATCACATATCTAATCACTCCATAAACAGATCTAGTAGATACAAGTACATTTCAGATCTAGATATCCTGCTTCATCATTTCTTCATAGGTGCATCATAGATTCAGATCTATCATCAAACCTTTACCCTTTCCATACAGATATACTTCACAGAGAATTATTCATTCAAGCTCAGACATCTTGCACCCACACTCATGATTTGCACAATGAATTTCTTCTCCTTATATAGGTTTACCCTTTTTCAATACCATGATCCAAAACCACATTACTTCCGATGGTATTCCTGGACGGGGTCATTTAGGCGAATCATTACCCAATACAATGGGTCAATACCATGGTGGTTACCCCTGGTTTTGCACTTTTTGAGCGCTTTTTCCCATACGCGACTTGGCACGTTGTTTCCCGCGTGCATACGCGACTTCTCCTAGGCAAATCTTTCCCTAGGCAAATCCACGTATACCTAGAGACATACTCTTTTCATTAGATTTAACACATCTTTGAAATCCTTTCTTTATTGCCTTAATGCCTGTCCTTGTAGATACATCGGTTACTCCATCAAGAACATATTCTATCTAAAGCACAACCATGGGTGGATTGCCATCAAGGATAACCTGCATCCTTATTGCCAACAGTTGCTTGTGATGGTAATTTGTGAGGAATTGGCTAGATTGTGAGCATGTATGTCCAATTTCCTAGCAAAAGTTTCCAGGTCCATTATTTTGTCTTCTAAAACCATAGGGCTGGGCAACCCTTTATTCAATAAAACATTAAACCTTTCTCGGAAAGCAATTATTTCTGCCTGCATGTCAAAGCACCTTCGTTCCAAATTTTTCATAAGAGTTCTTTTAGTAAAAAATCTTTTTATTTCTAAGATTGTTGCAGTTCTATCCTGAATACCCATTTCTTTAAGCTGCTGTCTGGTTTGGGTGTTGAGAAACTATATAAGCTTATTGGCCTCCTCAGGCCTATTTCCTAATTCTGCCTGTGTGTTTTCAACTTCATCCAGAGCTACTTTGACTAAGTCGTTCTGCTCGTATATTATCTGAATTGAAGGCCAGATGTCTTTTATTGATTGGATAATATTTTCCCAAATAATTTCGTTTATTTCTCTCGAAGGCTTCTCCAATGTGAGATCCTTTTCTAATGCTTTAACCAATTTTTCCAATATTTTGATTTCTCTTGATTTGTCAGCAACGCTTATCTTTTAAAGATCATATCTCTGTTCCAAATTGACAAGCTGTAACTTTGTGTGATGAAGTTCTGTTACTTGCAGTTTCAATTCATTCATTTTCTTTACTAATTGTTTTGAATTCAAATTTGAAGTGTCTACCTGTGATGACTCTGCTGGCTGACCCGTTGGCTGTGTACTTGTAATTGCCTCTGTTGTAGATGTTGGAATAACAAATTGTTTGTCTTTCAATGCTTGCTCCAGCTATTTTTCTATTTCAGTCAATTGCTCATTCATCTTCAAGAGCAACTCCATCATTTCTTCTTCGTAACTCCTCTTTATTAATTCTTCAGTTTGGGGATGTCTGGAAGCTGGCAATTTCAACTACTTTGTCAAAGTTGCAATGTCATCATCCTTTTTCTTTATTAATGCTTCTATACCTTTGACATCCTTTGGATTGTGACCTAATCC
Source organism: Pinus albicaulis (assembly GCA_034641835.2). Taxonomy (NCBI): domain Eukaryota; kingdom Viridiplantae; phylum Streptophyta; class Pinopsida; order Pinales; family Pinaceae; genus Pinus; species Pinus albicaulis. The sequence goes on from CM076575.1 coordinate 92,595,149, forward strand.
AATTATTATTTCCTCCAATGTTTTTATTCTGTTGTCTTTGGTTTGAGAAGAAGCCTTTTCCAGCTGCAGTTGTGTATTTATGTTTTCTAAAGAATCCTGTAACTTATGAGCTGCCATTGCCTTATCAGTCAGTGTAGAATAGATCATTTCACCAGTCTGCTTATGCAACTCAATCTGATCTAAAGGATGGATGTCCTTTGCGAGGACTTCCAAGTTTGTCCTGATATAATCAGCAGCTGTTTTTGGTTGCTGCACCTTGGGTTCGAAATGGCTCATTAACATTTTTCCCTGTTGGATGTCAAAAGATGACATCAATCTTTCTTGATTCTTTGGAGCCATTTTCAAATATTGATTATATACTTGCATTTTCAGTGGATCATTCCTGGCCTTGATATTGATAAATGTCTTTTTTATATTCCTTGTATCCTTAACTGGTATTTTGAATGAAGATATTTCAATGCTATGGTGCTTTTGTAACTCTTTCCCTTGTGAAGTAGTGGATGCCCCACTGACTGTATTTGTTTGTTGACTGCCTGATTGTCCTTGTCCTTGACTGTCAGAAATTTCTTGAAATGATTCAACTTCTGGAAGAGGATTCAATCTCTTCCTTTTAGTATCTTGCTGCTTTGTAGATCTATCACCAGGGGTGGATGTTTCAGCTTCTCTCTTTTTTCCTTTTTCCATATTAAGAGGAGTTTGAAGATTGGCAATTTCTGTCTCATTGATCTGAACTAGAGGCATTTGTACCTGACTTTGTTCTTTAGATGTTTCTGGTAACTCTGTCATTGTGAATTTTTCAATTACTTGTATGTCTGGTTCTTTTTCTTTTCCTTTTGATTCTACTGCCACTGTACTGATCTCCTGCAAATATTGTTGTGAAGTTCCTGCAGAAGAAGGTCCTGCTGTCTGTACATGCCCAAGAGAGTCCAGGTCAAGAATATTTTCAAGATCTTTCATTACATTATCAATATTGACCTGCTCACTATCTTGCTCTACCAAAGTTCCTTCCATCCATTCATCTGTATTTGCATATTGTTCAATTTCAGGCATCCTAAAATGAATGTATGGAGATAATCTGTGTTTCATTCTCCTGTCACAAATAAAGCTATATGGATCATATGGTGCCCAGTAGAAACTCTTTTGTAGTTTGAGGTAATCTTCTAAAATCCTTTTAGCCTCTTTCCCAGCTTCCCTAGAATTACAAACAAAGGGACCTAATTGGCTCTTTATTCTAAGTTGCGCCTTCTACTTGGCATTACAGAAATGAACTATATCTGAATTGTTCATCTGTCTGAAATACTCAAGTGCAAAAAGTCTCATTGGAACATATCTGGGCAACTTGAAAGGACACAATTCACATCCATAAATCCTAAATTCAGTATAATTCTAATATATGTACCAATATCCCAACTTATAATGTTTTGAGAGTTGTAGGATTCTCTTGATTTCATTACTGATTCTGGGAGGAGAAATTCCAGTTAACGAAGTGGTTTCTAGATGTACAAACAGATCAATAAACTCATTGTTTGAGTAAGGAGAATCAGGAGAATGATGGGTGATAGCAGACCAAAAGATAACTGATCTAGGGTTTCCTTTAGCATCAAGTTTTTGCATATGGAAAGGAAAAATTTCTGACTGATAGTATATCATGAGATGATATATGAAGGAAGAATATTTGAATACTCTCTTATTTCCAAATCTCATGAATTGATCATGAATTTTGTCAGCAATAAAAGATGCAAAATCATACCTAACAGCAGGAGGCTGTCCAGGGGTAAAAATAGATAATAGCACTACGGTCAATTGGTCAACGAACTCACTTGTGTTAAAACCCATTATTGAGGATATCATATTTAAAATGAGTCTGCCTTCATCAGTAAAAAAGGTGTGGCCATAAGGGGGAGGTCCTTTAGGCTGATGCAGTGGCAGCATGAAAGTTTGACAAAGACGGTTTAACTCTTCATGGGACAATTTTGTAGACTTCTCAACTATTTCGGCCATGTGCAGAGGGGTAAGGGCTTGACCAGGCTGGAAATGTAGCATCTCATTTATGGATTGAGCAGTTATTGGGAAGAGGACATCTTGATTTGGGGATAAGACTGATCTTTGGTTAGGATCATAGTTGGCATGGCAAAGATGGATGATTTCAGGGAAAATATGGATTGCTGGGAGAAGGTACATGGGCATATTGGATTCCCAGAGTCCAATTGTGTCAGAACCATTCAAACAATTGTCTTTGCAGCGACAAAATATTCGAAGAGGATTCTCACTGAGACCTAGGTCTTTTATTTGAAAATCCATATCAGACAAAGGTAAATAATCCAAATCTTTATGAGGAGTGTTAAGAGGTGCTACGTTCAAGGCCACCGGAACTTACATTTTTGGTTCTTGTGGATTCAAAAATGGAAATTCGGGTTTTGGTGAAAAATTGAGCCCAATTACAGATTTCGACGGGAGAAATAGGTACAATTTCAAATTGGGAATTTAATTACAGTTCTCAGGATTTAAGGAATGAACTAGCAATTAATTTTAACTCTGTTTTAGTGAAAGGACAAGGAAAGCTGAGTTTCTAACAGAGTTCATTCGAAGATTTAGGGTAAATACCTATTTTTGGAGAAAGCAGCGTTTGGATAAGTGCTAGTTAAGGTGGATAATCTTCTAAGAGGCTTGACTGCAATCTTCTTCGACAGGGTAGAGGTTGGCGGATTTCAAAAATTTGAATTTTGAAATTTCTGCATGGAGGGTGTATTCGTCGTCTGCGTACGAAATGATGAAAAAAACACGAATTTTTTGTTTTATCGGCAAAGTCAAATGGGGGGAATTTTTTATTATTTTATTGCCTGACATCAGCATGGTACAGTGGTCATGTCATGAACAGAAAGGTCGGTAAGTGGTTTTTATCGCACCACTTATGGGGGAGGGCGGTTTTAGGCGAAGGGCAACGATGTGATACAATGGCTGACACGTAGCATGACACTATTTGGAAACCACTTGGCCATCGCGCGTTATCTTTTGTACGTGGATGGCCAGCGAAATGGATGAGGACCATTGATCTCACAGCAGGTAATCGGATGGTCGACGGGATAGGGAGATGATGAAGTTTTAATGGCGTGGACCCAATGTAATTAATTATCATTTAAACTCATCGGGCGGAGTTTGATTGACGGTTTAGATTATTAATTAATCGTGGGGATTAATTAATCTCTTTGTATGGTCGAAGATGAAAAATGCACAGGGATGGACCATTTTCAAAGTTTGGTTTTAATTAAACTTTTGGAATTATTTTTTGTTTTAAACATATATATATATATATATATATATATATATATATATGTTTAAACGTTTTTCATCTATTTTTTATTATACGATAATTGAATTGAATTAATCCAATTACCATAGGGGGGGGGATTTATTTATAATGATATTTTTTAGCCAAAGGGCATATAATGTGGGTTCTTTATTTGAATATATGGGGGTTAAATACTTTGGCTAAAACTATAATATATGGGTTGTTGGGATATTATAAAAAGGAGTTATATACATAGCAAAAGGTGATTTTCATAGGGAGTTAATATATAAATTAGAGTTAATATGACAAAGGACAATGTAAACTCAAAATACTTAAATATAACCAAGAAAGTGATGATTCAAAAGTAAATGACATTATTATACTTTCATCACTTAGCCTTAGAAATAAAAAGTGATTTTGAGGGCTTTTCATGAAATATTGAAGGATTTTCTTAAGTAGAATGGAACCTTACTTAGGAAAAGATTTTTAAAGGTGAATGAATGTGATAATGGGTGATTTCAAGTACTTAGGTCTTTTTCAATTATTGGGCCGAGGGTCTGGTCCCTCCAAAAGTCAAAGAAATTCCTTGAGCTCCTCTAATCTTCAAATTCCTTAGCTCTTAGGGGAAATTAGTAAAATCTTTAGGGAAAAATGAAGGGGAAGTTAATAATATTGACTTTGCTTTGCTTTGAACTTTTTCTAATGTAGTATCTGCCTTTGCACTTTGTGATGAAAGTAAAATTGAACACATTTAGAACCATCATTCATCACATGCAATCCTGCAACAACATCTACCTACCCTACTTAATTTACCCTACCATTTTGTCTTCTTTATTAGGGTGCACTTAGACTGGCAAACCCTTATCAATATTATTTTTCTTTTACATGGAAAACCTATCTAAGTCTACACTTATTACATCCAAGGGCTCAGATTAAACTGTTGAGCACCTTTTATTAACTCTACCTATCTACTTATCTGCCAAGATTAAACTGTTTGGTCATATATTTATTCTCTATTCTACAACATGAAATTGAAAAAAGAATGAGTCAAGTTTAAACAATTTGACTCTTCATAAATTGTGGCAAAAGTTTGACAAGCTGCACACAATTTTTTATTACATCAAATGAAATAGTAGTGGCATTTTGACTTGCACACTTTCCTTGGCCTTTCTTTTGATGGGGTTCATCTTCTTTCACTTTTTTGGCCATTTTTATTTTTTCACCCTTTTATTTTTCTTTTAGGGTATACTCTCTTTACATTTTTAAATTTTTCATTTTTTTATTTTTTAAGAATATGGAACACATTTGCACAAGAAAAAGGTTTGAACATATTGCATAGTTCAATAAGTCAATCATGAAAAATGACACCTATTGGTATAGGAGTCTAACAGTGGCTCCACTTGGGGATGGCTTTTCCTGGCAAAAAGTCAAGAACAACATGTTAGATGCCTCAAAATGCCTTCAACTGAACCATGAAACCTTCTTTTTCTGGTGGCTTTATTGTATATATGATAGTAAAACTTCTGAAGCTTAGGGCCTTCACTTCGGGCTTCAACTCCAACAAGTCACCATCTAATCAAAACTGATGCATTAGAAAGGATATAATATGTACATGTTAGAAGAAATCAGAAAATCCTAGTAAATAGGATCAAAATAGTGCTTTAGCATTCGACCATTGACTGGTCCTTCCTCAGCTTCTGTACCATCCAAATTCTTCAAAAAATATGTGTTATTTCCCTGTAAAGCATGAATGATGTAAGGTCCTTTCCATAAGAAATCAAATTTCCCATGTTTTCCTTTATATTCCCTTCTGGAATCCCATCTTAAAACTTTTATATCCTATTTGAAAATCCTCTGCTTTAGTCCTTTTGTCAAACATTTTCTTTAACTTTTCCTGCAAAACTTGGGATCATTGATACACTTCTTCTCTGGTCTGCTGCAAGTGAATTGTTTGGTTTATTCTTCTCTGAATATCATTTGGTTCTACTTGAGCCTCCTGAAGTAATTTCATAACAAGAATTCCTAAGGATGATGGAAATATAGCCTCAATACCATAAAATAATTCATATGGACTGGTCCCAATTGATTTCTTAGTTGTAAGTCTGTCTGCCCACAATGCATTGGTAAGTTTCTTATGCCAATTCTTTTTATTCTCTTCCAATAATTTTTTAATGATATTAATGAGGCTTTTATTGGAAGATTCAGCCAGTCCATTACCCGGAGGATAATAGGCTGTTGAATGGCCTAAAGCGATGTGATATTTATTGCAGAAACTAATCATTTTCGTAGACTTAAAAGCAGCAACATTATCAGTTATAATTTTTTCAGGACAACCAAATCTTGAAAGTATATTGGTTTCTAGAAATCCTATAATTACAGAATCATTGGCTTGTCTACATGGGATTGCTTCAATCCTTTTAGTAAAGTAATCTGTAGCAGTGAGGATCCATCTGTGTTGCCCAGAAGAAGGGGGATGGATTTCTCCAATAAAATCCAGTCCCCATTGTTGAAAGGGTCTCTCGGTGGAAATTGGTTTTAATGGTAAAGGTAACAATTTTCTCTTGCCCTCAAAGATCTGACACTTATGGCAAGCAGTTACCAATTTCTTATCATCTGAAAACAAGGTTGGCCAATAAAAACTAGCCCTTAATATCTTATCTGCAGTTGAATTCTAGTAGAGGTGCCGACCACAATCTCCCGCATGAAATTCATTAAGTACCTTGTCAGTTTCATCTTTCAATAAACAATTTAATAGGATTCCATCATGATTCTTCCAAAAAAGAGCACTATCTAAAATACAATACTTTAAAGATGTCATTTTTAAGAACCTTTGTTTCATTCTGGATAATCCTGGACGAGCTTGCAGGTTTAACAAAACATAAATGATATCAGTGTACCAGGGTGAGTCTAAAAAGGTTTGACTGATCTGTGGAGTCGCCATCTCCTGTTCGTCATCCAGTTCATTAATGTTCAAGGCTTGGAAGTTAGTTTCAGTCATGAGTTGAGACAAACCTTGTCCTTTTATGAGTTTTGTAGGTCTTATTTCAATATCATATTCTAATATGGTAGCTATCCACTTACCTCATTTTCCTTCAATACCATCTTGAGTTAATATGTCTTTAACGACAGCATTAGGTACATAAGCTATCACATGAGAATACAATATATAAACTCTGAAATCTTTAATTTCCTTCACAAGTGCAAAAGCTTGTTTCTCCATGATATTGTATTTCAATGATGCATCTCTAAGTGCTTTACTAAAAAAGGCTATTAGATTTTCACATCCTTGATCATCCTTTTGTAGTAAAACAACTACAACTGTATGTTCAGAAGCAAATGAAAAAATTATGAAATCTCTATCAAATTTTGGATTGGTAAGAACTGGTGTTCTGGTTAAAGCCATTTTGATTTCTTCAAATGATTTCTTGGCTTCTACAATCTAGTCAATACTTGAATCTTTTCTTAACATGTTAGTAATCAGTCTAAGTAATTCAGCTAAAATAGAAATGAATCTTCTCAAAAAATGATCTTTCCTATGAAAGCTTGAAGTTCTTTAATGTTTTTGGGCTGGGGTATCTGCAAAATGGCTTGTATTCTTTCAGGATCAATTCTAATGCCATCTTTAGAAATAATGTGACCTAGGAGATTTCCTTCTTCAATACCAAACAATTATTTTTTCGGATTTAAAGAAACACCATACTTTCTGCATTTTATAAACACTTGCCTTAGATGATCTAAATGTTGCTGATCTGTTTTGGAAAAAACAGTCAAATCATCCAGATATATGACCAGAAAATCATGAATTTCTTTGGCAAAGGCAATGTCCATTTCTCTTTGGAAGGTTTCTCCTACGTTTTTGAGACCAAAAGGCATATTAACATATTTAAAAGTACCCCATGGTGTTGTAAATGTTGTTTTGTCTTGATCATCAGGATGAACCAAAATCTGGTTATACCCTGAAAATCCATCCAAAAGAGAAATTCTTGAAGATCCCACTACCCTTTGTAAGATATGGTCCATCTTAGGCAGAGGATAGTTATCTTTTAAAGAAAATTTGTTTAAATTTCTCAAATCGACACATAGTCTAATCTCTCCAGTATTTTTCCTTGTTGGTACCAAATTAGAAACCCATTCAGAGAAACTAATAGGAGCTATAATTCCTGCTTCATACATTCTTTTAATTTCTTTCTCAATTGAAGGTAGTAAAACAGGGTTGATCCTTCTAAGTTTCTGTTTGAATGGTTTCTGATTTTGTTTCAAAGGTATTGTATGTTGAATAATTGATGTATCGTATGACTTCAGATCTTCATAACTCCAGGAAAAAACATCTTGGAATTCTTTTAAAAGTTCAACATATTTAACCTTTTGATTTTCTGGCAGAGATTTAGATAGTTTAACCATCTTGGGATTTCCTTCAGTTCCCAAATTGACTTCTTCAATATCAGCTTTTAAAGGTTCCATTTTTGGTTTTATTGGAATGTCATTTGATTCAAAAATATCTTCTAAAGGAGTTAATCCTTTAGGTAAATGATTATCTTTCAGATTGATAATTTTAGATTCATCTTCTATAATCTCATCGAATTCCATTTGTTTCAAATCCTGCATATCTTTTTTAGTGAATTTGGTTGGGTGAAGCATGTGAATTGCAGTCTCTTCTAAAATATTCGTTTCTTGTTCATCTAGCTGATTAGATTCATTGATTGTTGTGTCTTCATCTATATTACTGTTAGAGAACTCATTTTCTAATGTCAAAAAATTATTGATCTGATTATTATTTACAAACACTTTCCAATTCATAAGATTATCCGGTATAGCAGGTCTATGTCTAATCTCAGTTGTGAACTGATGATTAGGTCCAAAAGGTAATTTACATGTGCTAGTGAACATTGCAAGACTGTGAGCATGCAAATTTTGTTTTCTAGGAATTTTGGCAAGTTGAGCTTGTAGGAAAGTGTTGAGAATTTCCACAACTGTTTCTTTGTATTGCTTTAATCTGTGGTCTTTTTTTGAACATTCACCATTAATCTGTGGAATAATTAACTCAAAGTCTCCTATGATTGATACTTTAATTGCTCCTAACTTTTTGACATGTTTAAGCCCTAGCAAAAGAGCTTCATACTCTGCCATATTATTAGTGCATCTAAAGTTCAATCTATAAGCATGGCCTTCGGCATGATCATTTTCAACGTTACGTATCCAAATTCCAGCTCCTACTCCTAACTTATTTACTGAACCATCAAATTCTAAATGCTACAGAATTTCATGTTCATAATCTTCATCAACTATTTTAACATGTTTCTTAATAGGGAGCCCTGGATTTTCAATTTTTCTTGGTATTTTTTGAATGTTTGATGTTTCTTTGTTTTCAGAAATTTCTTTGATTTGAACAATAGATTTAGTTGCAGTTTTTGTTTCTGGTGCTTCTAGTTTAGTAGGAAGGTCCAATTCAGCATTATAAAGGATGAAAGAGTCCATATCAGAATGTACTGAATAGACAGGGAATTTTTCAGGCTTCTCATGGCTACTGACTAAATATTTCATCAAGGTCTCTCTGTATAGTCTTTTAGGTTGACCAAATACTGAAATAGTAGCATATGACATGTCTAGTTGAAGAGATCCTCCGAGTTTGGCACCCCAGGATCTAGACAACAACATACCATATTTAGGAGGAATATCTGCAACTACTATATCCATCAAAATAGATTTCGCAGGGTATTGCACCAAAGTAACACACAAATCTTTAATCAAACCTAAACATCTTACCTGTCTCGAATCAAAGGAAAAAAGATCTTTATATGGTCTAGTAATGTCTATATTTAATCTTTCCATCACAGCTTTGGGCATCAAATTGTGAGACGCTCCAGAATCAAGCATGACGTTATGAAGTATTTTGTCATATAAATTTAAACTCACATAAAATGGAGGAGCTCCTCCACTTTCTGGTTTACCATTTACTTCAGGACCAAAAAGTAGTTTGGGCTGATCATCAAAAACATTTACTGAATCGTCCATTCCAGTAATGTTAAGGGATCTGCTGATTTGGCTTCTATAGACATCATGTTTAGCTAATTCTGCTAAGGGAACAACTATCTTTAGTTTGCCTATTTCAGCTTCTAGATTGAAATATTTTTCTGTTTGAGCTCTAGTATTTTGAACAGTTGGATTTTCTCTGTTTTTTTGGGTCTTCAGTGTTTTTCTCTTTTTCATGAGTGGGATTATGAGTTGAAGGTGTTTCTAAATTAACTTATACTGGTTCTTCTACGTTTCCTACAAGAGGAGAAGTATTAGAAAGTTGTTTATTATTTGGTTGGTTATCAGACACATCTTCAATTATTGGATTTGCGGGGTTAGGATTTGTTCTAGACAGAATTTGTACAGGAGGAGTGTTAGTTTTACCTTTGATGTTTTGTTTTGCAGTTTTCTGGTTGCTATTCTCTGGCACATCAATCCTTCTGCTTCTCAAATTGTATTGTTTATGAACTTCATAAATTGCTGTGTCATATCCTTCTTTAAATCAAAAGTTTCTCCTAAATGAGTTTGAAATGTTTCAAGAATGTGATTTTCTTGATCATCCTGAGATAGGAAAACTTTTGGTTCATTCTTTTTTTTAGTCACATTATTTATTTCAACATCCTCAGTACGTTCCTCAGAAGATGACCCTTCAACAAAATTTTCTTGGAATGGTGGCCTGATGTTTTGGTCAGGGACATTTTTCCCAGTATTTTGGTTTTGATTTCTTCTGAAGTTTGGGTTTCTAACAACATTTTGACTATCACCAGAAGACTTTCTTTCAATTATCTCTACTATGTCTCCCATTCTTTCCATACCTTTGATAATTGCATCCATCTTTCTTTCAAAAGCCGAAGGCTCTTCATTGATAGGCATCCTTCTTTAGGCCCTAGCCCTAGCTCGTTTTTCTATGAGGTTAGCTTCAACACTAACCACTATGCTTTGCATCTCTTCTAGAGTTTGGGGGGATCTTTCCCTAAGTGAATATGCTATGTCAGAATGAAAACCATCAAGGAATTTAACTAGTACTGAATCCGGAGGGGGTATAAGGTTTTGAGGGACAGTGTTGTAGGCTTCGTTAAATCTGATGATATAATATTGCACTGTTTCATTAGGTCCTCTTTTCAATTTTCCAAATTCAGATAGGATTTGAAGAGGGTCTTTCTTTTTCTCCCATATATTTAAAAATGCCCTACACAGGGCTGGTAAGTCAGCAATACTGTTTGGAGCATGGGCCCTAAACCATGTCCTGACTTCCCTAGTAAGACTCTGGACAAAAATTCTCATTTGAACATCATCAGCGTCAATTTCATAAAATTCAAAGTAATCAGTCATCCTTTTGGTATGTTGTTGGGCAGTATAAGTACCTGAACCATCAAAAGGGGTGATTTTACTCTGATAATCTTGAGGCAAAGCAGTAGTGTTGCCTGGAAACTGTAACGGAGCATATCTATTGGCCATTGGAAGGTTTAATGGAATAACAGGTGACGATGGTCTGGAAGGAGTGGGTGGAGGAGTAGAAGGAGTGACTTGTGTTCGAGAAGTTTGGGGAAAAGCAGCTGAACATGGAGAAACTGTAGTAATTACAGAAGTGTTTGAAGTTTCTTCAAAGGTCTATTCATATTGAATGGAATTTTGTAAATGTATGTCAAGATGTAATGAAACAAATCTCAATTGTAAATCTTCAAAAAACAATGGGTCCAGAACTAGTCTGGATAATTCAGTTTCAAAAAAATTCACAAATAAAGATGTTTCAAATCGCTCATCAAAAGGTACTTCATCAAAATAAAATCACTTTACGGGACAGGATGCTGATCTAGAAAGAGGTCGAGAACTTCCGGAACTTTCTTGACTTCCTCTTTCAGAGCTTTCTTGACTTTCTTGTCTTCTAAGAATCCTAGGAATCAGATTGGGATTATCGAATACCGGCAGTGGGTTTGGATCAGGATTTGATCTGGTATAACGAGTTCTTTCTGAAGCCAGTTTTCCTAGTAATGTTTCTTTTTTAATTTTGGTTTTAAATAAAATGAAAGTACAACTTCGACAAATTCTTCAAGAAATTTAAGATTTTTGATTAAAATTTTCTCAAAGATTTATTGAACTAGAGAATCTGATTGAATTTTTTTAAACCAAAGTTTCAGTTATTAAGCTAAACCAAAGATAGAATGAAGCAACATTTATTTACTATGCAATTACAGAGCAAAAGCATTTCAAAGGCTACCTGGCTGATCTTCAAACTCTGTCTATAGCTTATAAGAAAACAATAGTAACAATAAAGATATTCAGATCCCCAATATGGTCGCCACTATGTTATCACTTAGATTTTCCTTGAAGTTGTGGAAAAGGAAAGTAAATCTGAGGTAACCACAAACCAACCTTCAGATACAGAATCTAGCCAATCTGTATCCAGAGAGGGCTCTCTCTTTAAAATTTAGCGTTGTTCTTAGAAAATATTAGGCTAGTTATAAGTCCAAGAGTTTGTTTGAATTTAAATGGTGGAATCCGCAAACTAAGGGCACGATTGAGTATTTCAAGCCATTGGGCTATGGAGTCAAAAGGATGGCTTTACTGGATTAAGTTTTTACACCAAAGATGGCTTTGCAGAGCAAGATAGCCAAACAGAGAACAATTTTATATATTAAAGTGAATGGAATGGATTTTGAAGGGATGAAAGGCCATTAAGAATCTTTCAACATGTTCAAAGAAAGAAAGTGAATGATTATAAATAAAGAGAAGTTAAGAATTCTTTACTATAGTAATAAAAATTTTTAAACCAGTGAAACAAGAGCAATTAAGAATTCATTGTTTATAACCAGTTTAGAAGAAAACATTTAGAATAATCACAATTGAAATCAGAGTACACTTAAGCAAGTTCTGATTTATTCTTTCTTGTCAATTATTCAGAAATTGAACGCAATGATATCATAAATAGATATAAAACTTTTAAAACATGAGATATAGAAGACTTATTGATCTGTAGTTAGACACATGAATCCCGCAAAAAGTCTTGAGCTTCAGTTCATCATCCAGCAAGGCATAAAGAAATTTCTCCAAAAGCACTTTATTCCAAAAAATCAATGTTACAGCAAAGTAGAATAATCCACCCTCAATAAGTCATTTGAGGGCTTATTTATACAAAAAATGATACAAAATATCTCTTAACAAAACGAGATATAATCTGAGATGATTCATAAATAAGTTACAATAAAAATAGAGACAGATGGTCTCATAGATAAGACACAAAGTAATCGATGTTGTGCTGTTTCCTCCTTTCGAGAATGTGCTGGAGGCAGGTGCTATATTTTGGTTCATCATTGTCCTCTTCAGTAATTTTGTTTTAACTACCTTGCTTCACTGATACTCTTTGTTCTTACTGATACACTTTAACCGAACTGATACTCTTTGAACTTTGTTTGTCCCTTTTATCCTTTATACTGTAGTAAATAGGAAAAATTTTATATCAGGATAAATTTTACAAAAGTTCCAATAAATCTTCCCACCATTTATCTTCTGCTATTCTTGTCCGTTGAAGCTTCCTTAATGTTTCAACAGCCTCAGTATATTTGAAGAAATTAGGCTGGTTAGGAAACAAATGCCTTACTTCATGTTCCAGATAAAACAAATTTTCTAATCTGTCATGAAGATTATTTCCTGTAGGTAATGTTGCTTGTGATAAACTGGGTGAGGAATTGGCTAGATTGTGGGCATGCATGTCCAATTTCCTAGCAAAATTTTCCAGGTCCATTATTTTGTCTTCTGAAACCATAGGGCTGGGCAACCCTTTATTCAATAAAACATTAAACCTTTCTCTGAAAGCAATTATTTCTGCCTGCATGTCAAAGCACCTTCGTTCCAAATTTTGCATAAGAGTTCTTTTAGTAAAAACTCTTTTTATTTCTAAGATTATTGTAGTTCTATCCTAAATACCCATTTCTTCAAGCTGTTGTCTGGTTTGGGTGTTGAGAAACTGTATAAGCTGATTGGCCTCCTCAGGCCTATTTACTAATTCTGCCCGTGTGTTTTCAACTTCATCCAGAGCTGCTTTGACCAAATCGTTCTTCTCATATATTATCTGAATTGAAGGCAAGATGTATTTTCTTGATTGGATAATATTATCCCAAAGAATTTCGTTTATTTCTCTCAAAGGCTTCTCCAAAGTGAGATCCTTTTCTAATGCTTTAACCAAATTTTCTAATGTTTTGATTTCATCTGATTTGTCAGCAATGCTCATCTTTGAAAGATCATATCTCTGTTCCAAATTGACAAGTTGTAACTTTGTGTGCTGAAGTTCTGTTACTTGCAGGTTCAAGTCATTCATTTGATTTACTAATTGTTTTGAATTCAAATTTGAAGTGTCTACCTGTGATGACTCTGTTGGCTGACCTGTTGGTTGTGTACCTGTAATTGCCTCTGTTGTAGAAGTTGGAATAACAGATTGTTTGTCTTTCAATGCTTGCTCCAGCTCTTTTTCTGTTTCAGTCAGTTGCTCATTCATCTTCAAGAGCAACTCCATCATTTCTTCTTTAGAAATCCTCTTTATTACTTCTTCAGTTTGGGGATGTCTGGAAGCTGGAAATTTCAACTGCTTTCTCAAAGCTGCAATGTCATCATCCTTTTTCTTTATTAATGCTTCTATACCTTTGACAACCTTTGGATTGTGACCTAATCCAATTATTATTTCCTCCAATGTTTTTATTCTGTTGTCTTTGTCTTGAGAAGAAGCCTTTTCTAGCTGCAGTTGTGTATTTATGTTTTCTAAAGAATCCTGTAACTTATGAGCTGCCATTGCCTTATCAGTCAGTGTAGAATAGATCATTTCGCCAGTCTACTTATGCAACTCAATCTGATCTAAAGGATGGATGACCTTTGCGAGGACTTCAAATTTTGTCCTAATATAATCAGCAGCTATTTGTGGTTGCTGCACCTTGGGTTTGAAATGGCTCATTAAAATTTTGCCATGTTGGATGTCAAAAGCTGACATCAATCTTTCTTGATTCTTTGGAGCCATTTTCAAATATTGATTATATACTTGCATTTTCAGTGGATCATTCCTGGCCTTGATATTGATAAATGTCTTTTTTATATACCCTGTATCCTTAACTGGTATTTTGAATGAAGATATTTCAATGCTATGGTGCTTTTGTACCTCTTTCCCTTGTGAAGTAGTGGATGCCCCACTGACTGTATCTGTTTGTTGACTGCCTGATTGTCCTTGTCATTGACTGTCAGAAATTTCTTGAAATGATTCAACTTCTGGAAGAGGATTCAATCTCTACCTTTTAGTATCTTGCTGCTCTGTAGATCTATCACCAAGGGTGGATGTTTCAGCTTCTCTCTTTTTTCCTTTTTCCATATTAAGAGGAGTTTGAAGATTGGAAATTTCTATCTCATTGATCTGAACTGGAGGGATTTGTACCTGACTTTGTTCTTTAGATGTTTCTGGTAACTCTGTCATTGTGAATTTTTCAATTACTTGTATGTCTGGTTCTTTTTCTTTTCCTTTTGATTCTACTACCACTGTACTGATCTCCTGCAAATATTGTTGTGAAGTTCCTACGGAAGAAGGTCCTGCTGTCTATACCTACCCAAGAAAGTCCAGGTCAAGAATATTTTCAAGATCTTTCATTACATTATCAATATTGACCTGCTCACTATCTTTCTCTACCAAAGTTCCTTCCATCCATTCATCTGTATTTTCATATTGTTCAATTTCGGGCATCCTAAAATGAATGTATGGAGATAATTTGTGTTTCATTCTCCTGTCACAAATAAAGCTATATGGAACGTAGGGTGCCCAGTAGAAACTCTTTTGTAGTTTGAGGTAATATTCTAAAATCCTTTCGGCCTCTTTCCTAGCTTCCCTAGAATTACAAACAAAGGGACCTATTTGGCTCTTTATTCTGAGTTGCGCCTTCTTCTTGGCATTACAGAAATGAACTATATCTGAATTGTTCATCTGTCTGAAATACTCAAGTGCAAAAAGTCTCATTGGAACATATCTGGGCAACTTGAATGGACACAATTCACATCCATAAATCCTAATTTTAGTATAATTCTGATATAAGTACCAATCTCCCACTTTATATTGTTTTGAGAGTTGAAGGGTTCTCTTGATTTCATTACTGACTCTGGGAGGAGAAATTCCAGTTAACAAAGTGGTTGCTGGATGTACAAACAGATCAATAAACTCATTGTAGGAGTAAGGAGAATCAGAAGAATGATGGGTGATAGCAGACCAAAAGATAACTGACCTAGGGTTTCCTTTAGCATCAAGTTTTTGAATATGGAAAGGAAAACTTTCTGACTGATAGTATATCATGAGATGATAAAAGAAGGAATAATATTTGAATACTCTCTCATTTCCAAATCTCATGAATTGATCATGGATTTTGTCCCCAATAAAAGATGAAAAATCATATCTAACAGCAGGAGGTTGTCCAGGGGTAAAAATAGATAATAGCACTAGGGTCAATTGGTCAACAAACTCACTAGTGTTAAAACCCATTATTGAGGATATCATGTTTAAAATGAGTTTGCCTTCATTAGTAAAATAGTTGTGGCCATAAGGGGGAGGTCCTTTAGGCTGATGCTGTAGCAGCATGAAATTCTGACAAAGACGGTTTAACTCTTCATGGGATAATTGTGTAGACTTCTCAAGTAATTCAGCCATGTGCAAAGGGGTGAGGGCTTGACTAGGCTAGAAATGTAGCATCTCATTTATGGATTGAGCAATTATTAGGAAGAGGACATCATGATTTGGGGATAAGACTGCTCTTTGGTTAGGATCATAGTTGGCATGGAAAATATGGATGATTTCAGGGAAAATATGGACTGCTGGGAGAAAGTACATGGGCATATTGGACTCCCAGAGTCCAATTACGTCGGAACCATTCATATAATTGTCTCTGCAGCGACAAAATTATCCGAAGGGGATTCTCACTGACACCCAAGTCTTTAATTTGAAAGTCCATATCGGCTAAAGGTAAATAATCCAATTCCTTATGAGGGGCATTCAACGGTGCTATGTTTAAAGCCACCGGAACTTCCATTTTTGGTTCTTGTGTATTCAAAAATGGAAATTCGGGTTTTGGTGAAAAATTGAGCCAAATTACAGATTTCGACGGGAGAAATAGGTACAATTTCAGATTGGGAATTCAATTACAGTTCTCAATATTTAAGGAATGAACTAGCCATCAATTTTAACTCTGTTTTTAGTGAAAGGAAAAGGAAAGCCGTGTTTCTTACAGAGTCAGTGCGAATTTAGGGTAAATACCTGTTTTTGGAGAAAACAACGTTTTGAAAAGATGTTGGTTAATGCGGATAATCTTCTAAGAGGCTTGACTGCAATCTTCTTTGACAGGGTAGAGGTTGGCAGATTTCACGAATTTGAATTTTGAAATTTCTGCATGGAGGGTGTATTCGTCGTCTGCGTACGAAATGATGAAAAAGACACGAATTTTTTGTTTTATCAACAAAGTCAAATGGGGGGGAATTTTTTATTATTTTATTGGCTGACGTCAGCATGGTACTACGGTCATGTCATGAACAGAAAGGGCGGTAAATGGTTTTTATCGCACCACTTATGAGGAAAAGTTGTTTTGAGCGGAGAGGCAACGATGCGATACAGCGATTGACACGTAGCCAGGCGCTATTTGAAAACCACTTGGCCATCACGCGTTATCTTTCGTACGCAGATGGCCAGCGAAATGGATAAGGATCGTTGATCTCGGAGCGGGTAATCGGACGGTCGACGGGACAGGGAGATGGCGGGGAGTTAATGGTGTGGGTCCGACGCGTTTTAACGGTTAATTAATCATTTCGGGAGTGATTTGATTGGCGGGGGCTGATTATTAATTAATCTTAAGGATTAATTAATCTCATATGGAAAAATGGTCGGGAAATGTTAAAAGCGTGGGGATGATTTATTTCAAAGTTTGGTTTTAATTAAACTTTGTGTTTATTTTTCTGTTTTAAACATATATACATATGTTTAAAATTTTTCGTATATTTTATTATATGATAATTAAATCATGGTGATTTTCTTACCATAGGGGCGGGAATAGAATTAATGTTATATTTTAGCCAAAAGGGGGTATATTACAGGTTTTTGATTTGAATAAGTGGGAATAAAATACTTGTGGCTAAAATAGTTATAATACATGGGTTTTGGGAATATTATATGAAAAGGAGTTATATACATAGGAAAAGGTGATTTTCATAGGGATTTAATATATAAATTAGAGTTAATATGACAAAGGACAATGTAAACTCAAAATACTTAAATATAACCAAGAAAGTGAAGATTCAAAAGTAAATGACATTATTATACTTTCATCACTTAGACTTAGAAATAAAAAGTGATTTTGAGGGCTTTTCATGAAATATTGAAGGATTTTCTTAAGTAGAATGGAACTTTACTTAGGGAAAGATTTTGAAAGGTGAATGAATGTGATAATGGGTGATTTCAAGTACTTAGGTGTTTTTCAATTATTGGGCCAAGGGTCCGGTCCCTCCAAAAGTCAAGGAAATGCCTTGAGCCCCTCTAATCTTCAAATTCCTTAGCACTTAGGGGAAATTAGTAAAATATTTAGGGAAAAATGAAGGGGAAGTTAATAATCTTGACTTTGCTTTGCTTTGAAATTTTTCTAATGTAGTATCTGCCTTTGCACTTTGTGATGAAAGTAAAATTGAACACATTTAGAACCATCATTCATCACATGTAATCCTGCAACAACATCTACCTACCCTACTTACTTTACCCTACCATTTTGTCTTCTTTATTAGGGTGCACTTAGACTAGCAAACCCTTATCAATCTTATTTTTCTTTTACATGGCAAACCTATCTAAGTCTACACTTATTACATCCAAGGGCTCAGATTAAACTGTTGAGCACCTTTTATTAACTCAACCTATCTACTTATCTGCCAAGATTAAATTGCTTGGTTAGATATTTATTCTCTATTCTACAACATGAAATTGAAAAATGAATGAGTCAAGTTTAAACAGTTTGACTCTTCATAAATTGTGGCAAAATTTTGACAAGCTGCACACAATTGTTTATTACATAAAATGAAATAGTAGTGGCATTTTGACTTGCACACTTTCCTTGGCCTTTCTTTTGATGGGGTTCATTTTCTTTCACTTTTTTGGCCATTTTTATTTTTTCACCCTTTTATTTTTCTTTTAGGGTATACCCTCTTTACATTTTAAAAAAAAAATTATTTTTATTTTTTAAGAATATGGAACACCTTTGCACAAGAAAAAGGTTTGAACATATTTCATAGTTCAATAAGTCAATCATAAAAAATGACACCTATTGGTATAGGAGTCTAACACGCCCGATGCAATCAGTCGGGGCAATAAGTAAATGGAAATGAGGCGGAGGTAAGGTTGAATTTGGGCCGTTAAATCAGTTTGATGAATGGCTGGCATTGAACAAGAAATACAATGTGAAGGATGGTGGTAAGCAGAATCTGGCAGCGGTTTTCACGCGGGGTCGAACGTAGTAAACGGTTTTTACAGAAATCACGCGATTCCACTCATCACGTGCCACGTGGTGAAAAAAACTGCTTACATCGCGCAATTTCGAAACTGTAACATTCAGATGAAAAATTGTCACGATATGCTTCTTGGCCATTGGATGGAGGGGTAGAAGATTTGACAGTGTAGGTTTCATGTGATAAAAGGTAAGATGCGCGGGTAGATGTGGATCGTCAGGTTTATTGTGGACCGTTAGATCTTCAGAATAGATGGTCAGGATTAAAGTTAGGAGCACCAGTGTTTCAAAGGGGAAGAAGGTTAGATGGATGGGTAGAATAGATCCTGGCCGTTGGATCAATAGAACGAACGGTTGAGATCTGATCGGGGATCGCAAATCAGAGGAGGTGAAAGGATGGCACTTAAGATTTTGAGACGTGCAATTAAACACCAATCGTTTGATCTAGAACAAGATCGACGATCAATATTCAGTTATAGGGGTAATGGAAAAAGGTTATGGGCATGATGCGATTTTAGCGTTGGCCGTTGGATCTGTAAAGATCGATGGCGGAGATTGGATCTGAGGCCGAGCGGAGAAAAGACCCATCGCATCGGAAAATAAGAGAAACAAAGGGAACACAGTAACAAAAAGCTCTGATTACGATTAGCACCTGAGGGTTAACGCCTAGTTCTGGGTGCCGGGTTATATGTGGAGAAATGGGCTAATGGATAAGCCGAAAGGGGCTTAAGCCCTAAAGTGTTAAAAGGGTAATTTTAGGCCAAAAACAGGGTTTTTTAAGCCAAATGAGAGGTTTCGGTAAATGAAAAGAGGCATATTTAAACCAAATAAAGGATAGTATATGGTTTAAAAAGGGGATTTTGATGAGATGGAGGGCTAATGAAGGGAATTTGGAGGAATTTTGAAAGGGGGAACAGTGATGAAAATGGATATTTTGTGGGGATTTCATAGGGAAAATGGAGGCCTTTTTTGGAGCATTTCCTTTACAAAACAATGAGGCTTTCCAGTGGAAACAATGGTGAAGATATTCCAAAGGGCATAGGACACACAAAGGCTTCAAGGATGATAGATTTTCGAGGAAAATGTCTCGCTTGAAGGCTTGGAAACCAAATTAGCCACCTTTTGCTATGCCAAATTTTATAGGTGGCTAACAGGCCATGCACTGGAAGAATTCCTAGCCCTAAAAACTAGGGTATGGGGAAAGCAACTTTCATTTGCGTAGAAGGTGCGAAGGGTCCAGACCGAACTGATGGGTTCGCATCCAAAGGTAAATGTAATAACATGCAATGGAGTGGTGACGGGAGGGGCTAAGGATAAGAATGAAGCTAATACACTGATCCGCAGGGCAGTTAGTAACCAAGAAGGTTTAGACCTGCACAAAGTAAGGGAAATGTTTAGGGATGCCCGTAAGGACTTCCTTGAGAATAAAGTCTTGCCATCCACATAACTGGGGGATGAGGCAGTAACTGAGGAGGTTAAACCATTCTTAAAAGCATGCACGGAGCTGCTCTGCAACCCTTGGGCATTACGAAACCTACAGGCTTTACTGGAAATATGTGCAACGCACGATATGAGGATAGCCGACATCAAGGATGTGCATAAGTTGCACCAATTCTAGAGACACACCAGTAGGGAGATTCATCTGACAGTCTAGATCTGCGGCTATAAAATGGATCAGGTTATCTTAGACCTCGGATTAGACGTCAATATACTGGCTAGGCACACTTGGCAACACATGGGAGAACCTAAGCTGGAGCGGTCGACCATATAGCTTCGAATGGAAAATAATAGAATAATTATTCCTCTAAGTAGACTCCCCAGTGTCATGGTTGATATCAAGGGAGCAAGGATCCTAGCCAAATTTGAGTTAATAGAAATGATGGAAGATGGGGATCCCTACCCTGTGCTCCTTGGGTTAGACTGGAATATGAACATGGGGGGCATCATCAATCTAAGAAAATGTAGCATGATATTTGAAAACTAGGACTGATGGGTCGTTGTACCACTAGACCTGGTAGAAGGAAAATGTGATGCAGAACCTATACCTAAGAGAGGGACTGATATCTATAGATTGAAAGTATCATGCCACGAGGAAGATATTGAGGATTCCAGTAGGGATCTAAAAGCTTGGTAGACCAGGCTAGGAGAAGCCTCTCCACTACATTATCTTCATATCACTAAGGAATCTCTCTTTATGGCCCCTGAGGAAAATATGGGAGTAAAACTAAGACCTACCCCAGACAATGATCGGGTTAACCCCATAGATGAAGGAATTTTTTGTTGGGAAAAGGACAGTGAATGTTTTTTTGACTCCGATGAAGAGCTGGAGAATTTTCAAGGTTGGTTACACGAGGTTTCAGCACTACGAAGCCTTCATACCATCAAGAATTTTTGTCGCACTTCTATCATAGAAAGAACCTCGCCCTGCCAAAAGGATGCAGGAAAATATCAGCAGCTTGATGAACTGAAGAGTCCTATGGACCATAGAATAGAAGCAGTACTGCTAACGCTATGTGAAACACCTAAAAACATACTGGTATTCTTCACTCAAGGGAAATACTGGAGTAGGGGATCCTGCGCATAGGGACCCCTATGGCTAGATGGGCTCCGAGGACATTTGACTTACGCGGATGCCTGCTGTGGAGCAACACTCAAGAGTGCGTTCGAACCTTGCCCGAATAGAATTACTAGGGTACCACAACCCTCATCATGTGTAGGATTATAGACCTGTCTGGGAATCAGCGAAAATCTAAAATAATAAATGACATCAGGACGTAGCCATCTCAAACTAGGACGTCCTACCCACTAGCGAAATGAAGGCCTCGACAATACTGCTAACCAAATTACAGATACACCTCACCTCGACCCACACTCCAGTGACATACAAGCATCATCTCTAGTCTGACAACTCATGGACACAACCTGGGGCATGAAGGATAACTGTCTTCATGTCCCGAGTTCCTAAAAAAATACCTCTTCAAGTACGAAAAACAGGCGACAGGCTATCGGCATAGCAATCAATGAAAAGAACAGTCTGCAGGATTAAGGGTACGTTCTGTTAGTCATCAGTAGTTTTCACCTATTGTTTATGACTAAATTCCTAGCTGAGTTTTCTAGAAGCTAATCTCCATATGTCAATTTGTCATCTAGAAAACCTGCAAACAAATTTTTCCCTCCTACCTTTTCAATTAGGCCATGACGAGATAAAACCTCATTTTCAAGCCCTATCTAGACTCAGTCATACTAGCTTGTCCATCAGCTCCAAATAAAACAATCCAAATCTATCCAGGAAGTCCCCCCTATGTTAGGTAGTGGCGCTTTAGGCATTTCTCCCTTGGAAAACTATCCTAAAAGCCAAAGAACCTCTATCTACTATCAACTAGTCCTAATAGACCTTCCTATTCTACAAATAAAGTTTGGTTACACCCTTAAGTCGTGCCACTAACAAGCCTTGAAGTCTCAACAATGCATGTGCCATAGGTCAAACTGATATTAGGTAGTTTTACAGTGTTTCAATGGATATTTCAAAGAGAAAAGTGATGGGTAGTAAGGCAATGATGAAAAGGAACATTATGGCAGCTAACGCAATAGTAAGCATGAGGGTGATGAAGCACAAAACAGTGAAGGGAAAGAGCATGACAGTCATGAAGAAAGCAGTGACAAAGACAAACAAGGCAACCCTCAAGCAAGCACTGATGAGGGAAAGAAAATAAAAAACATGGATCATGAAGGGAATTCTCCAAAGCATGTGCTAGCTGCCTCTCCTAGGCAAGGGGCCATGACTTCTTCACCAAATCTAGAATGCCAAACAACAAAGAAGAAAACCAAGAAAAGCTCAAAACTGCCAAAAGAGGGCGCCCAGTGAGAAAAAAGGAAAAAGACACCTCTAGGCTTGGAATTTTGGCCCGAGCTTCTAGACATGTTTCTAAAAATCCTTGAGGGACTTGCTCACCAAAATTGAGCAAATTTTGACATGTTCTTGTTTTTTGACATTTTCAGGCATAATTGCATAAAATCGTGGGCGCCGCCATTTTGGTTTGGAGCATCCTCAACTCTTGAGAGTGGTACCAATGGATTCACTAAATTTAGGGGCATCTACTCAGGATTTTTCAGAGCATTTGAAGTTTTTTTGGTCCCCCAAAGATATGAAAAACACTCACTTTTTCGACAATCTTCCCACATATCAGCAAGGCCTAGTTTTTGGGTTTTTCCACTCAGTCTAGTATTTGACAGAATTATAGGAATAAATTTGAGAAAATTAAAGTTTTTTCTGAAATTAGACATCCATTTATTTCCAACAAGCCATCATGGGCCTCATTTCGACATCAGGAAGACCCTCAAAAGTCATCCGAAAGACAAGCAATTTTCTGTTGATGCGCCCTTAGTGCTTTTTGACCAAAAAAGGAAGATTTCTGAAGTAGCCTTTCAAAATGTGCGTTAAGCTATTTTAGTACATTTTCAGTCATACAAAGTCAAATTTATTCCCTTTTTTATCATTTTAAGATATTTTTTTGGATATTTTTGTGCCTTGGGCTTTGCAAAGCCTCAAGGACAAGTTTAGATATTTATTTTGAACCAATGGCTAGCTAGTTGCCTTGGTTGGTTTTCCTCCTCTTTGGCCTATATATTCCAAGAGGATTCATTGTAATAGAAGGCTAAACTTGATGATAGAAGAAATATATGGTCATATAAGCTTTGGAAGAAATACTTGTCTCATGCTTTTGGATAGTCTCTTGGATGTTCTTGGATGATGAAAGAGGATTTTTGTTGGATTCCATGACTTGGTAGAATGGTATAGTGTCTCTCTCTTTGTTTTGTTTCCTAGTTTTCATTCATAAATCCATGTTCTTGCTTGCTATAGGAAAATAGAGAACAAATTTGAGACATGCCCTTGGAGGCACCTCAAATTTCCTGTTTCTTCATAGCTTCCATGTTTTCTTCATTCTTAGTCACATTAAAGAATTTTTGATTGCTCTTTAATAACTTAAGGATATTGTTGCTTGTTTCATTCATGGTTTTATGCATGCTAAGTATGATTTACGGTATGCCCTGCTTACTCATGGCTAGCCATAGCTCCATCAATGAAATTTCTCTTTGACTGATTATATTTTCATTTGTTGAACCAAGGAGGTCTTGTTCTGATCTTTCCCTTTGCCTAAGACTATGCAATCTTGTTTTCAAAGTACCCAATAACTTGAAGTATTGTGTTTAGGTGTTCCGGCATAGTGATTTGAGTTGTTTATCTGTCTTAAGAGTATTTCCCCAAAGTCTGATAGCATTTCCCAAAGTTAGAGAGTTATATATCTCTATGCATGGCTTGAATGTTTATTTCTATGTATTGATTAGCTTATAGTTACATTTCTCATGATTAATGGTTTTCCATACCCTGTTTGTGTCAGCTATTAAACTAGTTATGCTTGGAATCCTTTGTTATTCACAAAATTGATGTCCATATTACTCCATTTTGCCCAAAGATCCATTTTACCTCGAATCAAATCGGCCCTTCAACAGCCTTGTATCACCATCCGATAGCTTGCTTGACCTCTTCGACCCCATAGCCCAGTTGATCTGACATCTTTTTACCTATCTTATATCTTTGATCAGTTTCATCCCTCACAACCTAAAAACCAAAACCAAAAAAACCTACTTCATAACTAGCCTAAAATCAGAACACAATAAGCAAACACACAGATATCCCTTACACAAATAGAGAGAGCCCTCTCTGAGTCCAGGAAGGCTAGGTCCTTGGGCTCCAAAGACTGGTTTGATGTTACACTGTCATTTGGCTTGCCAATCAGCCAAATCACGGGACCCTAACATAATGGTGATCACGGTGGGACCCTGAGTGATAAACAAACTTAGATTCCCTAAAAAATTCTAGCAGCCTTAAGAATACTATCTGATTGACTTATCCCACCGCTCCCTAACATAGTGGAAATCACGGTGGGACCTTCCAAGTTAGTGACAATCTAAGTGCTCCTTAGTAACTCTCAAAGTCTCAATCAAACTTAGAAAACTTAAGTTTTGTTTGAAGAGTAGAAGCTAGCTCTTTCACCATCTTAGAAAAGTGATGATTCAGTTATAGGAAACTCTTCCAAACCTCATAAGCTACATGAAACTCAGAAAACCCAAAAATACATTCCTAGATTGGCTTTTTATCAGTATTGGTGGTGGACCATACACATATCTCTAAAAACATCCACCTGGTGACTCCACTAGCCTCCAGTAGGCCTATTACTCCACTAGTTCTTATAAAATCTCCTAGGAATGCATTAAGAAATCCCAATCATGCTGATGGTGGACAACACAGTTCAAATCCTCCACCTGGTGACTCCACAACCTTCATTAGACCAAAAGACTCCACTAGTAGAGAACTTTAGACTGATTGAAAAGACACAGTGACCCTATCTGATTGACAAAGATGGATCCAAGGACAAAAAGGAGATATGCTCCGATGAGCAGAGAACATATCCATGGATTCCCACACAAAATACCTAAATACGTAAATTGGATAGAAAACCTACCTATTTTTTGAGATGAAAAGGTTGATGACCCATTGTTACATCTCATCAATTTTCATATACATGTATGGAGGTTAAAGGTTGAATGGCATGAAGGCTGCCTCATGAAAATGTTCATGGGTACATTAGAAGGAAAGGCAAGAGAATGGTATGAAGGCCTAGAACCTGGCATCTTATTTTATTTAAAGGATTTCCACAAAGTATTTTGTAAACACTATATAGGGCATTGTCCATCTCTATCATTGGCTAAAAATTGTTGTGATCAATCTGAAGACCTCATACAACACCTTGTAAGCATTGATGAAAACTTAGGAGATTGGCATCCTGAGGATTATTTAGAGGAGATCCATAATTTTCTTACCCAAAATAACCATCAAGATGACCAAGAAGAGTTGATCCCATATGAAATCCATCAAAAAATAAGAGAGGATCCACAAGAGCTCTTTGAAAAGGTTGAAACAAATAACAATCCATCTGCCCTTCCTTGTAAAATACAAGAGGACATTCAGCCACAAGATCAACTTCCACAAAAAATGGAAAGAAATTGTTGCCCAATCCAAAGAAAACAGAAAATACCTCCTCCTTTAACTAAAAAGGAAATAGATCAGATGTTATCCACTACTACCTTACCTACTAAATAAATTGCTCATAAAGAAACAATAGAACAAATTGTTGTTAAGGTTGATATACTTCCTCAAAAAGACATTCATCCTTGTGAGCATTCACAAAAGGAAGAAAGACAATATAGTTCCACCCAAAAAAAGAGAAAGACACCACCCCTTTCAACAAAAGAAGAAACCAATGAAATCCTAAGCATAAAGCTAGCATCCAAACCTTTTTGTAAAGAATATATGTATATGTGTTCTACTGCTGATTTATCTTCTAATGCATTTTCTTATACTAAAAGTACAGAACAGACTGATGCTGATACTAAAATTTCTTCTCAAGAAGACCTGGTGCTAAAGAATAGTCCTACTCATCAGGATAAGGGCTCACAAATAGGAATCATCTCACTAAATCAGGGTGTACCAAGATTGCTTGAAGGTAGCATAACATTACTTTCTGAAGTTGCCAAATCAGATAATCATAAAGAAGGAGAAGGGATTCTTTCTCAAAAGAATCCCAAGGTTAGTCAAGTAAAGGAGGGAGTAATCCTAAATGAGGTCTATTGTTCAAATCCTCTAGGCCAGCTATTATTCGAAGACCCCTTTGCTATTTCCCTAAAGACCTTTAAAGAAGGAGCAGTGTGTTCTACCATGAACAGTTTGCTGCAAAGTATGAGGAAAAAATTAAGCACTATTGTCCGAAAACAAATGAAGTGGAAGTGGCCTTTTGATTTCTTCAGCATCATGAAAGAACTGAAACAAATTCCCTCATGTAATCATCTACTTGACTGGTTACATTGGAAAAGAGACTTCACCAAATAGATGTCTATTGTGTATAGATTAGATTAGGATAGATAGACAACAGTGGAAAATAAGCTCAGCCTTGTGAGAATCTTTTCAGTTCTAGATTGTTTGAAGAAAAAGTAAAAAAGCAGAAAATACAAAAACAGTAAAAAGTAGAAAAAGAGGGCAGTTTCTAAAAAGCAATGGTAAAGCCCCATGTTCAAAAAATAGTCATTCGGAAAGCGCGCAAGTCTAAATGCCGCTACTAGTGCTCAAATGTCTTGTTCAGTTATCTAGCCTAATCATAACTGAACATGTTTTAAATTTATTTGCTGATAAGTTAGTGAGTGGAAAAGATGGTCAACATTGTGTAAGCTTGACTTATCAAAGAGAGTAGATTAGGAAAAGATACTAATTCCACATGCTCAAAACAGAACCAAAGAGGAAAGCAGGAATGAAAAACAAACTATGTATCCTAGCCTTGTTTTCCTAGTTTTCATTTTATGCAAAGTAATATTTGTGTGCAGCTTATCTTTCATGCCACAAGTACATGACAAATTAGACTGTCTAATCCTGATTTGATCATTTTTCAATTTCATGTTGTAGATTACAGAATAAAATCCTGTCAAACAGCTTAACCTTGACAGTTGATCTAGCATAGGTAGAGAAACAAAGGAGTTCATCAGTTTAATCTGAACTCTCGACAGATATAAGTATAGAACAAGATAGGTTCATTTTTCAAATATATATATATATATATATATATATATATATATATATATATATATTGTCAAAACTTTTCTAGTCCAAATGCACCCAAAGGAAGAAAAATGTTAGGAAAGATAGTGGGGTAGGTAGAAATATCATTGATGCTAATCATGCTGTCAATATTAAGAAATGGCATCAAGAAAGAATGAAATTTGTGCCAATGGATAAGGCACTAGTCTTCATAAGCCAAATATTTTCAATTATGGACACCTCCTGAAAAGGAGCTGCCCTCCCCAAATGGAGTCACTGTTAGTCATCAATATTTTTCACCTGTTGTTGATGACTAAATTCCTAGCTGAGTTTTCTAGAAGCTGATCTCCATATGTCAATTTGTCATCTAGAAAACCCTCAAACAAATTTTTCCCTCCTACCTTTTCAATTAGCCCATGACAAGATAAAACCTCATTGTCAAGCCCTATCTAGCCTCAGTCATACTAGCTTGTCCATCAGCTCCAAATAAAACAATCCAAATCTGTCCAGGAAGTCCCCTCTAAGTTAGGTAGTGGCGCTTTAGGCATTTATCCCTTGGAAAACTATCCTAAAAGCCAAAGAACCTCTATCTACTATCAACCAATCCTAACAGACCTTCCTATTCTGCAAATAAAGTTTGGTTACACCGTTAAGTCGCACCACTAACAAGCCTTGAAGTCTCAGCAATGCATGTGCCATAGGTCAAACTGATATTAGGTATTTTTATAGTGTTTCAATGGATATTTCAAAGAGAAAAGTGATGGGTAGTAAGGTAGTGATGAAAAGGAACATTATGGCAGCCAACACAACAATAAGCATGAGGGTGATGAGGCACAAAACAGTGAAGGGAAAGAGCATGAAAGTCATGAAGAAAGCAGTGACAAAGACAAACAAGGCAACCCTCAAGCAAGCACTGATGAGGGCAAGAAAATACAAAACATGGATCATGAAGGGCATTCTCCAAGGCATGTGCTAGTTGTCTCTCCTAGGCAAGGGGCCATGACTTCTTCACCAAAGCTAGAATGCCAAACAACAAAGAAGAAAACCAAGAAAAGCTCAAAACTGCCCAAAGAGGGTGCCCGGTGAGAAAAAAGGAAAAGGACACCTCTAGGCTTGGAATTTTTGCCCGAGCTTCTAGACATGTTTCTAAAAAGCATTGAGGGACTTGCTCATCAAAATTGAGAAAATTTTGACATGTTCTTGTTTTTTGACATTTTCGGGCCTAATTGCATAAAATCATGGGCGCCGCCATTTTGGTTTGGAGCATCCTCAACTCTTGAGAGTGGTACCATTCGATGCATTAAATTTAGGGGCATATACTCAGGAATGTTTAGAGCATTTGAAGTTTTTTTGGTCCCCCAAAGATACAAAAAACACTCACTTTTTCGACATTCTGCCCACATATCAGCAAGGCCTATTTTTTGGGTTTTTCCACTCAGTGTAGCATTTGACAGACTTATATGCATAAATTTGGGAAAAATAAAGTTTTTCTAGAAAGTAAACATCCAGATCTTTCCAACGAGCCATCACTGGCCTCGTTTTGACATCGGGAAGGCCCTAAAAAGTCATCCGAAAGAGAGGCAATTTTCTGTTGATGCGCCCTTAGTGCTTTTTGACCAAAAAAAGGAGGATTTCTGAAGTAGCTTTTCAAAATGTGCGTTAAGCTATTTTGGGACATTGTCAGTCATAAAAAGTCAAATTTATTCCCTTTTTTAGCATTTTAAGATATTTTGTTGGATATTTTTGTGCCTTGGGCTTTTCAAAGCCTCAAGGACAAGTTTAGATATTTATTTTGAACCAATGGCTAGCTAGTTGCCTTGGTTGGTTTTCCTCCTCTTTGGCCTATATATTCCAAGAGGATTCATTGTAATAGAGGGCTGAACTTGATGATAGAAGCAATATATGGTCATATAAGCTTTGGAAGAAATACTTGTCTCATGTTTTTGGATAGTCTCTTGGATGTTCTTGGATGATGAAAGAGGATTGTTGTTGGATTCCATGACTTGGTAGAATGGTATAGTGTCTCTCTCATTGTTTTGTTTCCTAATTTTCATTCATAAATCCATGTTTCTTGCTTGCTATAGAATAGTAGAGAACAAATTTGAGACATGCCCTTGGAGGCACCTCAAATTTCCTGTTTCTTCATAGCTTCATGTTTTCTTCATTCTTAGTCACATTAAAGAATCTTGATTACTCTTTAACAAATTAAGGATTTTTTTGCTTGTTTCATTCATGGTTTTATGCATGCTAAGTATGATTTACAATATTTCCTGCTTACTCATGTCTAGCCATATATCCATCCATGAAATTTCTCTTTGACTGATTGGATTTTCATTTGTTGAACCAAGGAGGTCTTGTTCTGATCTTGCCCTTTGACTAAGACTATGCAATCTTGTTTTCAAAGTGCCCACTAAATTGAAGTATCGTGTTTAGGTGTTCCGGCATAGTATTTTGACTTGTTTTTCTGTCTTAAGTGTATTTCCCCAAAGTCTGATAGCCATTTCCCAAAGTTAGAGATTTATATATCTCTATGCATGGCTTGAATGTTTATTTCTATGTACTGATTAGCTTATAGTTACATTTCTCATGATTAATGGTTTGCCCTACCATGTTTATGTCAGCTATTAAACTAGTTATACTTGAAATCCTTTGTTGTTCCCAAACTTGATGTCCATTTTATTCCATTTTTCCAAAAGATCCTTTCTACCTCAAATCAAATCGGCCCTTCAACAGCCTTGTATCACCATCTGATAGCTTTCTTGACCTTTTCGACCCCATAGCCCAGTTGATCTGACATAATTTTACCTATCTTATATCTTTGATCAATTTCATCCCTCACAACCTAAAAAAAAAAACCAAGAAACCTACTTCATAACTAGCCTAAAATCAGAACACAATAAGAAAACACACAGATATCCCTTACACAAATAGAGAGAGCCCTCTCTGAGTCTAGGAAGGCTAGGTCCTTAGGCTCCAAATATTGGCTTGATTTTACACTGTCATTTGGCTTGCCAATCAACCAAATCACAGGACCCTAACACATTCCACGAACGAGCTTCCTTACCAATTAATAACTCCGAAGAGGGCGTGAAGGGTTTGAAAGCTTCACGCCAGGGTATTTATTTACCATTTGGCAAGCTCTGGCTATCCGCGTTCCACATTTTTGTGTTCATCCATTCTCTGTAACGTTCGTCGTTCTGTTAAAACTATGGACCTGGACTCGGCGAAAGAACTAGTGCAAGGACCTGGGATTGTTGAATGTAGTTATAGGACAGAACTTGGGCTTCCGCTAGCAAGTCTTGTCTGTGGGCCACGAGGAACAATAAGATACAAAGACATGCTACAATGTCTCCGTAGCTCCCAAGCGCTACCTACCCAGAGTAATGTATGTTTCCTCCCTCCCACTGCCATAATTTGCACTTCTCACCTAACTACTGAGGACGTCTAACTAGATTTAGCACAACTATCTAGTTCAGAGCTACAAAAACTATCCTCCAGGGTGATGTGGGAGGTTCGCCACCATGACAAGGACAAGAAGCATTATGCCATACCTCCAGAAGTCCAAGCCTAGTGGATTGCCATAATTACAGACGCAATGCGTATCATTGAGGAGCAGCTAACGCAGGGAGCACAATTGGTCGCAACATCTACAAAGCTATATATGACAGTGCGACACCATGCCATGATTTAGCATATCTAGCAAGAATTACAGTGCGCAGAAGATGTTCTGGATCAAGTCCGAACCTCCACACCTTCCCCCATTTCCGCATAGCGCCTAGCCACCATAGACATGATTGAGGACCTTCGGTACTCCAAGAAAGTTGTTAAAAAATGGCTAAAGCCATGGTCTGATACTGCACTCTAGCTTGCACATGATGCTCAATCCACCATCGCATGTCTCCACAGGCTATTAGAACAGATCACTACAAATACAGATGGGTCTACCTCCCTGATGTTGGTCAACATTGCGTAGCAAGCTATGGCCCAAATTCTAGACGCACTCCCTCCACTTATCTGTGCTCTGGACACTTTGTGCATGCAAATGGAAGCCACACTAGTACAGTGACTCGGGACGAGTCACAAGATTGTGTTGGGAACTGTTGAAATGGGGTCTCCTAACAAGCTACAAAACTGGTCCATTTTGGTTACTTTTGATTATATTTAATATAGAACAGGGGTTTTGGGGTGGGTCAAAGCCCTGAACACATTGTTATGGGTCAAAGAGTAAACTAGGGGTCAGAAAACCATGGGTTGCAGACCATAGGAATGTCGAAGCTAGATTTTTATAAATAAAGATGTATTTTGTATCAAAAAGGATATGAATGGATGAGCTATTGATGCGATCTATTGTTTAATCTATCTATTTGGGTTTTGGGGGAACAAAATCCTGTTGGCTGTGTGTGCGGAGCTCCTAGTCCAGCTGTGTGCGTGACCATGCTACTGTGTGCATAGGTTGGGAAGGGAATTGTAAGGAAAGGTTGATGAATGAATGAATGCGAAGGATTATTAGAGATCTGAATCTATGAGTTCTGTTAAGCGAATTACTGATAATTGTTGTATTATGTATTTTATATCTTTAAGTTGCAAAAGGTCTGTATAATGAGCTATTGCATCTAGATCTGTTATGTTATGTTTATTTACTACTATGTTGATGATATAATAAGCATATAATTTTATATCTGGTGCCCGTGGATGCAAATAGATATATACTTAACCGTGGGAAGAACCAAGGTAATCTGAATAGAACGCAACCCTACTTGCCTTACCCTTCATTTCTCAGGTTGCAGAAACCTAGTTCCAGCACCCACCCATACTACTTCGGGTGAGACGATGACCTGTGAAAGCATGTCACTACCGAAAGGGCCATTAGTATAGGGGTTTGTTGGCAAACCTTGCACACAGAACCTGGGTCAGGACCCCTCAAGCCAACATCAACCATGTCCTTAAAATGATAAATAAATCACTTATTTATTTATTATTACTTAATCACATCCTTAAAATGATAAGTAAATCATTTATTTATTTATTATTTACAAATAATGGGATTTGACTCAAGTCAAATTCCTTTTCTGTCCAACAAATATAATAAAATATTCCATAAAAGTTGGATCTAGATTTGGTTAATAATATTTTAACTATGCACCAATCTCTAGACTAACTCAATATTTTTTTATAAATAGAAAGGTTTTCCCATTCATTTGTCAACTTTTGTTGCCTAAAGATCACTCTGGATCTCAACAGTTGGTCTGGCTATTGATCCACAATCATAGCCCTACTTTTCAATTTTTGTCTAGGTTTTCTACACCATCAAGAGAGAGGAATTCTAAATCTGAAGTGTTGAGGACTTACAAGAACACATCCCATTGAGGAAAATAGGGAACACCCTCTTGTGTTTTCCTCCCAGGTGCCATTAATAAAAATATTCATTGGATATATTATTGTCTTGTCCATGGGATCTATGGAGTAAATCTTATTTTCTACTGTTTAATGTCTTCTAATGCATAGATCTAGATTTTTGTAGCATTTGTCTTGATCATCTAATTGCAAATCTGAAGATATTAGCACTCATTTATGTTGTTAGGGCTTTTTGTTATGCACATCTAAAGTGGTATTTTTTCATACACTTCGAATCAAGATTCATACTAGCAACTGGCGACTCCACACAGGTTTACCATTACGACCGCCGTCATTTTTTTTATCCTTGCATATCCAGCTGCTTCAAACCATAGGATTTCTCTTCAGCCCCTTGTTTTTCTCATTCTTTATGTTGCTTTTAACCCATAAAACCCTAAAACGATAAAAATTCTAACTTCTGCGTGTTTTCGAACCCATTGCATAGGTGACAAACATCAGCCTCAGCTGAGACGATAATTTTTTTTTTGAAACCTACCGTTGAGAGTGCCAAAAGTGTAGGTCGCACTTTTCTGCCAAAAACCTGTGACTTGGACCTCGAGGGCGCATTTTACAACCCAAAAGGTGTGACCTCTGCTGAAAGCAAGCCAAAAACTACGACTTGGACTTTCTACAAGGATTTTTTTGAAAGTTTTCTAGGTTTTGCTGAGCCTCTGTTTAGGGTTGTCTGACCTCCATCTCTGCCCGTTTTGGACCTGTACTTGTTTTGTTTCACTCAACTAAGTGGGAACCTAGCCCCCTAGGGCTTCAATACCCTCCACTTTTTGTGGAAGAGTGTTTGCTATTGCAAGTTGTCTCAAATTTTAGAGTCTTTAGCCATTTTTTCAGATCTGATACCTCATCTTCAGATCCACTTTAGATTGGCTTGTTATCCATCCAAATCTCCTCTTTTAGCTTTGTTTTGGTTTTCCTTTAGGGTCCACTCCACTTCCTTCCTGGAGATAGCCTTTCGCCACCTCTTTTTTACAACAATTTTCCTCTAATTTATTGTTGTTTTCTACACCGCTTTCCAGCAGATTTTGTCTTTTAGATCTCTGTCCCTCTTGACCCAAGATCTATTAGCCTTTTTTAGTGTGTTTAGATTATTATTTTTACTCATCTATAGACTAGTCGTTGAGAAAGCCACCTCCTTAGGTTTTGAATAGTGCATTATCAACTATTTATTTTCTATTTCGTAAGCCTATATACTGACATTTGCAGATTTATTTATAGCTATACAACACACTTTTTCTTTTTCTCTAAAAATGTTTGGGTTTAAAAATTACAATTTACACACTTGTTACACACACACACTAAGTGAAAAAGGGTTTGGTTAACACTGCCAAGAAAAAACTCTAAAAAATTGAAATAATTTGATCCTGCACCTCTTTGGCCTTGTTTTGACATTGTAATCACTTGATCCTACACCTTCCTACCCTTGTTGCTCTCTTTTTCCTTTGTGCGATGTTTGTGTCTTCATTGTTCAACCTCCCATGGGCTCTGATTTTACTCAGGAAGAGGCTATCACCTTTTGCATATCTTCCCCTCCCGGTAGCAAATATTTAGGATACGTCATGCCTCCTCTCGTTGCCCAACCTCCTATGTACCACACTGTTACCCAACCTCTTCCATCTGGTACCCCCAATGACCAGATCCTCATGATGAAATCTGAACAACCTTCAATCGTAGAAATCAATCTTCAGACTCAGTCTCGTCAGTACAACAAGCCTCCCGCTATGTTTATCTTTGAGCCGCCTTCTTCGGTTTCTGCAGAGCCTCTTTCAACACCGAAAGGTCCCTTACATATCCCTCAGCCTAGGGTAGAGGTTCATACCAAGATCCCTAAGGGACCACTACGTCAAAATGCTGCTTATGGAAAAGCTGCCCATTCGTATAGCATAGTCGATGATTTGGCACAATCCCCTGCTGCCATTTCAATGCTGGAACTCCTCGAGTCCTACCCTTCACAACAAAAATCTCTTCTATCTATCGTGGGAGGTGTAGATCCTTCTGATGATCGATTTATTGTCTTTGATGTTGACCAGTCAGAACATCCTCCTCTCCCTGCTCTCATCGCTTTCCAAACCCCAGTCAAAATCCAAAACACCAACATTTCTTGGTGCATTATTGATGAGGGGGCATCCACCTACGTGATGTCTAATTTGGTTTGGAAACAACTTGGAGCTCCTGATTTGGCTCCTTCCATGATCACTCTCTGAGCGTTGGATGGCCATGCCTCCAAGCCCATTGGATTATTCCTTAATTTTCCTATCACTCTTACAGGCAAGACGGTTTGCATTGATGTAGAAGTCATAGATGCCCCCTTAGATTACAACATTCTCTTGGGTCGTAGCTACACTTATGTGATTTCTGCTATCCCTTCCACGGTCCACTGCAAGATGTCCTTCCCCCATAATGGAAATATAGTCACCATTGACTAGTTGACGTATTACGAACCAAAGTCTCAGACCTCCCCTGAGTCCACTATTTCTTCGGTGGCTAATAAGCAAACCGTCAACCCTTTGACCAGTGTCTCATCCAAAATCTACAAGGATTCCTCCTTGCTTGGTACATTCCCTGGTCTTCCTCCTCCCATCTTTGATCCCAACTCATTGAATTTTTTCATGATGCAATCATCTCGGGCTTCTCTCAAGAGGCCTGCCTTTGCTAGTCAGCAGCTCCCTCACCATCCACAGCCGTCTTCTAGCCCTTTGAAGCAGCCTTTTGGAACTTCTCCACCTGGCCCTTCAGCTGGCACTCATGAGCCTCTTTATCCTCCTAGGTCGGTTCCTCTAGGCCTTAACCATTTAGGAGCTGTCCCACCTAGCCATAACCCCTCCGGTCAGATACCGTTCCTTGTCCCTCCATCAAGCATCTATATGGCACCTGTCATGGCCACCCTCTCTCTTCCTAACTTGACCATTGGGCTCCCAGTTTGGTACCTTGATCCTCTAACCACTACCCCACCAGGTCAACCTAAACCTTATCTTGCTTTGACCCCAGTTCAATCGGTCCCCATGACTTCCCCTGTTGTCACGGTGCCTCAGCCACCTCAACAGGAACCATGTCTTGTTGTGACCACTTTGGGTAAGAAGGGAAGAGCTTGAAAAAGGGCCTCAAAGGACAAAGCTCCCCTGATTGACCCTACACCTCCTATGCCTCCAAAGCCCTTTCCTTTGTGTGATTTCATTGGTCATGCCACCCATACTTGTCCCGAGTTGCCCTGCATCAAGCCTATGGTTGATGTCACATTCCCTAAGTCTATGGTTCCTGAAACCTTTGCTTCATCATTGACCGTAACCAAGAACACCAAGAATATTCACACGAAACACCCTTGTGCTTTGTCTGGTCTCCATGGCCATTATTCTCATCATTGTCCTCACCTTACGCACTACCGTGCCTCTTTAGAGGTAGTTCGGGAGTGCGATATTGAGCAGAACCAATCTGCTTCTCCCGTACTTGCACAGTATGTTGCAGGCCAGACTAAGGATTTACCCGATCCTATTGACATCCCCCCCCTAATGTCGAAATGCCGAATCATGCAGCCACAATCCCCTACCTTTCAACATCAATTAATCCTTCATCTGCTTGTTCCTACGTCATCCCCCGTGATGAAGCACATGTGAGCCTTTCCTCTCATGATGTTGAGCGAGGTAGCCTCGCCGTGTCATGTGGTCTCCCTTCCTCTTGTCCTTCCACCTCTTGTTGTGATGATTACATTAGGGAAGCCACGTCCACCCCTCAGTTCATCTTTCCCAAACATAAATGGGATGTCATCATTCATACACTTGGTGACTTATACATCTTGAGCTCAAGCTACGCCTCCAAGAAGCTCCCAAACTCCCACTCACTAGCAGCATGCAGGAAGTAGAAATCCTACCCAGATCACTCCCTTTCGTAGAGTGCATTTGATTTCTACTTTGCGCTCAGGTTGCCAGCATTTTTATTCCTCCTCTCATTTATTATCTTGTGACACATTTTAGATGGACCCCCCCGTCAACACCTTATATCGGTTTTTCCGATGGTGCAAGTCACTACTTTCAAAATTTTGCCTCGAAAAGTTGGGCCATCTTTACCCCTTTACATATGCTTGTTATTTCGAATAGTGTATGCATTGGTACTACTACCAATAATCAAGTTGAATATGATGTTGTACGAGGTTAATTAGCCGATGCCCTTTCACATCGCATCCTCCACCTTCATGTTTTTTTAGATTCCATGCTTCTTGTCATGCAATTCAATGGTGTATATCGTGTGCATAATCCTATCCTTTTCAAAATATATTTATGAGTGAAGCTTTTGATGCGTGAATTTGAAATCATTACTTTTAGTCATGTACCTAGAGCACAAAATCACTATGTAGATCGCATTGCAAACCATATTCTGGATTGGAATTTAACACAAACATTTAACACAAGACAATAACATAAAAATATCAAAACGATGCATATCCATAGTATGTGTCGTATAAGATGTTTTAGAGTTCATTAACTCTGATACATATAACATGCCCATAGCATGTTACAAAAAAAATAAAAATGGGGGCACCACATGCCCCTACATGCTAATCACTATCTGGAGGATCCCGAGCCAGTGGCTCTGCCCCCGCAACTCTTAGATCATGCACACTTTGTCTATCCATTACCATGTGTCGCATGACCCCTTGCCATTCCGAGGGTAAACCAATAGATGGCTCTATGTACTAGTCATCTAAGTCTTGCCATCTGTGCTCCAAAACACTGGTCAGAAGCCTCTCACATCTATGATGGATGTCCTCCAGAAGGGCTGTTGCATCCTCATTTTTCTACACCCTTGATCCACTGGATCCTGCGGCCCCTGATACTGCAGGTCACCCCATGTACTTGGCCAGTTTTACCGGTGTTGTATCTGCATACCAAAATAAAAAGAACAAGTACTACATACAATATTCTAAAAACTTTACATGCACATAAAATATTAGCAATTTGGCACTTACCATTGGGTCCCCATATATGACCAGGCAGTAGTGGCAGATCTAGGTCCCAAAAATAACTCATCCCACTATAGGGATAGTCATCTATATACAGCGGCATTTGATCCCAATGAACAAAGAAATCAGGAAAGAACACCAATCCAATTGCTCCACCTCCTCCTATGCACAGTATTCACCCCCACTGGTGCATCTTAAGCTCTCTCGGGCCCCCATCTGGGAGCTGTATACGAGGTCGAAGTGTCGGGATCTTCTCAAAGAAGAAAGAGCACAAAAATGTGCCATATGTACAGTCATGGTTCACTTGCCGCTTACATAGCGACAAATTTTGTTTCAACAACTAGAGCATAATCTGGGCCCACCCATAGTAGTTCCCACTCAAAACACTCTCCACTAGCATCATTTCCCCCCCTGATGTGATGGAGTGCCTAGTTGCCCAGGATCCGCAACACTGCTGCGACCACAACACGGGTCTCTAACCTCTCCAAATCCCCGATGCGTATCTAATTCCCCTTGAATCAGAGACCTAGCCTAAAATGGCGCTCTACAAACTCTATGATATTTCGCCCACACAGTAATACTAGCTGAGTATTCCTTACCATCCCAAGTGGTGGGAGACCAATCAGGAAGTATATATCCTGGGCCTTCAACTCGATCTGGTGACCCTGCACTATAAATACCTCATGGTCTGGATCCCAATAGCTGACAATACGGGCCAATAAGGGCTCCCCAGCTCTGATCAAAGGGTTCTCCACAAACTTTAGAACCCCAAACCTAGCCAAAGCACTACGAACACCCTGATCCTCCCGAATCTCCGACCGTAATGCGCCCAGGTCTCTCTCTCTCTAGTTGACCCATAACTCTGCCATACTTGCACAAAACATCACATTTATCAGTATACATATAGGAAATACAGTTTCTCATCAAAAAACCCTAGTTATCAGTAAAAAAATAGCATAGAAACACCACTCCCAGATAGGTCGCACTTTTCAGGCCCAAACCTGAGACAGGTCAGACTTTTCTGGCCAAAAGCTACTACCGAGGTCATATTTTTTTCCCCAAAAAGTGCAACCCAGCCGTGAGGAGGAGTAGGGGGCTGTTCTTGAGCCTTAGGAACCTAATCTGAAATTTTAATCCACTAAAAAGAAAGAGTAGGGTTAGGCCTCTTACCTGCAACTGACAGATCTCGATTCCAATGGTCGGTTTGTCTGCTACAATCACCACAAGATTTAGGGCCTTCTCTCCTCTCCACATTCACCACAGCTCCACACGAAAATGAATGAATTTGGAGGGAAAATTCCTTATTAAAAGAGAAACCCCTATTTCTGCTTTCGCTCACTGCGATCCAACCGTAGCTTTTTTTACCAAACCATCCACACCGTTAGAAAGCTCTCATTCAGCCCTCAAATAGGTATTTATTAGTTTTTAGTGATTTGATACTTCATCAGGACACATTTTCCCAAGAAGCATAACTTCACCCTTCCTCAAAATCGAATTTCTTCACTTGCAACACGTAACGGGGGCACCATGTTGTCTCCATACATTTT
Organism: Pinus albicaulis; assembly: GCA_034641835.2. NCBI lineage: Eukaryota > Viridiplantae > Streptophyta > Pinopsida > Pinales > Pinaceae > Pinus > Pinus albicaulis. Next base: position 92,634,498 of record CM076575.1, read on the forward strand.
CATGCTCGTGTCGACTTTCTTTGTGAGTTACCATCTTGTACTCATTATTTTATGGTCCCCATTCGACCTTTTACATATGTGGTAGCACCATAGAGTTACCCTTGTTTAGAGCATCCGAGTTGAGTCATCATTGCATTCATGGCGTCTATTCCAAGTCCCGTTGCATCCCGCTATAGTCCTCCATCATTCATTGCTTGGTATCTATCTCGTGTCACACATTATGGCCTTCAGTCCCACTATCCCTTATCCCTCATGATGTTGTGTCAGTCGCTGCCAAGTCATTTACGCCCTTTATTCTCTAGCAAGGGAAGTCATCCGTTCGCTACTCATTTCCCCCCATTTCATCATTATCATTGGTGTCAGTTTGTCAGTCACTCTACTATTTTCTCTCGTGCCCTAGTTGAGGATCCCTTATTTCCTCACCTATGGCGGGCCTCCTTCTATTGACATCATCTCATTCATTTGAGAAGACAGGTCTAGAGGGCGGGGTACCTTGGTTCCAGCTTCCACTCTTTTTAGGCACCTCGTATTGGGCAAAGGGACTCCTTATTTCCCTTTGACTTGATTGTTTCTCAGCTCCAACCCCCTTCAGCATGATCGAGATCCATATTCTCAATGGTTAAGTGATCCAGCAGCTAGCATCGATGATTCTTGGGTGTGTGTGAGATGTCTCAGCCCTCATGAGGGGGTGGCCCTACAGGTAGCCCCCACACACTTGGATGACCTCTTCATCACAGCCTTCGATGCAGCTCCATACATATGATGATGTCGGCCTCAGCTGCTTGCAGCGTCTTTTTGGTTGCATGTATCCGTCAAATTTTCAGAGCCCTTTCCTGTGTTTAGGGGCATATGGGTTGTATTTATATCTCGTGTACTTAGATATTATTTTACAACTCCTCGCTATTATCGCAATCAGAATATGTATGTGGGATTCATTATCATGTTATTTATCTGGCTCATGTTTATGCCAGCATTATGTCGTCTTGTGGGTTTCGAGACACCTTATTGTTTGTACTATTGCCTCGACAAGCATAGGTATGCCTCCCCGCCGCTAGCAGGTACTTACTCATCAAATAGACTTGTCGCACCTGCAAGTCACCTCCTCAGGGTCTAGGTCTTTCAACACTTTGGTTTACATTATACTTCTCTCTATTTGACTTCCCCTTCGATGTCTAGTGATTGAGTTCTTGCAACATACTTCGGTCATACGATTAGCTCCTAATGCTCACATGCTGGGGGGAAATCTGTTACACCATTTTTTGGTCATCTAACCTATTATCATTAGATGGACCCAAGTACATCATGTAAGAACAATTTTACTCCAAGTAACATTTCTTTCACTATGAAAATAACTTAGTAAATCACCTTTATTAAGTTTTTTATGGTCTAAACAGGAAACCTTATAAGGAAATATTAAATAAATATAGATTTGTTTGATTTTCCTCATGAAATAATTAATTAAACAGTAGTTTAATTAATATTTCTAGTTATATTTAACCCAAAGCAAGGAAATTAATTAGATAAATCATTATTTTTTATTATTATTACTCAACCATGTCCTTAAAATGATAAATAAATCACTTATTTATTTATTATTACTTAATCACATCCTTAAAATGATAAGTAAATCATTTATTTATTTATTTATGATTTACAAATAAGGGGATTTGACTCAAGTCAAATTCCTTTTCCCTCCAACAAATATAATAAATATTTCATAAAATTTGGATCTATATTTTGATAATAATATTTTAATTATGCACCAATCTCTAGAATAACTCAATATTTTGTTATAAATAGAAGGGTTTTCCCATTCATTTGTCACCTTTTGTTTCCTAAATATCACTCTCGATATCAACACTTGGTCTAGCTATTGATCCACAATCATAACCAAACTTTTCCATTTTTGTCTAGGTTTTCTACACCATCAAGAGAGAGGAATTCTAAAACTGAAGTGTTGAGGACTTACAAGAACCCATCCCATTGAGGAGAACAGGGAACACCCTCTTGTGTTTTCCTCCAAGGTGTCATTAATAAAAAATATTCATTGGATATGTTCTTGTCTTGTCTATTGGATCTATGGAGTAAATCTTATTTTTCTACTATTTAATGTCTTCTAATGCATAGATCTAGATTTTTGCAGCATTTGTCTTGATCATCTAATTGCAGATTTGAAGATATTAGAAATCATTTCTACTGTTATTTATCTTTATTATGCGCAGCTAAAGTGGTCTTTTTTCGTACACTTCGAATCAAGATTCATACTAACAACACCATATAATTTAAATAAAAAATCTGTATAAATAATTCAATTTTTCATAAAGAAAAAAATAGTCAATGAATGATCTCACCTTGAATCTCTCCCAAAACGATGGAGACCTGCTTATGGGTGGAGCACTTTGCTACATAACTTTCTTAAAGGTTAACAAATGGTCTATGGATCTAGCCTCTATGGGTGGATGGGAAGGAGAATGTGGTGGAGGTGGGTGATGATAAGAAAATATGGTTTAACTAGAAAAGGAAGTTCCATAGTCGAGGTAATCTCAATCCTAAATATCATGGAAATGACACAATACCAATCGACAATGGGTGGGAAAATAGTGGATGGTGGTGAATAGTGTGGAGGGGAAAGATAAAGAGTTGTGAAAATGGAGGAATCTGCACACACTTTTATAATATTTCAATCAGTAACCCAAAATAATAAAATGAAATAAAATATTAAAAAAAAAATCTAATTCGACACATGATAGTTGAGAAGGGGAAAATATGTCCTTCCTAAGTGCGCCTGACTCCTCAGGTTTGTGATATTGAATTTGCAATTTTTTATTTTGAATGAACACTACAATTATACTAAAGGCTAAGAGAATCTATATTATGGAATAAAAACATATGAAATGTTTTACCATGAGGGATTGTCTTAATTCAACATAATTGGTTGTGTTGTACACTAACTAAACATATTGCATAAAACACAACATTAGTGGACAAAATTGAAACTAGTGCATCCATAGGTCTGTGGGGAACACTATCAAGGCATAGCAACTGCAAAAAACATAGTTAGAAACATAAATAAAACACATAATAAAGTGTGTGTATGTGTGTGTGTGTGTGTGTGTGTGTGTGAGAGAGAGAGAGAGAGAGAGAGAGAGAGAGAGAGAGAGAGCAATAATGTAAATATGGTCAAGATAATAAGCTCCTCCGTAAATCCATATTTCTTATTTCCATCCATCTTACCATAATGAATCTACGTATAGTTCATAAATCTATGAGGCTCAAGTGAGATTCCATGAGGCCTTTGTCGGCTAATCTTTGCTACAGAATTAGTTGGTCTTTCCCCACTTAAAACATTAGTTGTTGGTGGCTCCTCAGGTTATGATACCACCAAGCTCCCATTTTTCACTAGTGTGTGAGTCAACGAATCCAATTTCATTTGTGTCTCAATAATGGTATCAATAATTGGAATATGCTAGGCAGGGGTGTTAGGCCTTCATCTGAGTGGAAAAATTCCTAGTAATGGGTTGCAAATATCATTTTGTTTATCTTATGCAGACCCATGACCCACCCCCTAGAGTTCCTCTATCTCAAAGTAGTTGACATAGATTCCTAGCCAAAACTTCACTTGTAGATTCCTTAGGAAGTATAGATGTACTTCCCTATTATTATAGGGAGGCTTTTCGAATATCATAAACCAAATATCCATCCACTTGTCGAGAAATGGTTAGTAGGGGTACCGGTTGTTAGTATGAATCTTAATCGCAAGTGTATGAAAAAATACAACTTTAGTTTTTCATAACAAACAACCCTAACAACAAATATGGCTACCAAGATATTCAGATCTGAAATTAGTTGATCAAGACAAATGCTACAAAAATCTAGATCTATGCATTAAAAGACATTAAGAAGTAAATATAAAACAAGAGTTGCTTCATGCATCCAATAGACAAGACAAGAATATGTTGAATGAATTTTGTATTAAGGGCACCTGGGAGGAAAACATAGAAGGATGTTACTAGTTCTCCTCAATGGGATGGGTTCTTATAAGTCCTCAACACTTCAGATCTAAAATTCCTCTCTCTTGATGGTGTAGAAAACCCAGACAAAAATGGAACTCAAAGGGAATTCACAAGCAAAAAGATATAAAAATATGACAATGATGGTGGATCAAATTCAGACCAAAAGTATAGATCCAGAGTGATATTTTGGCAACAAAAGGTAATGAATGAATGGAAAAACCCTTCTATTTATAACAAAATATTGAGTTAGTCTAGATATTGGTACATAGTTAAAATATTATTAACCAAATCAAGATCCAACTTTTATGGAATATTTTATTATATTTGTTGGAAGGAAAAAGAAATTGACTTGGGTAAAATACCTTTATTTGTAAATAATAAATAAATAAATGATCTATTTATTATTTTAAGGATGTGGTTGAGTAATAATTAAATAAATAATGATTTATTTAACAATTTCTGAGTGATTTAGTCCAATTTAACAAGGAATATTATTTAAATAAGGTTTAAATAATTATTTCTAGAAAATAATAAGATAAATAATAATTTATCTAATTAATTTTCCTATTTTGGGTTAAATATGACTAGGAATATTAATTAAACTGTTTTTTAACTAATTATTCCTTGAGGAAAATCAAACAAATCCGGATTTATTTAATATTTCCTCATGGGGTTTCCTGTTTAGACCATAAACAACTTAATAAAGGTGGTTTATTAAGTTTTTTTTCATAGTGCAAGAAATTTTACTTAGGGTAAAATTGGTCTTACATGGTGTACCTAGGTCCATCTAATAGTAATAGGTTAGATGACCAAAAAATGGTGTAACGGATTGCCACCCCAACGTGCGAGCGTTAGGAGCTAATCGTATTATCGAAGTACATTTTAAGAACTCAATCACTAGACACTGAAGGGGAACTCAAAGGGAGAGAAATATGATGTAGAACGAAGCACTAAAGGACTAGACCCTAAGGAGGTGAGACTTATCGGTGCAACAAGTATTTTTTATGAGTGAGTACCTATGCTATAGGCAGCGGGGGAGGCATACCTATGCCTGCCGAGACAAATTACAAAGAATAGTGCCTGCAGTAAATAAGGGACTGAACAATATAGTACATGAATCCCACATACATATTGTGCTTGGGATAACAGCTAGGACTTATGCAATAACATCTGAGTACATGAGATACAAATACAACCCAAATTCCCCTGTAAACAAGAAAGGGCTTTGAAAATATGGCTGATACATGCAAATAAAAAGGTGCTACAAGAGGCTGAGGCCGACATCATCAAATATATGGAGTTGCATCAAAGGATGTAATGCAGAGGTCATTCAGGCATGTGGGGGGCTATCTATAGGGCCACCCCCTCATGAGGGCTAAAACATCTCACACACACCAAGGAAACGCTAGTATCATCTATTGCATCACTGAACCATCAAGTATACAAATCTCGATCATGTTGAAAGGAGCTGGAGCTGAGAAAGAATCAAGTCAAAGGGAAATAAGGAGTCCCTTTGCCTAATCCGAGGCACCGAACAAAAGTGGAAGCTGGAACCAAGGTACACCACCCTCTAGACCTATCTTCTGGAATGAATGATCTGATGTCGACAGAAGGAGGTATGCCATAGGTGAGGCAATAATGGATCCTCAACTAAGGAATGAGAGAAAATAATAGAGTGAGTGACAGACTGATGGCAGGGATGATGAAATGGTGGGTAATGAGTAGTGGACAAACGACTTCCCTTGTTAGAGCATAAAGGGCATGGATGACCTAGCAGTGATAGACACAATATCATGAGTGATAGGGGATAGTAGGACTGAAGGCCTTAATGTGTGACATGAGAGAGGAACTAAGCAATGATAGATGGAGGACTATAGCGGGATACAAAAGGACTCGAGATAGACTCCATGAATGTAATGATGAATCAACTCAGATGCTCTAAACCAGGGTGAATCAATGATGCTACCACATAGAAAGGGTCTGGTGGGGACCATAAATACATGAGTACATGATGGTTACTCATGATGAAAATGTACACGAGCATCGGCAAGTATGGAGGCAAAGTGGTGCCCCAAGTACAACTGTTGTGAGTGAAGAAATTATATTTTGAGGAGTGGTGAAGTGACCCTTCTTGGATGAAATGTGTCGTGGTGAAGTATAAAATTAAAAAAACTAAAAAATACCGATTTGAGGGCTTGGTGAGAGCTTTCCAACGGTACAAATGGTTTCTCAAACTGAGCTATGGTTTGGCCGCAGCAGGCGAAAGAAAAATCATGGTTTTATCTTTTAATAAGGATTTTCCCTCCAAATTCACTCATTTGGATGTGGAGTTGTGGTGAATGTACAGAGGATAGAAGGCCCTAAATCTTGCGGTGATCATAGCAGACAAACCGACCATTGAAATCGTGATTCGTTAGTTGCGCGTAAGAGGCCTAACCCTACTCTTTCATTTCAGTGGATTGAAAGCTCAGTTTAGGTCCCCAGAGCTCAGGAATAGACCCTTGCACCTCTTCATAGTCGGGTCACACTTTTTGGGGAAAAAACTGCGACCTGGGTAGTAAGTTTTGGGAAGAAAACTATGACTTGTCCTAGGATTGGGCCTGAAAAGTGCAACCTGATGGGGAGGGGTTTTTCTATGCTGTTTTTTGGCTGAGAACTAGGTTTTGTGTTTTGATACAGTATTTCATATCTGTATACTAAAAAATATGATTATTTTGTGCAGATATGGCAGAATTATGGATCAAATGGAGAGAGAGAGACCTGGGCACATTACGGTCATAGATTTGGGAGGATCAGGGTGTCTGCAGTGCATTGGACAAGTTTCGGGTTGTAAATTTTATGGAGAAACCTTTGATGAGAGCTAGAGAGCCCTTATTGGCCCAGATTGTCAGCTATTGTGAACCAAACCATGAGGTCTTTATAGTGCATGGGCACTAGATCGAGTTGATGGTACAAGATATAAATTTCCTCACTAGTCTCCCACCACTTGGGATGGTAGGGAATACTTAGCCAGTGTTACTGCAAGGGTGGAACATCATGGAGTTTGTAGAGGGCCATTATCGACTAGGTCTCCATGTCAAAGGAACACAGATACCCATCGGGGATCTAGATAGGTCAGAGACTCGTGTTGTGGCTACAGCAGTGCTGTGGATCCTGGGCAACCAGGAAATCCACCACATCACTGGAGGGAAGATGATGCTTGTGGAGAGTGTGTTGAGTGGGAACTACTATGGGTGGGTCCATATGATGTTGTCATCACTGAATCAAAAAAAATTTCTATGCAAGAAGAAAGTGAACCATGACTATTCATATGGTACATTGTTGTGCTTGCTCTTCTTTGAGAAGATCCCAACACTTCGACCTCGCATACAGCTCTCGGATGGAGGCCCGAGGGAGCCCAGGCTGCACTGGTGGGGGCGACTACTGTGTAGAGGAAGAGGTGAGGTAGTCGTATGGGTGTTCCAACCCGAGTTATTTGCTCATTAGGGTCAGATTCCATTATACATAGACAACTATCCCTATAGTGGGATGAGTTATCATGGAGACCCAGACTTGCCACTGCCACCTAGATGAGTATGGGGGCCTGATGGTAAGTGACAAATTGATAATATTTTATGTGCATTGTAAAGTTTTAGAATATTGTATATGGTATTGTTTCTTTCACTTTTGGTATGCAGATACAACACCGGTAAAATAGGTCCAGTATATGGGACGACCTGTAGAATCAGGAGCTGCAGGACCTAGTGGATCAAAAGCACCACAAAATAAGGATGTTACAGCGCTCTTGGAGGACATATGTCGTAGATATGAGAGGCTTCTGATTGGTGTTTCAGAGCATGGCTGGCAAGAATTAGATGACCAGTACATAGAACCATGTATTGGTCTACCCTTGGAGTGGCGAGGGGTCATGGTGGGCAAGGCGATGGCTGGACAGGGGATGTGCGATCTATGAGTTGTGGGAGCAGAGCCATTGGATTGGGATCCTCCAGATAGTGATTAGTTGTGTAGGGGCAGGTGGTACCCCTAGTTTTTAGTTTTTTAACATGCTATGGGAATTTCATATGTATCAGAGTTGATGGACTCTAAAACATTTTATATGACACATATTATGGATATGCATCGTTTTTATGGTTTTATGGTACTGTCTTGTGTTAAATGTTTGTGCTAAATACCAATATAGAATATTTTTTGCAATGCTATCTACATAGTGATTTTGTGCTCTAGGTACATGAATGAATGTAATGATTTGAAATTAACGTATCAAAAGCTTCACTTGTAAATATATTCTAAAAATGATAGGATTATTCACACGATATACACCATTCAAATGCATGACAAGAATAAGGGAATCTAAATGAACATGAAAGTGGAGGATGCGATGTGAAAGAGCATTAGATAATAAACCTTGCACTGCATCATATTCAACCTGATTATTGGTAGCAGTACTAATGCATACACCATTTGAGAGAACAAGTGAATACAAGGGGGTAAATATGGCCCAACCTGACGAGGCTAGATTCAAGGAGTAGCGACTTGCACCATCGCCATAACCGATATAAGGTGTGGACGGTAGGTCCACATGAAAGGTGCCACAAGGCAATAAATGGGAGGATGATGAACAATGCTGGCAACTTGAGCACAAAGTAGAAATCAAACACACACTGCGAGAGGGAGTGATCTAGGTAGGATGTCTAGTATTCACATACCGACGGTTAGGTGGAGTGTGAGAAATACCAGAGCTATAAATTGTGCTCAGGCCATGAAAGTCACCATAGAAATGGATGGTGCCATCCTACTTATGGCCGGGAAAGATAAAGTCAAGGGTGGACAAGGCTTCCATGATGTCATCATCATAATAAAATATGGAGTGACTGGAGGAAGGGAGACCACATGATGCGGCTAAGCTACCTTACTCATCATCAAGAGAAGAAAGGTTCACATGCACATCGTCATGGGGGATGATGGAAGAACAAGTAGATAAGGGATCCATCGATGTTGAGCCCAAGGTGATCATTAGAGGGAGGTCAAGCGAAACAATAGGGGAAGATTCAGAGGGAGATTCCACAAAGTGTCTCATGGATGATGATAGGTAGAGGATGGTGGCCACGGGCTACTTCATCTCAACATTGGGAGGGGGGATGTCAATGGGAGCGAGTAAATTCTCAAGTTGGCTTGCAGCATTCTTTGCAAGTACGAGAAAGGCGTATTGGTTTTGTTTAGCCTCGTACTCTCGAACTACCTCTAGAGGGGTGTGGTAATGCGTAGGGTGGGGAAAATGGTGAGAGTAATGGCCATGGAGATCACACAAAGCAAAAGGTTGGTTGGTGTGAATATTCTTAGGGTTCTTCGCTAGAGTCGAGGAAGAAACGAAGGTTTCAGGGACCGTAGACTCTGGGAACACAACATTAACCATGGGCTTGATATGGGGCAACTCAGGACAGGTATGGGTGGCATGACTGATGACATCACACAAAGCATAGGGCTTTGGGGGTAGAGGGGGTGCAGTGTCAGTCGGCACAGCCTTGTCCTTTGAGGCCCTCTTGCGAGCTTTTCCCTTCTTACCTGAAGTGGTTGCAATAGGAGATGGTTCCTCTTGAGGTGGCTAAGGCACTATAACAGCGGGAGAAGTCATAGGGACTGGTTGAACCAGGGTCAGAGAAAGATAAGTTTTGGGTTGAACAGGCGGGGTAGTGGCCGGGGGATCAAGGTACCATATGGGAATCCCTAGGGCCAAGCTGGGAAGAGAGAGGGTAGCCATGACAGGTACCATGTACACTCTCAGAAGGGGAGCTAGGAATGATATCTGATGAGAGGGGTAATGGCCAGGCAGGACGACTCCAAGATAGTTAAGGCTTGGAGGAACTGTTCCAGGAGGGTAAGGAGGCTTATGGATACTAATTGTAGGTCAAGAGCCAAGAGGAGGAGGTATAGAAGGTTGAATCGAAGGGCTAGGAGTAGGATGCAGAGGGCGGGGAGGCTGTTGACTAGCCGAAGCAGGCCGCTTGAGGGTAGCCCTAGATGATTGCCTCATGCAAACATTTGATGAGCTCAGATTAGAGATGGGAGGAGGAAGACCAGGGAATGTACCAAGAAATGAGGAGTCTTTATAGACTCCAGGTGAGACACTAGTCAAACGATCGACGGTTTGCTTATCGGCCACTGAAGAGATGATGGACTCAGGGGAGGTCTGAGACTTCGATTCGTAATATTACAACTATTCAATGGTGAATATCTTTCCATTATGATGGAAGTACATCTTGCGGTGGACCGCAGATGGTACAACAGACATCGCATAGGTGTAGCTATGACCCAATATAATTTTGTAATCTAAAGGGGCATCTATGACTTCTACGTCAACGCAAACAGTCTTGCCTGCAACAGTAATAGGAGAGATGCAGAAAAGGCCAATGGGATGGGAGGCATGGCCATCCCACGCTCGAAGACTGATCATGGAAGGAGCCAACTCAGGTGATCCGAGTTGCTTCCAAACCGAAGCAGACATCACACAGGTGTATGCCCCGTCATCAATGACGCACCGGGAAACGTTGGCATTCCGGAACTTGACTGGGATTTCGAAGGCAATGGAAGAAGGGAGAGGAGGATGTTCTGACCGGTCAACATCGAATATGACCAAGAAATCATCGGAAGGATCTACAGAACCCATGGAAGATATTAGAGATTTTCATTCTGAAGGGCACAACTGGAGGAGTTCCAACATTAAAATGGCAGCAGGAGATTATGCTAAATCATCTACTATACTATATGAATGGGTAGCTTTACCAAAAGCATCATTTCAGGGTAGCTGTCCCTTAGAGATCTTGGTATGAGCCACCACCTTAGGCTAAGGGATCTGCAAAGTACCATTAGGTTTCAAAAGAGGCTTTGTAGAGATCGAAGGAGGTGGATTGAGAACAGACATAGCGGGATGCCTGTTTTACTGACGGGACAGAGTCTCAAGGTTGATATCCATGGTTGTAGGTTGGTCAGAATTCATCATGAGAATTTGGTAATCGGGGGTACCAGATGGAAGAGGTTGATTGGCCACCCGACCTTCAGGTGGTTGGGTAGCCACAAATCCTTGCTGAGGGAAAGGATTAGTAAACATAGCTGGCTGACTAGGCACAACACTAGGAGGGATGGAAGGGGAGGCTTAATGTCCTCGAAATGTTTCTTGAGACTCCCACATCTGCTTCATATGTGGTAAAAGAGGAAAATCATGCGTGTAATGACCATAAACACCACAACAAGAACAATTTTTCTTTGTGCGAATAGGTTTGTCCTGCTTGGGATGAGTGCCTTGTTGCTGGTTAGTAGTGTTAGGTGCATTATTTTTAGGATTATGTCCAGGATTACCAGGAGCAGATTGATTTTGAGGGCCTTTCCTCTTCTTTTTGGAAGGAGGAGGATTAGTTGCACCCTCTTGTACATACATCTGCCCCTGAGGGGGTGGTGGCTATTGTTGCGAGGGTTGAGAAGGCAAGGGAGGTGGAGGTGCTAAGTCTAGAGGAGCTGGAGCACTAAGCTATGGATATGGATTATAAGGAGGTTGGGTAACACTGTGGTAAATATGAGGTTGGGAAAAAGGAGGAGGCATGTCGTATCCTGGATACATGCTACTAGGAGAGGGAAAAGTGCAGGAGGTGTTGGCCCCCCCTGAGGAAAACCATAGCCCATGGGAGGCTGAGCGTATGGATGAGAGAGAGTTCCAATGATACTACTGGTGACATGAGATTCCCCTAGTGTATTAGCACCATTGGGTCTAGGAAGATCAGGTAGAACGGTATAAAAAGAACCTGAATGAGTGTAGATGAGGTCATATTTTTATGCAATTTGGAGAGAGGCTTCTTCAGTTTGAGAAAAATGTGATGCGAAATCTTTGTTGATAGCAAGCAAGAGAGATCTAAGGAACTAGTCCATGTAGACACGGTCTTCGAAGGTAGTGGCTCAACACAGGATCTTTCTTCTTTGCCATTCCTGGACATGATCAGATATGCGGGTCATAGACGATTGACAAAAAGAAGTCAAAAGTTCAGTACCAGTGTTGTAACAAAGGGGAAGCTAGAAATAAGATAGAAAAGCCTGAGCAAGAGACACAAAGGTGGTATGAGAGGATGAGGCCTGATCAACATACCATTTAGAAGCTTCACCTGTAAGTGTACATTGAAAAAGAAAAGATGGACAAAGTCATCGGTAATGGAGTTAGATGAACACCACTTGTGGAAATATCAAACATGATTTGTAGGATATTCTCCAGCAAGGCCTTCAAACTTGGGTATGTTCAAAGGAAGCTTGGTCAGCATAGTAGGCCAACTAGCATCATGGTCTATAAGGTCATCGATCAAATGGTTAAAATCGGGAAGACTAAGGCCTGCCATATAGGGGAGAAAGGGAGTATATGGGATAGTTCCTATTGTGGTTCCACTAGTAGTATTCCCGACATTAGGGTCGGGGCTACCACCAGTGTTAGGTCCTAAACCAGACATGGTGAAGGTGAGAGGTGGTGAACTGGGGGTGGAAGCAGAAGGGGAACCTAATGAGCCAGAAGAGGAGTCAGAGTGCAGACTCGGTGGAGGACTAACTCAAATCCTACGTGGAAGAGTAAGTCTTCCTACTGGAAACTAAGGATGAGGGCCAAGAAGTCTCCGGGATAAACACCTTGGTGGTGCAATGATGATGAAAAAAACAAGGCACAAAGGGAAGAGAGACCAACAAGGGAAGAGAGGTGCAGGATCAACTAATTACAATGTCGAAACAAGGGTAGAGAGGTGTAGGATCAATTGATTTCAATGGTAAAGTCTTTGCTTAGTGGTGTTAACCAATATCTTCTTCACTTAGGGTGTGTGTGTAAAGTTTGTTAATTTCAATTTTTAAAGCTATACATTTGTAGAGTAAAAGAAAAAGTGTGTTGTATAACTGTAAATAAACATGCGGATAACAGTATATGAAACTGAAATAACATAAAAATAAACAGCTAATAATGCAATAATCTAAACCCAAGGAGGCAGGCCTCTCAACAAGTAGTTTTTAGGTGGGAAAAAAAATATTCAAAACACACCAAAATATCCAATATATATAAGTTCAGGAGCGACAGGGATCTAAAGGTCAGATCTACTGGAAATAGGTGCAGACAAACAACAAAAAATCATAGGAAAATTTGTTGTAATTGAGGTGGCGAAAGGCTATCTCCTAGAGGGAAGTTGAGGGGAACCGAGAGGAAAAACCAAAAAAAAATGAAAAGAGACATTTGGATGGATAAATAAACAATCTGAAGTGGATCTAAAGGTGAGATATTAGATCTAAAAAATGGCTTAACACTCTAAAAATTTCAAACAACCTGTAGCAGTTAAAACTCTTCCACAAAAGGTGGAGGGTACTGAAGCCCTAGGAGGCTAGGTTCCCACTTTTTTGAGAAAAATGGAACAAGTACAGGTCCAAAATGGGTGGAGACAGAGGTCAAACAACCCTAAACAGAGGCCCAGATAAATCCAGAAAACTTTCTCAAAAATTCCCGCAAAAAAGTGAGGTCGCATTTTCTGACGTATTTCTTGCTGAGGTCATAGGTTTTAGTCAATTTTCTGTGTCTTGAAGCTCGAGGTCACAGATTTGGGGCCAAAAAGTGTGACCTGCACTTCTGTCACTCTCGAGAGTAGGTTTCAGCAAAATGTGTCATCTCAACTGCGACTAATGTCTGTCACCTGTGCAATAGGTCCGAAAACACACGTAAATTAGAATTTTTAGTGTTTTAGGGTTTTATAGGTTAAAAAAAACATTAAGAAAATCAAAACAAGGAGCTGAAGGGAAATCCTAGGGTTTGAAGCAACTGGATATGTAGGGATCTAAAAATGACAACAGTCGTAATCGTAAACGTGTGTGGAGTCGCAAGCTGTTAGTATGAATCTTAATCGCAAGTGTATGAAAAGAGACCACTTTAGTTGTGCATAAAAAATAGCCCTAAAAACAAATATGGTTTCCAATATATTCAGATATACAATTAGTTGATCAAGAAAAATCCTAGAAAAATCTAGATCTATGCATTAAAAGACATTAAGAAGTAAATAAAAAACAAGAGTTGCTCCATGCATCCAATATAGAAGACAAGAATATGTTGAATGGATTTTGTATTAAGGGAACCTGGAAGGAAAACATAGAAGGATGTAACTAGTTCTCCTCAATGGGATGGGTTCTTGTAAGTCCTCAGCGCTTCAGATCTAAAATTCCTCTCTCTTGATGGTGTAGAAAACCCAGACAAAAATGGAACTCTATGGGAGTTCACAAGAAAAAAAGATATAAAAATATGACAATGATGGTGGATCAAAGTCAGACCAAAAGTATAGATCCAGAGTGATCTTTTGGAAACAAAAGGTAATGAATGAATGGAAAAAAAATTCTATTTATAAAAAAGTATTGAGTTAGTCTAGATATTGGTGCATAATTAAAATATTATTAACCAAATCAAGATCAAAATTTTATGGAATATTTTTTTATATTTGTTGGAGGGAAAAAGAATTTCACTTGGGTCAAATCCCTTTATTTGTAAATAATAAATAAACAAATGATTTATTTATTATTTTAAGGATGTGGTTGAGTAATAATTAAATAAATAATGATTTATTTAACTATTTATGAGTGATTTAGTCAAATTTAACAAGGAATATTATTTAAATAAGGTTTAAATAATTATTCCTAGAAAATAATAATATAAATAATAATTTATCTAATTAATTTTCCTATTTTGGGTTAGATATCGCCAAGAATATTAATTAAACTGTTGTTTAACTAATTATTCCTTGAGGAAAATCAAACAAATGTGGATTTATTTAATATTTCCTCATGGGGTTTCCTATTTAGACCATAAACAACTTAATAAAGGTGGCTTACTAAGTTATTTTTTCATAGTGAAAGAAATTTTACTTAGGGTAAAATAGGTCTTACATGGTGTACCTACGTCCATCTAAAAGTAATAGGTTAGATGACCAAAAAATGGTGTAACATCGGTCCTTACAAATGTGTTTTATTTTTATTGGTATTGGTTGTTGTCTCTTGGGTAAAAAAAAAGACAACGAAATCAAATATTATTTAGTAATGTTAAGGTCTCTAATTTGGTAATTATTTAGACAAGTTCTAGTGTTTTAATACATTCTATCACTATAATAAGAAATATTGGTCAACTAGCTTGGGCATTGGAGATGGATAATACAATTCATTTTAATTAGATTACAATACACAATATTCACACATGCCTAGTGTTTTGAATAACTTGTATCAATGACCTCAATCTAGTTAAGGATGCATCATTTTCATCAATTCAATTTTTTGGTTCTTTGCTCAAGTTTGATTTTTCTAAATTTTTGTTTGGTGATCTTGGGTTAAGGTTCTGATTATGTTCATATTATACGATTTCATGTAATTCAATATAATGATTGTGTCAACAATATTACTTTGGTTGTTTTCTACAATTTAAGCCAAGTTGTATACAAAAAAGAAGTAATAATGCTTACCAAGAATCCAAAAACAAGCTATGGTGTTGATTTGGCACTCAAGATTGTTTAAGAAGCAATAACGTTTATCAATGAATCCCTGTAATATTCCCATTTTAGCACACAGCTAAATGGAATATTAAAATTTTGTTTTTATCACCTAGCAGCTTAATAAATGGGTAAGGGAACCCATTATTATTGAAGACATGAATAAAATCCCTCATAATGTGAAAAAGATCAGTAGAGTAGCTTTATTTTGCATCCTCAAGTGTGAAAAGGGGCAAATGCATGAAGACAAGGTCAAGTTTGACCAAGTCAACAACGCTGCCATAGGAGGAGTGGCTCACTTTAGAAGATAGCGCAGTGTGAATGAGGAAGAGGATATTTGGTGGAGGAAACTCTAATGAGTGGGACCAATGGAGAAAGAGATTTCACTTGTTTAAAAGGAGGGTAAGGCAGCCATTGTTATTCATTAATTGGATTACTGATTTCATTATCTATGAAGACATTGTGCATTCTTTTGCTATTTAGCAAAGTTGTCGGGGGAATTCCTGTTTAGGATTACCTTCACCTTCTTGAGAGGCCTCTTGAGGGATTGTTCTTCACTCTCCACATATCTTGGCTCAAGGCCAAAGCCACCTCCTTCAGTCACAACGTTATTCCTGAAGTAGGATAACTTTGTGTTATAGGGTGTTGCAGTGGGGACTCCACAACACCATTTCCTTGGCTCATATTTTAGAGGAGGGAGCTTCTATTCCTATGGGAGGTTAGTGAGGGATATTTCAAAGCATATTGTAGATCATTGGCAGCAAGCCAAGAACTTCCCTTCACCAGCAGCACAGTCCCTTCTCTAGACTGCATTATTTCTGAGTGCAATTGCAGTGGGGACTTGCTCCACTATTTTGGAGGGTGAGATCTTTAGGGATTGGATCAGCCTTTCACCTAAGAGATCATTTGGATGAGATTCAGCCATAATTTGCAGCATCATCAACTATCTACATCCATTTCCATTTTCTGAGTTGCGGCTGCTACCCAACAACTCTGACATTTCTATAGATATGCCATTTTGTACTTATTTCAGCAATCGTGTTAAGGATTGTGTATCTTTGTTTCCAGGGGTTGAGATCTTGTTCCCCCTATTGTATTTGTGCTGTATATTGTCATATTTGTGTATTGAAACTATTTTGCAGTAGTCCTCCTTTATAGACTGCGCAGTCATAGCCAAGGCTTCTTTTATGTAGCAGTATTTCTCCATCTATCATGTATATGTGTCATTGAGGCTGTATTGCCTAGCTTGAGAGATAATTTCCTCAAAATCTTGTATACATTTTTGCTGCTATAATATAATGTAATGGTTATGTGGATCTTCTGGAATTCTTGTATTAATGCATTCACTACTATTTTCCAGCTCATTTTTATGTATTATTGATCTCCACATTGGTAATATCTTGAGGTATTCCCAATAGTGTAGTTGTTCCAATTTTGGAATATTACAATCCCAAAATGCATCATGTTGCCCTACTTAACCAAAAAATAGGGTTGTGGGTGAATAAATAAAATTTCTTATCAGAAATGTGTGCACACTCCTAGAGATGTTGAGTTGGAAGCTTGGTTAGCATCTTGGTTGATAACTCGAGACTTGTCAAGCCTAGACGCCTGAAAATGCATATACATTCATGTGAGTATACATTGTTGACGACCCATTTCCATTTTTAGATTCATCATATTTATAGGGTGACATTATTATAAATTTAATTTAGAATAAATATTATAAATTAAATAAAGGAGTGGTCTTCAAGTGCGACTTTTTGGAGTTTCCCATGGATTTCTCGCTCAAATCTAACAAAAACATTTGTGGAAAAAATCTTTATTTGTGTTATTTAAACTAATTTTTTACTACATATATGGATTTATCACCCCTAAAAGACCTTGGGGCATTTTTATTGCGAAGATTTCACCTACAAAACTTCTGATTCCAGTGAATCTGTGCTGGATCCTAACAAATTAGATCAAAAAAATAAACCAAAAAACCTTCCAAAAATAACACTTAAACTACTAATTAAAAAAATATATAATTATTTTAAGTACATTTTGATGGAAAAATTAATGCATCAAAGAAAAAACTTATTAAATTCCTATAATGTCATACATATGTGATAGATTCATACTTCAACAAATGGTCACAAGAGCCGAGTGCATATCCATATACATGATTACCATATGCTTTGAATAAAATATATGAACATGTATTCATACTTCATTTCACAATATATTTAATCATTTGTATTTTTGAGTAAAATATATACATAAATTAGCACATATAAAGAGTGATACTTTGTAATTTGTCTGCTTGCATTTTGTTCTTGTCTGGTGCAATGGTGGCACTAGGGTGGCGGTGGAATGAGGGGGCGTGGGTGTAGAGGTGATCTTAGGTGGTAGGGTGGAAACATGCCGGAGTCTGGTGAAATTCACCCATTTTTTCTCCATATTGTGTTTTTTCCAAGGGACGCGAGGCTTCCTTCCATACTTCCACCTAGCTCATTTACTTCCTTTATGTCTTTTCATCTTTACATAGTGGTCTTCCCGGGATCGGTGGCTCATGATTTAGTCACATATTTCTATTTCAGGTTTTTATTCCATTCCGTATATGTTTTGGTATGGTTGACAACCCTATATCCACTTCATTTATTCCATCCAATCTGTCTCTCTTGGGTGTCTTGCAATCCTCTGAGATTGGGATATTTTTTATATTTTTCCTCTGTTTACACGTTTAGATGGCAACACTCTTTGACCTATGGGTATTTTCTCAATTAATACCAGTGAATTTTGTGTACGGGGAGAGTATGACACATGTATTTCCTCCAGTTGTCTGATCAGTGACTGCTAGGTGTGAACTTCATTGTTTCCTATCTCTCCTCACATTCGTGATGGAGGATTATCTGGCGTCTCTTAATGGGGAAAAATTGACACAGGAATTGTTTTTTCATGCCACCTTGGATGTAGAATGTTTGGGCGGTAGAAAACCTTTGATTGGGGTGGGTCTAGATGGGGGGAGACCACGTGCCCATGCGAACACTTTGCATGCGACTTGCAACATGCCATTTCATGACTCTTCCATTGGGCCTCTCCCGGGGTTGGCCTCGACACATGGTCTAGTTGGCGAGAGCGAGGTCTCATCCTATCATCCCTTATAGACTTCTCAGCAGGCTTCGAATCATGAAAATCGTAGATGCAGACATGGTACAAATACTTTCAAATGTGCCATGGAGCCAAAACCGCTTTGTTTTGGACATGATATCCTATGGGATTAGGTTCAAAGTCTCCAAAACTTGGCACTCATTGGGAGATGGTATTTTTCTGGGGGTAATGACATGGATATGGAGGCATGGGTGTTGGCGCAATGGAAACCAATTCTTGGATACACCCCAAAGGTCAATGTGTTATTAAATCAAAGTTTTAGTTTTCACTTCATCCACAAGGTGGATGTTGAGAAATTTCTAGCCATGCCATGGGTGCGAGGCCATAGTTTCTTATCTGTTCATCACTAGTATGTGGGTTTTAATCTCATTACCAACACTCTATAGAATAGATGGACTTGGGTAAAGCTTCTGGTTCTTCCTCTTGAATTCTAGTCAAAGCAGGTGCTCAATGACATTGCTAATGCACTGGATTCTTTCGTTTACATGGATCCAAAGACCCTGGGTACACGAGATAAACGTCGTGCTTGGTTACTTTTGGAGGTTGATATGACTGGTTGACTCTCTGAACAAATCATTCTACAATAGGGCTCCCCGTGCATTCAACAATAGGTGGACTACAGGAATGTGCCTTTCCAATGTTTGTTATTATACTATACTTGACACCTATTGGAGCATTTTCCGAGTCAAATTCATGCACAAGCTGCACGGAAGGGTGATCGCCACCACCTTGTGCATTATGGATCAGGATTGGATGACCATGACACCACCCAATGAGATTCTACTTCTAAATGAGGTACTTTCAAATCTCTTTATGACACTATCGACATTCATTTTGAGGTGCCTCGCTCTCAATTTGGTGATACTTCTTCTCTTCATGTGGATCCCTACTCCGAGAACATTCTTTTGTTTCCCTTGCCTAGGGTTCAAAACTATATTCTTATATTTTTGTTAATACTCTGTTTTCCAACTCTGCACACCCTTTAAAGCTACCTCCAGCTAACCCCTCTAACCCCTCATCCTCTTCTCCTCATGAGACTTCGTGCCCTCCTCCAGATCCTTTAAACCTGCCCTTGCCCCACAACTTGGTTTCCCCTGATCTGAACTTCCTAAAACATAATATGAATATGGATTTGATTGCCCTCAATTTACACCATGCTAGCCTAAATCCCACCTCTCCCATCATTAGCCCTATATCTAGCAAGAATATCACCCGTAGAAATAATGGTAGGGGCACTCAACACTTTCGTGGTCAGAGCGATGAAAAACACCTCATATTTGATTCTAGTGGACTACATGACATTCCTATTTTTTACTCCTCCCTTTCTAGAGCCCTTAAAGCATAGTTTCCCCATACCTTGGCCTCATGATGACCGTTCTCTCCTTCAATATACATGTCCTGGGGGATGCCACTAAGAATCTCTCCCTCTATCACTTTTTTTGTCCCACAACCCTTCCGTTATTCTCGTACGGGAGACCATGGATCCGACCGACAAGGCCATTGAATATTTCCATGTCATCCTTCCAAACTCATCTATGTTTGCATTGGATTTAAATGACATATCATGGGTCTCATTACAATGTGGGATCCCTGTAATGCAATCTTCAGGGCTCACGGTGTTTTTTTTGTCATTCTACTCTCTCGTTACATTCGGGCTCAGCTGGCAGGGTCTATATTTGGAACATATATGCACCATATGCAGACCATTTTCATTTTTGCAACCATGCCCAGGATTACATAATTCTTAATAGCAGTTCTCTTATCATAGTAGGTGAGTTTAATGATATTTTATCTTCCAATGAACATTGGGGGGTGACATACCTTGAGGACCCTCTCTCTGATTATCTTCTTCAGTTATGGTAGAATCATCATCTACATGATTTTTTGCCTCCATCATTGGTTCCTGCCTAGAAAAATGGTAGAAATGGAATTTATTATGCCAGGAAAATATTGGATAGATTCCTTATCCACGAGGGTTAGTTTGAATCACTAGGAAACTACAGATCTACTATTATTCAGACCAGTACCTCTAACCACTGCCCTATTACGTTTATATGGAGACAGGAGGGATATCCCTTTCAAATTTAATGTCACATGGCTTGAGGATGCATATTTTAATGATCATGTATCTGATGACTAGGGGGATGGTATGAGTGGACGAGGGATACAGACTATGGAAAAACTCACAAGATGATTGGCTACACTAAAGAGTAAAGTGTGAATATTTAAAATAAGGAAGGAAGCTAAATAGTTGCATGAACTTCAGACTATCAATGTTGATATTCAGGCCCTCAGCCTTTGTTTCTCTCAGAATTTCCTTGGCATCATATCCATTGATAAGATCAAGGAACTGAAATGTCGAAAAAGACATATTTTAAACATTCAGGAGAAAACATGGTGTTTGAGGAGCACGATGACCTGGATTAGGGAGGGTGACTAGAACACCAAGTTCTTTTAGAAATTTCTAATCACAGAAGAAAAAAAATGTGATTTTGAACATTGTCGGGGAGGATGGATCTTTAAAATTATCTAATGGAGAGCTCAGATTAGAAGTTAAAGAACATTTTTCAAAAATCTATGAGGCATCTACTACTGATAATTTTTAGGATCAACTATGGGCTATCCAAGCTTATCCTATTATGTTTGATTTTGAGGAAAATAATTCTCTTTTTTGCTCAGTTTTAGTTCAAGAAATTCATTCTCTTTTCTCATATTTCCATAAGGATAAATGTCCTGACCCCAATGGCTGCATGGTTGAATTCCTTCTCCATTTCTTCTACTTGATTGGGAATGACATATGTGCCATGGAGGAGGAATCCAGGTTACGTGGATAGATTTATGGAGCTCTAAAATCCACCTTCGTTGATTTAATTCTAGAGTTTGGAGCACCAGAAGCTTTTGGGGATTTTCGGCCTATAATTTTATGCAACATTTTATACAAATTGATTTCCAAGGTCATTGCGGAAAGAATTAAGGATAACTTATCCACCCATATTTCCCTAGAACAATTTGGTTTGGTGAAAGGTATATAAATTAATGATGCACTCCTTATTGCCCAAGAATGCATTCACTCTACTTAGGTTGAAAATATGGCCACAAATGTGATGAAAATTGACCTAAAGAAAGCATATGACTCTATTTATTAGAGGATTTTCTGACGTATTCTAGTAAATATTGGCATCTATCATTGAAATATGGACTGGATCATGTCCTACATCATGGAAATCTGGTACGTTGTTCTTGTAAATGGCCTCCCCACTCATTTCTTCCATGGAGATAGAGGACTTCTCCAGGGATTCTCATTATCCCCTCTGCTCTTTATTTTAGTGATGGATGGCATTATAAGGATGATATATGAGGCAAGGGGTATCGATGTTTTCAAGGGCTTTCATTTCACTCCATTGATTACTGTTACTCACTTGTTGTTTGTTGATGACATTATTACATTTGAGGAGGGCGATGAGGAGAAATGGGAGGTTATTCATTATATTTTCAACATATAAGGAGAAGCCATGGGCCTTCTTATCACTCACCATAAGACTTTCCTATATCAATCTGATGAAGATCCGATTTTTTTTCTTTTATTGCAAGTTTATTCAGATTCAACATAGACACATCAAGGAAGGTTTTTCATACCTTGGTTATAGGTTAAAGCCAAAATCATACAAAGGAGGGGATTGATACTCGATCCTTTCTAGGTTTGATCAAAAACTCTGTATGTGGGCAAAAATATTTTTATCTCTTGGTGGATGCCTTAACCTCATCACCTCTATGTTACAACAGATCTCTACATACAGGATGCATTTATTTTCTATTACTTCTCATATTATTGATAAGATTCAGTCCAAAACT
Organism: Pinus albicaulis; assembly: GCA_034641835.2. NCBI lineage: Eukaryota > Viridiplantae > Streptophyta > Pinopsida > Pinales > Pinaceae > Pinus > Pinus albicaulis. Next base: position 92,657,038 of record CM076575.1, read on the forward strand.
TCACGTTTTCTATGGGAAGATGGAGAATCGAGCCATACGTTTCATCTAGAATCTTGGGAGGCTTTTCCCAAGTGCAAACATGCTGATGGTTGGGGTATTTTTGATACTCGATGCTTTGGACACTCCTTTCTCATTAAATCCTTGTCGAGATCCCTCTTTCATGATGGTATGTGGAGTTGGATTATAGCTGCTAAATATCTTGATGGTATTCACATTGCACAATGGATACAATATTCAGATATTGGTCATTGCTGAGGTTCTTACATATCAAGAAGATTTCTAGTGGTTAGGAGTCTCCTTATCGATCAGGAAAAATGGTAATTTAGCAAAGGAAATTATATCTTCATCGACATAGATCACATTATTGGTATCCTAGAACACTATTATATCTCTATTGATACAATTGCAGTTTTACAACACAGGGGTATCTTCCTTTTGGAACATGCCATTGATCGCTGGGAGGGAAACACTCCGCTATGGAAGGACACTGCTAATCTCCACATATATGGAAACTTGGAAAATGAATGGAATTATATATATTTTCTCTACGTAATGTTGGTTTGACTAGAAATGGGACTCGAGATGCAATCATTTGGGATGGTGCTATGTGGGAGGAGTTTTTATCGTCAAATACATATACCAGATTATTCGTTCTCCCTCACTGGGACTCAACTGATCCTGGTTCATGCCCATTTGGAGGATGTTGATTCTTTTGAAGATAATTTTATTTGCATGGTTAGTTTGGAAGAACAAGATCCTTGTGTGGGATAAATTATGAAAAAAGGGACTCATTGGACCTGGTTTATGCTCACTTTGTGGTTCTTATGAAGAGACTGCTGCACATATATTTCTTACACATCATTCTGCTGTTCAGGTATGGGATCTCACCTTCATACATTTCCACATTCCAACACAATGTTTTACTACTATCTATCACTACTTGGAATGGGCCATAAAATGTAGGGGTGTTGATCCTTACATTCCTATTTTTATTATATGGGAGCTCTAGAAAACTAGGAACCGGGTTCTATTTGATGGATACATATCAAATTCTTTTTGCACATTTTCTAAGATTATTTATTGCCTTTTTCCTATACCTCCTCACCCTTTCTTGGTTTTTTAGGTCCATATATTACTAGTATAGTCCCTTATTATGGTTATTGTAACCGCCTTATTGCTATTAATGTACCCTTGTAACCCCCATATTATTATTGTGCCCTTAAATTATTATTGTTAGGTCAGCTAGGATTACATTGTGGCCCCATGGACTCCTATATATAGAAAAGAGGTTTTGTAATTTGTATCATCCAAGAATTGTTCATTCATCTAATGTATTTGAGGTTTCCCACTCAAATTTGATCATTTATAAGGCGTTGATATATCTTTTCTTCTATTTTTTGAGTTGTTTTCACAACATTTGGTATCAGAGATTTGGATTCTAGGGTTTTTCGCTACTCCAAACCGGTCATCGTGGAATTTTCGCTATAAATTCTTTTCTATGAAGGTTCAGAAGCTGAAATTTTTACAGTGAGAAGGCGAAATCCTAAGGAACATCTTCGCAAAATTTCAGAGCTTGGTTTACAATAGTTGCGAATATATGAGCTGTGGAAGTTAGAGCTGTTTTTAGGCTCCTGAATTTAACCTAAACAGGTCATCGGAGAATTTGTGTGATAATTTTGTTTCTACAAAGTTGTAGATGCTAAAATTTTTAGAGAGCGAAGCCGAAATCCTAAGGAATAGTTTCAAAAAATTTCAGAGCTTGGTTCACAATATTTGCGGAGATATGATATGTGGAAGTTAGGTCTTTTTCAAGCTCCCAAATTTCATTTCAAAGAGGTTATCATGGGAAAATATTCATGACTCTCTCTCTGAGCATCGGATTGGAATGCTGTAAAAATTGGTGGCAATTACACAGACTGTAGTTTCTTGTCTATCAATTTTAGAGCCAAAGGAGTAAACAGTGACACATGGCAAGTCATTCAATTTCACTCTACTGAACCAGTTCATAATTGGGTCATTGTGGGAGATTGGACATAACTTTGCCTTGAAGAATCCAAATCAGGTCAAACCTATGAAATTTTAAAGAAGCTTTAGAGGGATACTACAAGGCTGAATTTTAGATATTGAGGATCTAAAATTATAGAGATAATTCAATTTCAATATAGAGCTCCTTAAAAGAAAGTAAAAGGTGTGTATTTTTTTTTCTAGAATTTCATAATTCTTGTTTGAAGAATCAAGTTGAATTGATTCCAAGGGCATATTGTAGAATATATATATCAGCATTGGATTCTAAAATGGTCCCTAAAAATTATTAAACACCCATTAAGCCTTTATAAGGCTCTACTATGACTCATGAAGACGAAGAATGGCAACATGACATATCAAAATTACAAGAGCAAGTGCAATAAATTTCACTCTCGCAAAAAGCAAGAAAAAATGAAATGGAAGTTTTGAAGAAAGGCGTGGAAACTAAGATGGATTGTTTGAACAAAGGCGTGGAATCTAAGATGGATGGTTTGAAGAATGGAATGGAAGCTAAGATAGATGGCATCGAAGCTAATATAGATGGCATGGAAGCTGGCATGGAATCTAAGATGGATGACATGGAAGCTAAGATCGATGAAAAATTGGAAAACATGAAGAATTATCTAAAAGCAAACATGGAAGGTTTGAAAATTTTGATACAAAAAGTGTTTCCTAATGGTGAAAATATAGTAGAGGAAACTCATGATGAGAAAAAAATAAATGGTAATCGTGATTTCATAAACTCTAATGTTTGCAGGAAGAACCACCATATTCAAAAAATGGATATGGGGAAGTTTGATGGAAAGGATCCTGTAACATGGATACTACAAATGGAGCAATATTTTGATCTCAATAATGTGCAAAACACACAAAAGGTACGCATTGCAACTTTACATTTTGAAAAAAATACATTTGTATGGTATCGATGGCTTTGCTCCCATAAAAAAATTGTCACTTGGTCAATTTTTATGGAGGAAATGATAGCACATTATGAGGTTACAAAGAGCAACACCTTCTTTAGCCAATTGATAAATCTCAACCAAAAGGATTTAGTGGGGGATCACATTGAGGACTTCCAAAAATTGAATATAAGGGTAACTGATATTCCAGAGGAACACAGGATTGATCTCTTCATAGGTACTTTAAAGGATAATATCCAACATGAAGTTCACATTTTGGAACCCGATTCATTGGAGAATGCATTCAGGTTGGCAAGAAAAGTTGAATGTAAAATTATGGCGACAAGGAAGCCCACCACTCACTTCTATAAAGAGGGAAGTGTTGCTACTCCTAGATTTCAACAACCTACAAGGTTGAAACCACAAAAATTGGAAGAAAAAAGAGCAAAAGGGTTTTTCTACAGTTGTGATAGCAAATACACTAAAGGTCATAAGTGTGTTGAGAAGAAATTATTTTACATAGATTGTGAAGAGGAAGAAGAAAATGAACAAGAAGAATATATACACCAGGAACCAACCCTAGAAGAGGAAGAAATGGGTCTGACCATTTCGTGTAATGCATTGGTAGGAATTACCACTCCTCAAACTCTCAAGATAGAAGGACATATCAAGAAGAAAAAGGTAATAGTGTTTATTGATTCAGGCAGTACCCATAATTTTATTCATTGTAAGGTAGCCAAGGAATTGAATTGTTTCCTATACCCAACACCAGAATGTCAACTGATGGTTGTAAATGGAGGAACTATATATTGCTCTGTAAAATGCCATAATATCAAGCTAACCATGGGGGAATATGTATTGAATATTCCAATGCTTTCCATTCGTATGGGAGGTGCTGATGTTGTACTACAAGTACAATGGTTACAATCTTTGGGGACAGTAGCTTTTAATTTTCAAGAACTTTTCTTGAATTTTTTTTCAGAAGGAAAGGAAGTTGAATTATGGGGTATTGCAAGGAAGCTGGGAAAGATTATAATCTCTAATTTCATAGCAAATCTTCTAAATAAAGAACAATGACACATAATTGCACAATTATGCTCACTAGAAGTTCCAACATCAAAATCATCTATTTCTACAGATCTCCAAAAAGTCTTGCAAAAACATTCAAAGGTTTTTGAAACTCCCAAATGACTCCCACCTATTCGTGATCATGATCATGCTATTCATTTGATTCCAGGAAGTGTTCCTCCAAACATCAGGCCTTGTATATATCCTCTTATGTCCAAAAGAGCGAAATTGAACGTATGATTGAAGAAATGTTACAGGCAGGTATAATTCAACCTAGTCAAAGTTCTGTCTCTGCTCCTGTAGTATTGGTACACAAGAAGGATGGATCATGGTGCCTGTGTCCCGATTATAGGTAGCTCAATAAGCTCACCATTAAATATAAATTTCCCATTCCTATGATTGATGAATTATTGGATGAGTTACATGGAGCAATTTATTTTACCAAGTTGGATCTTCATTCAGGATATCATAAAATTAGAATGAAGACTAAAGATATTCTGAAAACAGCATTTTGAACTCATGAGGGTCATTATGAATTTTTGGTCATGCCTTTTGGCCTTACCAATGCACCTTCTACATTTCAAGGGTTGATGAATTCAATTATCAAACCCTTCCTTAGAAAATTTGCGCTATTATGTTTTGATGATATACTAATCTACAAAAAGTCTTGGAAGGATCATGTTCAACATGTTGACAGGGTGCTCAAACTATTGTAGGAGAAACAACTATATGCAAAAACATCTAAATGTTTCTTTGGAGTACAAGAGGTGGAATATCTGGGTCATATTGTATCTCATGAGGGTGTTAAGGTAGACCCTAACAAAATTAAATCCATTAAGGAATGGAAATTACCCACAACCATAAAGAAGTTGCGAGGATTTCTCGGGTTAACAGGTATTATCGAAAGTTTTTTAAGAATTATGGGAGAATAGCAACAGCTCTAACAACGTTATTGAAGAATGATGCATTTTCATGGACTCCTAAAGCAACTAAGGCCTTTGAACATTATAAAGAGGCAATTTGCCTAGCACCAGTCTTAGCTACGTCAGACTTCAAAAAAACCTTTATTGTGGAATGTGATGCCTCAGGAAATTGAATTGGTGTTGTTTTAATGCAAGAAGGAAGACCCATTGCTTTTGAAAGTCATCCAATAAAAGGAAAGTATTTACAAAAACCTATTTATGAGAAGGAAATGTTAGCAATACTTCATGCACTAAAGAAATGGAGAACTTACCTAATTGGAAGACACTTCAAGGTAAAAACTGATCATGATAGTCTTAAAAACTTTTTGGAACAAATAATATCTTCAGAAGAGCAGCAAAAATGGGTCACAAAGATGTTGGGTTATGACTTTGAAATAATATACAAAAAATGGAAGCTAAATGTTGTTGCAGATGCACTCTCAAGAAATAATGAAGAGGTGGAAGCATTGATTTGTGCCATTTCTATTATCCAACTAGATTGGATAGCCGAAGAAAGAGATGAAAGGAAGAAGGACGAAGAAGTGTGGACACTCATTCAAAAGTTGCACCAAGATCCTAGTACATCTGATTCATTTAGTTGGAAAAATGATTCCTTATGGTACAAAGATCGCTTATATATTTGTAAGAATTCCCAACTAAAACAAAATATTCTTTTGGAATTGCACACTTCTCCTTTAGGAGGACACTCAGGATTTTTAAAAACTTACCACAGGATGAAGAAATAATTTTTTTGGGATGGCCTTAAATCTAATATTCAAAATTTTGTGGTGGAATGTTTGGTTTTCCAGCAAAATAAAGTTGAGGCAATTAAGACCCCGGGTCTTCTACAACCTTTATCCATTCCAAGTCAACGTTGGGAGGTGATTTCAATTGATTTTATCACAGGTTTACCTAAGTCCAAAGGAAAGAGTGTAATCATGGTGGTAGTTGATAGAATTACCAAGTATGCACACTTTTGTGCATTATCTCATCCATTTAAAGCAAGTACAATTGTTACTACATTTATGGACACAATTAAAAAGCTACATGGAAACCCAAGGGTTATTGTGAGTGACGGAGATCTCCTTTTTAATGGAAATTTTTGGACGGAGTTATTTTCTTGTTTGGGTACTCAATTAGCTCATAGCTCATCTTATCATCTTCAATCTGATGGTCAAACTGAGATAGTAATTAAATGTTTGGAAGGATATCTTCGTTGTTTTGTATCTGATAAACAAACACAATAGGTCAAGTGGTTACCTTTCGCTGAATGGTGGTATAACACTTCCTTCCATACTACAACAAAAATGACCCCATTTATGGCACTTTATGGATATCATCCACCATCCATCACATCAAATTTAAGAGAAAAATCAAAGTTTCAAGCAGTGGAAGATCACATTGAGCATCAACAAGAAGCTCTCCAACTCTTAAAGGACAACCTGAATTTTACACAAAATCGAATGAAACAACAGGCAAATCAACATCGTAGCAAGAGAAGTTTGGATGTAGGAGACTAGGTATTTTTACGGCTACAACCATACAAAAAATTGTCCCTAAAGAAATAAAAGAAGGACAATAAATTATCACCAAGGTACTATGGTCCTTACAAGGTGTTGCAAAAGATTGGTACTATGGCATACAAATTGGAGCTTCCTGCTTCTTCACGAGTGCATCCAATTTTCCATGTTTCATGCTTAAAGAAGGTTATAGGTGAAAATATTCCAGTTCAAACAATATTTTCAGAACTTCATGAGGAAGGAAAAATCATATTGGAACCTGAAGCGGTCACGAAAACAAGAACTCGACATCTACGAAATCGATCAGTTTCAGAGTATCTCATCAAGTGGAAGAACTTACCCACTAAAGATTCTACATGGAAGGATGAGAATTTTATACAAAAGCACCTAGAGCTACTCAAGCGTTGAGGACAACACCTTTTTCAAGGAGAGGGGAATGTTAGGTCCCTATATTACTAGTATAGTCCCTTATTGTTGTTAGTGAAACCCCCTTATTTTTATTATCGTACCCTTGTAACCCCCATATTGTTATTATTGTGCCATTAAATTATTATTGTTAGGTCGACAAGGATTACATTGTGTCCCCTAGGAGTACATTGTGGCCCCATGGACTCCTATATATAGAAAGGAGGTTTTGTAATTTGTATCATCCAAGAATTGTTCATTCATGTAGTGTATTGTAGGTTTCCCCCTCTAAGTGGCTTATTTCTAAGGCGTTTATATCTCTTTTCTTCTATTTCTGGAGCTGGTTTCACAACATGTGTTAGTATGAATCTTGATTCGAAGTGTTCGAAAAAATACCACTATATATACGCATTAAAAACAACCCTAACATTAGAAATGACTGCTAATATCTTCAGATCTGCAATTAGATGATCAAGACAAATGCTGCAAAAATCTAGATCTATGCATTAGAAGACATTAAACAGTAGAGAAAATAAGATTTACTCCATATATCCAATAGAAAATAGAAGGATACATTCAATGAAATTTTTATTAATGGCACCTGGGAGGAAAACACAAGAGGGTGTTCCCTGTTCTCCTCAATGGGATGGGTTTTTGTAAGTCCTCAGCACTTCAAATTTAGAATTCCTCTCTCTTGATGGTGTAGAAAACCCTGACAAAAATGGAAAATTATGGTTATGATTGTGGATCAATAGCCAGACCAAGCGTCGAGATCCAGAGTGATATTTAGGCAACAAAAGGTGACAAATGAATGGGAAATCCCTTCTATTTATAACAAAATATTGAGTTAGTCTAGAGATTGGTGCATAATTAAAATATTATTAACCAAATCTAGATCCAAATTTTATGGAATATTTTACTATGTTTGTTGGAGGGAAAAGGAATTTGACTTGATTCAAATCCCCTTATTTGTAAATAATAAATAAATAAATGATTTATTTATCATTTTAAGGATGTGATTAAATAATAATAAATAAATAAATGATTTATTTATCATTTTAAGGGCGTCATTGAGTAATAATCAAACAAATAATTATTTATTTAAATTTTTAATGGTGAATTAGTCATATTTAACAAATAATATTATTTAAATAAGATTTAAACAATTATTATTTAGAAAATAATATGATAAATAATGATTTATCTGATTAATTTCCTTGTTTTGGGTTAAATATAACCATAATTATTATTATTATTATTATTATTGTTATTATTATTATTATTATTATTTATTTTTATTTTTATTTTTTATTTTTTATTTTTCTGAATTTGACTATTCTATTATGATACAAAACGAGTTACAAAGAGGCACTAGCCTCAGCTGAGCTTACCCATGAAAGCGGCAATCTTACAGTACATAGCTAGCTTAAAAGTGTTGACTTGGCACCACGAAAAAACAAAAACTGGACTGGTGTCCCTATCTAGACAAACTGAAGCATGCCACCCACGCAGGGGAAACCGGCCATACAGTATTAACATATTGTCCAGAATCTGAAACAGAGAATTGGTGAACATGAAAAGCATTGAAGAAAAATCAGCCAAAAGACTGTAAAGGGGAAACCTGCAACTGCTAACCATATTAGATGTCATGAGAGGTGGTGGGTGGTTCCTCAATAATTCGACAGCCATAAGCAAGCAAATCATCTTCCTCTACCTGCTTCATGTCTTTGTTGTTGGAGCAGCCTCGCCTGATGTCGCCCGATTTGTCTCCTTATCCAGTATCCTGAGTCTCAATGTAGTTAGGAGCCTTTCTTTTCGGACTGGAACCTTGAGGAGGATACTTCGTTTCGACTGTGCCTTTTGCCAACCCAAGACCCGTTTCCTCAACAACCAAACCGGGAGGCTACTTCTTGAGCTCAATGGAAATGGTGGAAACTATGGTGGGAATGTTCAAGGTGCAAGGGAAATGAAGATGAGAGGTGTGATGATGTGCGGGGATGGTGATAGGAGTTGCGGGGATATGGGGAGAGCCCGTTTCAAATTGAGACTGCTCCCACCCACACCCATGCCCACGACCACTTCTAGTGTCAGGATAGTGCCCAGTGAAGTCATTAGAGGATGGGGATGAAGGGTTAGTGGAGGGAGGGCGAGTGAAATGACCTCGACTGCTACGTCTTCGACAGCGCATACGCTGTCGAAGGCGCGGCATGGTGCTTTGAGAAGAATGGCAAGGTACGGAAGGGGCTTGAGCAGTGGAAGAGTTGGAGAACAAGGGAGGTCATTCGCGCAGAGCATGGGAATTCAAATTAGGTGGGATGAACCAGTGATTACAGAGGGGGCTCTACGTGAAATGAAATTCGGGAGCCAATTCGATGCAGTAGACAATGGAGCAACGTCTCCCCATGCTGGTTCGAGAGATGGGCTCTATAACAACAGGGGAGTAGCTCAAGCACAAAGGGGGCGGAGTAAGATTGAGATTGTCAGAGAGAGCCATGCTCGTTAATGGCGTGATCTTATATGGGCTTCTGTGCTGCATTAATGCAGTGGTGCTATAGACAGTGGGAGAGTTAATGTAGAGCTTCGCGTGAGGATGGGCGGGAGCATGGTAAATCCACCCGCCGACCCAAATCCCTGCCAACATACACCTGCAATTATTCACCTACATCCGAGGAATATAACCAGAAATATTAATTAAACTACTGTTTAACTAATTATTTCTTGAGGAAAATTAAACAAATGTATATTTATTTAATATTTCCTTATGGGGTTTCCTACTTAGACCATAAAAAACTTAATAAATTTGATTTACTAAGTTACTTTCATAGTGAAATAAATTTTACTTGGAGTAGAATTGGTCGTACATGATGTACTTTCTCCATCTAATGATAATAGGTTAGATGACCAAAAAATGGTGTAACAGATTTCCCCCCAGTGTGCGAGCGTTAGGAGCTAATCGTATGACCAAATTATGTTGTAAGAACTCAATCACTAGACATCGAAGGGGAAGTCAAAGAGAGAGAAGTATGAGGTAAACCAAAGTGCTGAAAGACCTAGACCTTGAGGAGGCAACTTGCAGGTCTGACAAGTCTTTTTGATGAGTGAGTACCTGCTATAGGCAGTGAGGGAGGCATACCTATGCCTGCCGAGGAAATAGTACAAACAATAAGGCGTCCAGAACACCACAGGATGGAATAATATAGGATATGCTGGCATAAAGATGAGCTAGATAAATAACATGATAATGAATCCCACATACATATTATTCCTGGGATAACAGCTAGGACTTGTACATTAATATCTGAGTATATGAGATATAAATACAACCCAGATGCCCCTGAAAATAGGAAAGGGCTCTGAAAATCTGACTGATACATGCAAACAAAAAGGTGCTACAAGCGGCTGAGGCTGACATCATCAAATGTATGGAGCTGCATCGAAGGCTGTAATGAAGAGGTCATATGAGTGTGTGGGGGGCTACCTGTAGGGCCACCCCATCATGAGGGCTGAGACATCTCACACACACCCGAGAATCACCGATGTTAGCTACTGCATCACTGGAGCATCGATTATACCGATCTCAATTATGATGAGAAGGAGTTGGAGCTGAGAAACAATCAATTCAAAGGGCCATGAGGAGTCCCTTTGCCTGATCTGAAGCACCGAACAAGAGTGGAAGCTGGAACCAAGGTACACCACCCTCTAGACCTATCTTCTAGAATGAATGAGCTGATGTCCATAGAAGGAGGTTTGCCATAGGTGAGGCAATAAGGGACCCTCAACTAAGGCATGAGATAAAATAGTAGAGTGACTGACAGACTGACACCAATGATGATGATAAAATGGGGAGAAAAGAGTAGTGAACGGACAACTTCCCTTGTTAGACCATAAAGGGTGTGGATGACCTGGCAGTGACTGACACAACATCATGAGGGATAGGGGATAGTGGGACTGAAAGCCACAATGTGTGACACGAGAGACGGAACAAGCAATGAATAATGGAGGACTATGGAGAGATATAAAGGGACTCGGGATAGATTCCATGAAAGCAGTGATGACTCAACTCGGATGCTCTAAATGAGGGTGGCTTGATGGTGCTACCACATATGTAGAGGGGACCATAAAAGCATGAGTAGAATGTGGTAACTGATGAAAAAGGTTGACATGAGTGTGGAAAAATATGGAGACAACATGATGCCCCCGGTATGAGTGTTGCAAGTGAAGAAAATCGATTTTGGGGAAGGGTGAAGTGGCGCTTCTTGGAAAAAATGTGTCCTGGTGAAGTATGAAATCACAAAAACTAATAGATACCCATTTGAGGGCTTGGTGGGATATTTCCAATGGTATAGATGGTTTTTCAAACTGAGCTACGGTTTGGTCATAGTAAGCGAAAGAAAAATCAGGGGTTTTCTTTTAATAAGGCATTTTCCTTCGAGATTCACTTATGTGCCAGTGGGGCTATGGTGAATGTTGTGAGGAAAGGAGGCCTTAAATCTTGTGGTAGTTGTAGTGGATAAACTGACTGTTGGAATTTGAGATCTGATAGTTGTAGGTAAGATGCCTAATCCTACTCTTTCATTTTAGTGGGTTGAAAGTTCAGCTTAGGTACCCAGAGCTCATGAACAAGCCAGGTCACACTTTCTTGGGGTCTACTCTACGACCTTTCTAGTAGCTATTGGGCAGAAAACTGCTACCTGTCCTAGGGAATGACCTGGAAAGTGTGACTTGTCAGAGAAAGGGGTTTTCAATGCCATTTTTGGCTGAGATCTGGGATTTTTATGTTTGAGGGGCATAGGTTCCCCCAAGCATGTTGTGGATATGCTGAAATCTATTTAGAAAAAGGGGAATCTAAACACATTTTAATGATCTAGTGTGCCATTTTTTTTTGGTATGGTTATGCAGTTTGAGAAAGGAAATAGATGATTAGCAATCGCTTTTCGAACTACATATATGAATCAAATGGACTTTAAGTTTCTGGGTTGGCATACATGGTGCTAATATCCCAAAGATAGTATTTGGGATAATGAACTGATGTTCTCCTAGAAAACCTATGGGTTGGTCAACCAAAATGTCCGTGAGACTGGGTTGCTGATGAAATATGAAGGAATGATGAGGGGTACCATCCCTAAAGTGATCTTGAAGTGATATGGGACTCTATAGTTTCTTCTAAATGTGGAAGAATAATGGGACTAGAGTTGTCACAACTAGATTCACTAAGAGAGTGGTGAAGAAATGCTTCTCCTGGTCTCTCCAATATGGGTGCCCCCCTTACGCAACCATTGGGTGTCAATGTAATGGGTACAAGGTGCATGTGGTTCGAATGCATCAGTTTAATGTAAGCGGGAATAGACAAAGTCAGGAGTGGTGGCTTCTTCCATAATGTCATCATCTTAATAGAAGATGAGGTGACTGATGAGAGAAAGACCACCTGACGCGGAGAAGCGACCTTATTCCTCATCATGAGAGGACAGGTTCGCATGCACATCATCACAAAGGGTGACAGAAGAGTAAGCAGACATAGGATCTACAGATGTTGAGACTAGGGAGGGTGCTAAAGGGAGGTCAGGCGAAAGATCAGGGGAGGTTTCATCGTGGACTTCTGACCAAGGCCCTATTATCTCAACACCATAAGGGGGAAAGTTAATGGGAGCATCTGTGTCTTCTGGTGTTACCGAAGCAAGATGCGAAAGTAAGGGAGTGGTTGACACATTGCACTCGGCCTCGAATTGGCGTAAGGCTTCTAAAGAGGAATGATACTCTTCGAGGCAAGGACAAAGGTGAGTGTAGTGGCCATGGAAACCACACAAAGCACAAGGGTGATTTGTGCACAATGGTTTGAGTTTCGAGATTGAATCGGGTATAGTGACATATACCTTTGGGTTAGAAGATTCTGAAAATGTCTCATTAACCATGGACTTGAGGTGAGGCAACTCCGAGAAAGTATGGGTGGCATGGCCGACAACATCACAGAAAGCACACTAGGTGGCACACTTTGGAGGCCAATAAATGGTAGGGTTTGTAGGGGTAGCCTTTTCCTTTGATGCCCCCTTGTGAGCTTTTCCCTTCTTACCCAAAGTGGTCGCAATAGGAGGTGGTTCCTGTTGAGGTGAACGAGGCACTATTGCAGAGGGAGAATTCATAAGGACTGGTTGAACCAGGGTCAAAGCAAGATAATTTTTAGGATGACCAAGCAGGGTGGTAGCTGGAGGATCTAGGTACCAGATGGGAATCCCAAGGGTCAAGTTAGGAAGAGGGAGGGTGACCATAATAGGTACTGTGTGCACTCCTGGGGGGGGAGCAAGGAATGGTATCTGACTAGAGGGGTAGTGACCAGGAGGGACAACTCCAAGATGGTTGAGTCCTGGAGGAACCGTTCCTGGAGGATAAAGGTTTTCATGAGTCCTAGTTGAAGGTGAGGTGCTAGGAGAAGAAGGATCAGAAGGCTGATCAGAGGACATCATGAAAATCTAGTAATCGGGGGAACCAGATGGAAGGGGTTGAGTGGCCACCTGACCTTCAAGTGGTTCGGTAGCCACAAATCCCTGCTATGGGAAAGGATTAGTAAGAACAACTAGTTGACTATGTGCAGGGTTAGGAGGAATGGAAGGGATGGCTTGCTGTCCTCTCAATTTTTCTTTAAACTCCCATAGTTGTCTCATGTATGGTAGAAGGGGAAAATCATGTGTATAATGACCATAAACGCCACAAAAAAATTAGGGATTATTCCTACGAAGAGGCCTGTCCTGCTTGGGCTGAGTGCCTTATTGCTGGTGTGTAGTGTTAGGAGAATTACCTTGATTAGGTCCAGAATTAGCAGAGGAAACTTGATTTTGATTGCCTGTCCCCTTCCTTTTTGAGGGAGGAGGATTATTTGTGCCCTTCTGTGTGTACACCTACCCCGGAGGGGGTGGTGATTGCTATTGTGGGGGTTGCGAAGGCAAGGGAGGAGGAGGTGCTAATGTTGTAGGAGCTGGAGCACCAGGCTGTGGATACAGATAATAAGGAGCTTGGGTAGTAGTGTAGTAAACAGGAGGTAGGGAAAAAGGAAGAGGTATGCCATATCCTGGATACGTGCTACCGAGGGGGTTCAAAGTGCCGGAGGAGCTGGCCCTGCCCTAAGAGAAGCCATAGCCCATGGGAGGTTGAGCATATGGATTAAAGAGAGATCCAACAATACCGTAAGCGGTGTGAGATGCCCTCGGTGCATTGGAACCACCAAGTCTGGGAAGATCACATAGAATGGTATAAACATAACCCGACTGAGCGTAAATCACGTCATATTTTAATGCAATTTGGAGAGCGGCTTCTTCGGTTTGAGGAAAGTGCGATGCGATGTCTTTCCTGATAGGCGGAAAGAGAGTCCTAAGGAACCAATTCATGTAGACACAGTCTTTGAAGGAAGGGGCTTGACATAGGCTCCTTCTTCTCCGCCATTCCTGAACATGTTTGGATAGGCGTGTCGTAGATGATTGACAGAAAGAGGTCAAGAGCTCGGTACCATTTTTCGTAACAAAGGGGAAGCTAGAAATAAGACAGAAAAGCCTGGGCTAGAGTCGTAAACGTGGTATGAGAGGAGGGGGCCTAATAAACATACCACTTAGAAGCTTCACCTGTAAGCATTCATTGGAAAAACTGAAGACGAACAGAGTCATCGGTAATGGAATTAGATGAACACCACATGTGGAAATATCGAATATGATTTGAAGGATCTTCTCTAGCAAGACCTTCAAACTTTGGGATTTTTGAAGGAGCTTCGTTGGCATAGTAGGCCAACTAGCATCATGGTGTATAGGGTCGTTTATCAACTGGTCAAAATTGGGGAGGCTGAGGCCTGCCATGAAAGGGAGCAAGGGTGCAGCCGGGGTAGCGTCCGTGGTGGTCCCACTAGTGGTGTTTCCTATGGGAGGGCCGGGGTTACCACCAGCATTAGGTCCTGCACCAGACATAGTGAAGGTGTCAGGGGGAGAACCAAAGGCGGAATGAGAAGGAGAACCCAAAGGACCAGAAGAAGAGTCGGTGTGTGGACTCGGTAGAGGACTAACTCGAAATCTATGTGGAGGAGTAAGTATTTGAACCTGAAACTGAGGATGAAGGCCAAGAAGTCTCTGGGATAAACACCTTGGTGGTGCAATGGTGAAGACACAAACATGGCACAAGGGGAAAGGAGACCAACAAGGGTAGGGAGGTGCATGATCAAGTGATTACAATGTCGAAACAAGGGCAAAGAGGTGCAGGATCAAACGATTTCAATGTTTTAGAGTCTTTGCTTGGCAGTGTTAACCAGGCCCTTTTTCACTTAGGGTGTGTGTGTAAAAGTGTGTAAATTTTAATTTTTAAACCCAAATATTTGTAGAGAAAAAAAAAGTGTTGATGTATAGTTGTAAATGAACCTGCAAATGACAGTATATAGGCCTGCAAAAAACAGAAAATAAATAGCTAATAATGCAATAATCTAAACTCAAGGAGGCGGGTCTCTCAACAAATAGACTATAGGTGAGTAAAAAACTAATCAAAACACACTAAAAATTCTAATATATCTAAGGTCAAGAGTGAGAGGGATCTAAAAGACAGAATCTGCTGGAAAGTGGTGTAGAAACAACAACAGATGAGAGGAAAAATTGTTGTAAAAAGAGGTGGCGAAAGGCTATCTCAAGGAGGGAAGAGGAGTGCACCATAAAGGAAAACCAAAAAAAAGCTAAATAAGGAGATTTGGATGGATACCAAGCTGAACTGAATTGGATCTGAAGGTGAGGTATCAAATCTGAAAAAATTGTTGAAGACTTTGAAATTTTAGACAACCTGCAACAAAAAACACTCTTCCACAAAAAGTGGAGGGTACTAAAGCCCTAGGGGGCTAAGTTACCACTTAGTTGAGTGAACAGAACAAGTATAGGCTCAGAATGGGTGGAGATGAAGGTCAGACAACACTAAACAAAAGCTCAACAAAACCCAAAAAACTTTCATGAAAATCCCTGCAGAAAGTCCAGGTCGTAGTTTTTGACCCGTTTTCAGTAGAGGTCGCACTTTTTGGGTTGTAAAGTGCGCCCTGGAGGTCCAGGTCATAGGTTTTGGGTAGAAAAGTGTGACCTACACTTCCAACACTCTTGGAGACAGATTTCAAAAAAACAAATCGTCTTAGCTGCGACTGATGTCTGTCACCTCTGCAATGGGTCCGAAAACATGCAGAAGTTACAATTTTTATCGTTTTAGGATTTTATGGGTTAAAAAAAAAATCAAGAATAAGAAAAACAAGGGGCTAAAGAGAAATCCTAGGGTTTGAAGCAGTTGTATATGCAAGGATCAGAAAAATGGCAGTGGTCGTAATGGTAAACCCATGTGGAGTCGCCAGTTGTTAGTATGAATCTTGATTTGAAGTGTATGAAAAAAGACCACTTTAGCTACGTATAACAAACAACCCTAATAGTAGAAATGACTTCTAATATCTTCAGATCTGCAATTATATGATCAAGACAAATGCTTCAAAAATCTAGATCTATGCATTAGAAGACATTAAATAGTAGAAAAAATAATATTTACTCCATAGACCTAATAGACAAGACAAGAATATATCCAATGAAATTTTTATTAATGGCACCTAGGAGGAAAACAAAATAGGGTCTTCCCTGTTCTCCTCAATGGGATGGGTTCTTGTATGTCCTCAGCACTTCAGATTTAGAATTCCTCTCTCTTAATGGTGTAGAAAACACTGACAAAAATGGAAAAGTATGTCTATGATTGTGGATCAATAATCAGACCAAGTTTTGAGATTGAGAGTGATCTTTAGGCAACAAAAGGTGACAAATGAATGGGAAAACCCTTCTATTTATAACAAAATATTGAGTTGGTCTAGAGATTGGTGCATGATTAAAATATTATTAACCAAATCTAGATCCAACTTTTATGGAATATTTTATTATATTTGTTGGAGTGAAAAGGAATTTTACTTGAGTCAAATCCCCTTATTTGTAAATAATAAATAAATAAATAAATAACTTATTTATCATTTTAAGGATGTGATTAAGTAATAATAAATAAGTAAATGATTTATTTATCATTTTAAGGGTATGGTTCAGTAGTAATCAAAAAAATAATGATTTGTTTAATTATTTAAGGGTGAATTAGTCATATTTAACAAAGAATGTTATTTAAATAAGATTTAAACAATTATTCCTTAGAAAACAATAAGATAAATAATGATTTATCTAATTAATTTCCTTGTTTTGGGTTAAATATAACCAGAAATATTAATTAAACTACTGTTGAGCTAATTATTTCTTGAGGAAAATTAAAGAAATGTATATTTATTGATTTACTAAGTTATTTTCATAGTGAAAGAAATTTTACTTGGAGTAAAATTGCTCTTACATGATGTACCTGGGTCCATCTAATGATAATAGGTTAGATGACCAAAAAATGGTGTAACAACATGGTTCGTGACGAATCCCATCGTTTCCTGAGAACTGAAATTATGATGCATGTCGGTTTCTTTGACAAGGTAGAAAAATATGGTATATGTGAATGTGGTGTTGTCATGTACACAAAATTGAATGAAAAATATATCTTAACTTGGGGAGAAGGTGATGAGATGAATGCTAGGGCTAAACTACTAGCCCTATGGGGTATGTTATGGTTTGCTAGGAAAAAGGATCTCGACCCACTTTACATGTATGTGGACTCTAAGACTATTGTGCATACTTTCCAGTGATCAACTCTCTTTGACCCTCCACAGCTTTGATACTTGCGCAAGAGGACTAAGGATCTCCTAAAAAAATCCACTTTGCTCCTATACATCACATCTTCTGTGAACAAAACATTGAGGCTGATCATATGTCCAAGAAAGGGTTGATTATGGGGGATTTATATATGCACTTATCCCACTCAAAGTCTTCCCATGTGATTTATCATGGGTGCATTCTCATTTCATAGCTTTCCATTGGATCCTTTCTGTTTATCTATGCTTGGGTTTCTGATTATGGACGATATGGTTTTTTATTCTCATTTTTTTGTTTTGATCCTTTGGGATGATGTTCCTCTTTTGTGGGGAACCATATGGGGTTAGTCTCTTCGTCATCTTCTTATATCTTGGCCTATTACATGCTAACAGTATGGGGTCCTTATTTTCGTCCTTTTTTAATATGATGCAGACAATTTGGATACATGTAAGACTTCATATAAATTGTTTTCCCAACATTTATGAAAATGAGTTTTTTTTTTCTTCTTAAATTATATCAAAATATGATTTATAAATTTATCAAAATAAATTTACATTTTTTATATTCTTTTCATTTTCTATTCATTACATTGGTTACACTGTAAAACCATTAGTTTGATCACCTCAGGTATTTTGATAATTCTCTAAGGTTGGCTTGAGAGAAGAGAGACGAAACTTAGCCTCTCAAGAAAGTAGTTTTTTTTTTTTTAATTCTTGTGAGCCATTTGAATGACCGGGTTGACCTCCCATATAAACTGCATAGTATAAGTTATTGTTTCAATGAATCCAAATAAAATGATTTGGGCATGGACCTGTGAATGTTGTGGGTTTCTTGCGCTGCCACAGGCCTAGGAGAAGAAACAATATGTGTAAGATTCTGAAGGAATGTCATGGTGGTTGATCAGATAGAGCATTCAGAGAGCTTACATACACAATTATGATGTTGTTTCCTCTGGTTCTTTTTTTATAATACGAGTAGATAAGTGGTGATGAGCATCATGAAAATGATTGCTAGATATTCTCATACTCTAGGGGTATTAATTAGTAGTTAAAGTTACAAATAAAATTTTTAACTATTTTATTGAGTTTGATGAAAGAAAACTTTATATATATATATATATATATATATATATATATATATATATATATATATATATATATATATATATATATATATATATAAGTGGTGATGAGCATCGTGAAAATAATTGCTAGATATTCTCATACTTTAGGGGTATTAATTAGTAGTTAAAGTTACAAATAAAAATTTTAACTATTTTATTGAGTTTGATGAAAGAAAAAAAACATAACGTTTGATATATATATATATATATATATATATATATATATCAACGATAGAAAATGGAATAAGTATGATGATATTTATTAAATAATAATAATAAAAATTTGAAAAACCAAATTATTATAGAAAAATTTAAAATTTCAACAATTTTAAAGCATGGTGTTATCAATTAACATAATTTTGAAAATATAGTTGTAGTGATTTTATCACAAATTTTTTTTTAAGGCTAAAAATATAGCTCTTTTGAATTTTAACCTAAGACACTGATACAATAAAATCACAATATTCTTTTAATCATGGCTCATAAAATCATCATTAATATACACAAGCTCATAAAAAATAAGCTTTAAATAAAAAAAATAAACAAATTAAATAATAATAAAAAATGTTATTTTTCAAAAAGTAATGGGTGGTGAAAGAATGTTTAAAATGAAGGAGAACATGCATGCACTTTTATAATATTTCAACTAATAAATCAAAATAAGATAATAAAGTAAATATTTAAACAAAATATTATTTGACATATGATAGGTTGGAAGGGGAACATATGTCCTCAACATGCGTGGTGATTGTCCTTTTGTGTTAAAGCAATTTTCATAAAAATTTTAAATGTAAACTACAATTATACTAAAAACTAAAACAATATATATTATCAGATAAACACATATGATTTTTTTGTAATGAAGGATAGTTTTAATTCACCATAACTCATTGTGTTGTGAACTGAATGAACAACCTGCATCAACCACAACATGAGTGGTCTGTATCCACAGGTCAATAGGAATGCTATCAAAACATAGCAGTTGCAAAAACCATAATGAGATAGATAAAGAAAACACACAATAAAGTGTGTGTGTAATAAATAATGCAAATATAGTCAAGGTAATAAGCTCCTCAACAAATCTATGTTTCCTATTTCCATCCATATTTCCCTACTGTTTCTAACATTAGATGGTCCATATGTGAGGCTTAAGTGAGCTTCCATGAGGCCTCAGTTAGTCACCCTTCCTGTGCAACATTAGTTGTTAGTGGCTCCTTGTGCGATGAGACCACTAATTCAACATGTTTCCTAGCATGGGAGTCACTAAAGCTAATATCATTTGATTCTACCAATGATATCCATAGCTAGAATATGTTGGGAAGGGGGATTAAGGCTTCATCTAGGTGGACACAGACCTTGTGTTGTGTTGCAATTAGCATTTTGTTTTCTTATGTAGACCCACCACACAGCGCTTTAAACCCCCCATATCAAAGTAGCTGACATAGAGTCCTAGAAAAAATCTCTGATTTGGTCATTGGGTTCTATAATGTTCATACATTCTATCCTTATAATAAGAAATATTGGATAACTAGAATGGGAATTGGAGATGAATAATACGATTGATTTTAATTATCTTGCAAGCCATAGACATCACATGTATCTAGTGTTTCAAACATACTATATCAATGAACTCAATGCACTTAAGGATGTATGAATTTCATCATTTGCAATTCTTTGTTCTTGGTTTGAGCTTTATTGTTCTAATTTTTGGTTTTGTGATGGTGGGTTTGGGTTGTAATTAGATTCCATATAATAAAATTTATTTTTAATTCAATATAAATATTGGGATAAGGGTATTAATTTGGTTTCATTTTATAGTTTAAACCAAATTTAAGGGAAAAAAGAGTTAGAATTCTTACCTAAACTCCAAAGTATGGTAAGCAAGAAATTGTTTAGCATAGATAAAACATTTCATAAAAAATATGTGCACCTTCATAACCATGTTGAGATAGCAACTCCCCTTGCATTATCATTAACAATTGTAGACTTGCCAGGCTTAGATACCCAAAAATATGTGTACTTGAAATGTGTATAGATTCATCCTAATATGTATTCCTAATGGATAGCCATTTTTGATATCATCATATTTATGGAATCACAGTTTTCTAAATCTAATTTAAACAAATATTTGAGAAATAAGAATGAAAAAATAATAAAAAATAACTAAACTATTTCTAACACCAAGTCAATCGCGAAATTAATATATCAAACTCAGACTTATAACACTCCTATATTCTTCTGTAGACGTAATGTATTCATACTTCAAGAAATTCTCACAATAGTCGAGCTCATATCCATAGACATGATAACCATATTCTTGGACTAAAATATTTGAACCTGTATATATAATCATTTTCACAATATATTTAATCATTTGTACTTGGATTGATATTCTCATTCAAAAAAATATTATGGAATGTAAGGATTGAATTATATGGGTTAATTGTATGTTATAAATATAAATGTAATGTTCAAACTACATTAAACATATAAATATTAAAAAAAAAAACTTCTAGCAATCTAGTTCTAATTATAAGAGCATGATCATATTATAAAATCTTCTATTTACTATATGCAAATGCTTGTCAACTATAGAAATAATATCTTGAAAACCATTGTGTCAGATTTTTCTACATCATTTCCTACTTTCCGCTCACTAAATACTAATATGCAATAAATCATCCCAATAATGGTTCCATGTATGATATCTATGATGCACAAATCAACTCTTTGAAACATAACTATATCAAAGGCTTTTATATCAACCTTTCAATCAATCTATATATATATATATATATATATATATATATATATATATATATATATATATATATATATATATATATATATATATATATAGATTACTTTTCACCGGATTTGAGGAAGGTAGATTAAAGGTTGTCTTGCTTGTTTTTAATTTTAACGTACATAATTCATTTGTCAATTATGTTGTGCCATTCCCTAGTGATATGGTGATTCATAAATTCTTTATTCATTGTCGTCCCTTCGTCGTATCTGCAAGTTAACATTATTATGGCACCTCACATTGCTCTAGACTGTGGGTCTTGATTTAAATCAATGGTTGATAATTATTTGGGGTTCATTAGGGTATTACCCTACCCCCTTCTGAACCCTAACTAACTCCTTGTTGCGCCTCCACCGCTCCAGCCACCAAACTCTGTGAATCTGTGCATTTTTTCATTGAAGCTCATCTGTAAGGTTACGACTATGGTGAGTTGAAGCTATTCCCTTATCATGCCGAGTGGGTCGACTCTGGACGTCATCCACTATGTCAGATCTCTTAAAATGTGTGTTTATGCTTGAAATAATACCTTTGGGGTTTGTAATTTGACTCTGGGTTCTTCTGTTTGCATAGATTCGACTGTTGTCAACCCAAGGCATTCAAGTTAAGCTAAACTTCGTCACATGGGTTCTTAGCCGTGGGTTTCATCCTCTCACTTCAGATTCTTAGGTAAACTCTATTAGCCTTTGCATATTTCTGGCCTTTGTGTTCAGAACCTAACCCTTCAATTTGCATCTTTGTCTAGTAACTATCTAATGCCCAGAGTTTTGATTGAAACACAACTTTCAAGAGCTCACAAACTCTCGTCAACCCAAGGTAAGGGTGAAATAATTTGCATGGTTATGTAGTAAGTTATTTAACAATGATTCATCAGGTGTTTTTCTAACTTCGCCCAATTCAACTTGTGTTGCACATAAAGACTTCAAATGCATTTCTCTTAGTGATTTCACATCCCTCTGCTGCAACCCTTACTGAAAATCTCTTTGCTTCTCACACATCCACATGATATTTTACGGGTGAATCATTTGTTGAGTTCCCATAGGGTGTTGTCTCTGGTCCGAGGGTGTTATTTTACTATTTTCCCCACAGAGGGTTTAACTCTCATGTTTATCCCATAGGGGACGAGAATTAAGTTAATTTTGTTAAGTTATATGGACTATGCAGTTTTGGATTACCACACTACAATGTTACTGTAGGTTTTAACCCTGAACAGAAATATCTACACACGATTCTTATAATAGAAAATAAACAATAGCAAGAGCATAAAACATAAAACAGATAAACACAGATATTTTCCCCTGGATCCCAAATCCGGACGACCAGCTTGATTTTTCATTATATTCCTTTTAGTGTTACAACACATATATATACATGCCGGAGCATACATAAACCCCAATCCATTAACCCTAGATTAGAACATAACCGTAGTTCCCTTGACCGGATCTACAAAAATACCAGGGGCCGAAAACCATCGAACCCCAAAACCATGTGCAAAACCATGCACAAAACCATGCGCGGATCCGCCTATGAGTGGGTCCGCACAAAAACAAATTTTGGCCGGGGCACTGCCCCGGACCCCAACGGTGGGGACTGCTTCGCCCCTCGTGACCCCCCAGCTACGCCCGACACAACATACAGCACGTGGGGCCAATCGTGGAAAGAATATAACACATACCCAACATTCTCCCACTTGTTGTTTTCTTTCCACAGGGGACCACAGGAGAGCTTAGTCATTGGCCCAATTCTTCAACACCCATTGTTTCTCTACACCAAGAGAACTTCTGAGTGCTCACAGACTTCGTCAATGCATCTGCAACATTCTTCAAAGTGTCCACCTTTACCAGCAACACCCTTTTAGTCTCAACCATATCTCTAACAAAGTGATATTGAACATCAATGTGCTTTGTCTTTGAATGATAAGCAGGGTTCTTAGCCAAGAAAATTGCACTTTGGCTATCACGGTCTATCCTTATAGCTTGTTGTACCAACCCCATACTTGAACACAATCTCTGCAACCAAACTGCTTCCTTGCTTGCATGAGTGGCTGCTATGTATTCTGCCTCTGTAGTTGAAAGAGCCACTACAGACTGTCTTTTACTCATCCAACTGACTACGCCTCCAAATAGGCTAAACACATACCCACTTGTAGATATTCTTTGGTCCAGATCTCCAGCCCAGTCTGCATCAACAAAACCACGAATGTCCAACATTCTTTCCAATCCTGGTCTTCCCTGGTAGCACAAGCCATAATCACTAGTGCCACGTAAATGTCTGAAAACCCGCTTCACTGCTGTCCAATGCTCCTTCCCTGGGTTTGACATAAACCTGCTCAATACTCCCACTGCATGTGCAATGTCTGGTCTAGTACAGACCATTGCATACATCAGGCTACCCACTGCACTTGCATATGGAACACGGGACATATCCTCCTCTTCTTCTTGTGTCTTGAGACACTGTTCAGCAGACAGCTTTGCACCTACAGGAATAGGAACACTCACCGGTTTACTATCCTGCATATTGAACCTCTGCAATATAGTCTCGACATACTTCCTCTGGTTTAACCAGAGCTTCCTCTTTGCCCGATCTCTCTTAATTTCCATGCCCAAAATATAATTTGTAGCACCCATATCCTTCATGTCGAATTTGGAGAACAGTTGGGTCTTCAAATCTTGGATAATTTCTTTGTCATTTCCAATCAACAACATATCATCCACATACAAGACCACATAAATAACACGGTCACCAATTAATTTAAAATAAACATAGTGATCCTCCTTGCTTCTGGTGAAGCCAAGTCCCCGTATATAGGTATCAAATTTCTGATACCACATCCTTGGTGACTATTTTAACCCATACAGAGACTTCTTCAACCTGCATACCAGTTCTTTCTTACCCTTCACCATAAATCCTTCAAGTTGCTTCATGTAGATCTCTTCTTCTATATCCCCGTGAAGAAATGCTGTCTTCACATCCATCTGTTCTATCTCAAAATCAAATGCAGCAGCAACAGATAAAAGTAATCTAATAGAAGTAACTTTGGCAACAGGAGAAAAAATATCACCAAAATCAATTCCCGGCACCTGGGAATAACCTTTCGCTACCAACCGAGCTTTGTATTTCTCCACCTTTCCGTCTACATTCATCTTCTTCTTAAACACCCATTTGCTCCCAATGGGCTTCCTTCCAGCCGGCAACTCCACCAGATCCCATGCATTGTTTTTGTGCAAGGATGCCATTTCATCAGCCATGGCCTCCTTCCAGAGTTTTCCATCCTCTGAATCTACTGCCTCCCTGACAGTTCTGGGTTCATCATCAGTTATAGTTAAGGCAAAACCTGAACAGAAAGCAGATGGACTATACCTTTATGGTTGCCTTCTTTCCCGAACTGATCTTCTTAAAGCTGGAGTTTGTGGCTCATAATCTTCTGAGTCTTCTTCTGTTGTAGAGTCTGATTCATCCTCCTTTAGCTCAAACTCTATCTTCTCAGGTTCCTTTGGTAGGACTTCATGTTTAACAACATCTTTCACTTCTCTAAACACCACATCTCTGTTGTACACAACCTTCCTTGTTTCTGGGTTCCAAAGCTTGTAACCCTTTAAACCATCCTTATACCCAATAAAGATGCACCTTTCAGATTTATTATCCAACTTGGTCCTTTTCTCCTTTGGAACATGTACATATGCATCACATCCAAATACCCTTAGATGTGAAAGAGAGGGTTTCTTACCAGTCCATACCTCATGTGGGGTCTTATCCTCCAACGTTGATGAAGGTGATTTGTTAACTAAGTAACATGCAGTCTCCACTGCCTCTGCCCAGAATTCTTGTCCTAACCCGGTACCACTGAGCATGCTTCTTGCCTTTTCCATCAACGTTCTGTTCATTATTTCTGCAACTCCATTTTGCTGAGGTGTGTATGGAGTAGTCTTCTGCCGTGCTATACCACACTTCTTACAGAACTCTTCAAATTCCTTCTTGCAGAACTCCCCACCATTATCTGTCCTCAGCGCCTTTATCTTCTTCTCTGTCTGGTTTTCCACCCGAGCCTTAAATTCTTTAAATTTGTCAAAGACTTCAGATTTCTTCCTCAAGAAATATATCCATGTATTCCTTGAGAAGTCATCTATGAATGAAACATAGTACACAGACTTTCCCAGTGATGGAACTGACACGGGCCCAAACACATCACTGTGCCCAAGTTCTAATATCTTGTTTGCCCTCTTAGCACAAGAAGGAAAACTCACCCGATTCTGCTTCCCATATACACAATGTTCACAGAAATCAAAATCCAGAGAACAATTAGACATACCTTCTACCATACCATCTCTATGCAGTATCCGAAGGCCCTTCTCTCCAATATGTCCAAGCCTTTGATGCCATAGCATGGTTTTTTCTCCAGAGACAGCTAGGCTTTCCGTCCCACTTTCAGGAACCACAGAACTTTTACACCCATCAATAACAGTACTACCTTGTAGCTTGTACAGAGTTCCAGTCCGAACTCCTCGCATTAATACCAGTGCTCCCCGAACCATCTTGCAGGCATCTTTCTCGAACACTGTTTTTACACCTGCATCATCCATCTTGCTTACAGAAATCAGATTTCTGGCCAATGCAGGAATATGCAGAACACTAGGAAGTGTTCTAATCCTTCCACCTTGCAGCTTTAGCTTGACCTTTCCACGTCCGACGATTCTGGCCTTCCTATCATCCCCTAGGAAGACATCACCACCATCATATTTCTCATACTCGCAGAACCACTCCCTATGGAGAGTGAAGTGAAAGGATGCACCTGAGTCAATCAACCATGACTCATGATCTACATGTGTATTTGAAGAAGAAGCCAAATACACATCCCCACCTTCATCAGAGGTGGTTTTTGCCTCTGCAGAAGGAGCATCATCAGATCCCTTTCCTTTCTCAGGAGCTTTAGATCTGCAGTCCTTTTTGTAGTGCCCTTCCTTTCCGCATTTCCAGCATACCTTTACAAACTTTCCAGGAGATTTAGATCTCCCTCTGGATTTGGATCTCCCACTTGAAACCTTATTCTTGTTTCTGTTTTGAGACCTTCCTCGTACAGATAAGGCATCTCCATTCTGACCCTTCTGACCCTCCATATTTCTCCGTCTCATTTCCTCCGACAGCAAGGCTGAGACAATGTCATCAAAATTCAAGGTAGTTGTGTTGCTACCTATTGCAATAACCAGACTGTCCCACGAGTCGAGTAGAGCAACAAACTGATGCACTTATCTTCATCTGAGATTTTAATATCAACAGACGACAGCTGACTTACCACAGTATTGAAGGCGTTCAGATGCTCTGTCACCGAGTCTCCATCCTTCATCCTCAGGTTATACAGCTTTTTCCGACGCAACATACAGCGCATGGGGCCAATCGTGGAAAGAATATAACACATACCCAACAGTTACCATATTTAAGAAATGTCATTTATCATTTTTCTTTTCATTACTATGTATATATTATACTTCCCTTTTCCATATCCATGGCTTTGTCATGTGTTGACTCTGTGCGACAGAGGTTTTTGTTAGGACATGGGGTTTTTGTTATTAACCTGCCAAGTTTTTTAAATGAGGGTTTGACTGTCATATGTATAGAAGTTGTACCTTAATTTTAATTGTCTCATATATGTTTCATCCTTTGCTTTTGATCTAAGCTTTCCGAGGGCTATTCTAGATACCCTGCTTCATGTGACTGTTTTCATATTCATTAATATTTATAATCTCAGTTCGTTCTTTTGCATGCATGATTCAGATTTATAGATTAAGCTATTAAACTTTGTTTGTAGTTTTACATTGTCTTTCAATGTGAATATTTCTCAAAATGTTTTAATGGAGATATATATAAAATACTATTTTGTGTCGATGTATTTTCTTCATCTTATCGATTTGCCATATTCTGAAGAAATATCGTTTATCTACATAATAATTAACGTGTAAAGAATTATGGAGAGGTTTATATTTCAGGCTATGGATTGTAATGCTAGTTCATACAGCCTTTTTCTTTCATGTTGGTAAATTCTGGTTCACTTAAGGGTTTAATAGTTTTGAACATTTGTATGCTATTTGCATCTATTTCCATAATTACCATAGATGGGTGATCTTATCACCACAAGGGACTTTTCCCCTATCCGTGTATTGGCCTACCTCTCCTACAGGACACACAATTTATACTCATGGGTTTTTCCTAGGGTTTAACTGTCAAGCTTGATTTATTTACTATTTCTACCATGAGATTCATCTAGCATTCTTAAATCTCTTTTTCATAGATACTTAACTTACAGGATAAGCTCGCGAATAGTAAAGCTTTTAAATCTGTCTATTGTTTACAAAGTTACTCCTATAATTTCTCCAAATAAATACATCATTCATCATTCTATTCTCTGTGACTAAACATAAATTCATAACTAAATAAGCTAGATACTTTTCAAATCTAATTTACTTATCTCACTTTCTAAAAAATTGATGGCTTCCACCCAACATTGAGTGAGGAAATGACATCCTCTACTCCCCCCCGTGCTCCTCTCCAAAGTAGGAAGTCAAATAAGTAAATTATAGGAGGTAGACCTTAGGACTCCAGTCCAATCATCTCTCCTAATCAGGTAGCATAGTTCCACTGGTCTTACACCAGCTCTGCAGGTTCTCTCCTTCCTGCTTCTCACTTGTTCCTCTTCTCCTGCAGAGAACCCCTTTCCTCCTCTAGGATTTTCTTTTTGTCCCAAAGGAAAGGTAATTGCCAGTAAATTCTTATTCAACTACTTTGGAGTCTTGGAAACTTTCACCATTAGATTCATGGTACCACACCATAGTTAAATTTTTATTTAAAAAGTAAGAAATTTTAATTCACATTTTTTTTATTAACATACTTACTAATCAGTTAAATAAAATTAAATAACTTTAGTGTCTAATTAAAATGTATTTCATTAAATAACATTAAATAAAGGTGTTACAACTTCCCCCCCTTAAGATGAACACCGTCCCTGGTGTTTTACCATTCCACTGAAAATTTTTGGATATGCCTCGCACACAATGTTTTAATCTTCCCCAGTCGCCTCCTCTCAGCTAAAGTGCTTCCATTGAACTTTAACTTGGGTGATATATCACTTCCGGAGAATTATTTCTCTCTGATTGAGGACACGTTGAGGCTCTACCAGCAACTTGTCATCCGGTTCAATGTGAAACCATGAAATGGTAAATTAATAAATAGTCATTTATCTTTGTTAAAAGTATTAATTTTCCATTTCCTTCCTACCTAAAAATTCTCCCAATGTATTACGTGGTTAGGATCATGTATGTATCTCTTAAGCATAGACACATAGAACACATTATTCACTCGTATGTGTCCTATTAAAGCTAATCGATAGGCTACTGACCCCACCCTTTCCAAAATTTGGAAAGGTCCACAGAAGCGAGGAGATAATTTGGCATAGGTTTTCCACCTCAGTGTACTCTTCTTGGGTTTGATTCTAACATAGAAATGGTCATCCACTTCAAACTCCCTGTAGGTCCTTTTCCGATCTGCATACACTTTTTTTCTATCTTGTGCACTCATTAGACTTTGTTTGATCTTCTTGACTTCTCATTTCATCTCAGCCAGCATCTCCAGTCCAAGCATTAGCTTTGTTTCTGTACTGCTCCAAATAATAGGCGTCCCACATTTTCTTCCATATAGAGCTTTGAACATACTCATTTTGAGTGACTCTTGGTACCCGTTATTATAGGAAAATTCTACAAAGTGTAGATAATATTTTGATTTTGTAGACTGTTGCATTACATACATTCGTAGCATGTCCTCCAAAATCTAGTTTACCCATTCTATTTTCCCCTCCGTCTAAGGACGGTAAGCTGTACTAAACTTGACTTGCGTGCATAGTCCAGTAAAAACTGATTTCCAAAAGGTTGAGGTAAACTTCACGTCTATGTCTGAGATTAATTTTTTCAGTATTCCATGTAATATGAAGACATTCCACATATAGATATCAGCAATCTGTACTGTCTTATAATTACACTGTATAGGAATAAAATGAGTTGTTTCTCTCAAGCGATCAACAACCACCATTATCGAATCATTATTTCATTTTGTTCTTGGTAATCCAGTAATAAAATCTAGAGATATAACTTCCCATTTACACTCAGGTACTGGTATGGGTTGTATTAAACCAGCTGGATGCTGATGTTCAAATATCACCTGCTGGCATTTCAAACACTTAGTCAAATATTCAACGATATATTTGCACATACAGGGCCAAAATTAATCTTTTCTGATGGTCGTTAACGCTTTCTCATAGCGATAGCGAGGGTGTCTAGCATATGAAATTTTATGATAATCATCGAGAATAAACCCTTTTAGACTTAATTGATTGGGTATGTATATCTTTCCTAAAAACTTTAGCATCAGTTCTCTATTGACGGTATAGTCTGACTGCTCTCCCTGTGCCTCTGTATCTTGTACTTGATACCATAGGAACTGATATTCTGGATATTTTGCTGCAGCCTCCTTTAATTATTCCAAGAACTTGAATTCCACATCATTAAAATATAACTTATATACATAATGTAGTTTTCTTCTTAGCGCGTTACCAACCTAGTTTTAGTTTCCTTAAACATGTTGCATTTCAAAATCAAACTTTGTCAGGAATGCATTTCACCTAGCTTGGCGAGCATTCTGATGAGCTTGTTTAAAGTAACTGGTCAAAATGCTATGGTCAGTTTTCATCAAAAATATTTTACCCAATAGGTAGTGCCTACATATCTTGACCGCATGCACCATTGCTATTAACTCTAAATCGTAGGAAGAGTATCACTCATCATGGTCTTTTAACTTTCTAGATTAATAGGCCACAAACTTCCCATATTGTGACAACACTTCTCCTACACCTTATTTACTTGCATCGGTGAAAACTTCAAATTCTAAATTTGGATCTGCAACTTTCATATATGAGCTTTGGTTAATAATTGTTTAATTTCTCAAAACTTGATTGGCATTCATTGGTCCAGTTGAACACTTTCCCCTTGTGTTGCAAGGAAGTTATAGGAAATGAAATTTTAGAAAACCTTTTATAAAATTCCGGTAGTAACTAGCCAGTCCCATAAATGATTGTATGTCTCCTACATTTTTAGGCACCCTCCATTCCATAATAGTCTTTATCTTTTCACGGTCCACTGTTATTCCTTTAGCTGAAATAATGTGGCCTAAATATTGTATTTGTTCCTTGTAAAAGTCACAATTTCTTAATTTGGTGTATAGCTAATGGTCCCTCAACATTTTCAACACTATACGTAGATGATTGTTATGTTCATCCATATTCTTTGAATAGATAAATATATCGTCTATAAAAATTAGAACAAATTTATCTAGATAGGGATGAAATATGTCATGTATTAAGCTCATGAATGTTGTAGGTGAATCTATCAAACCAAATGGTATGACCATAAATTCGCAATGCCCATATTTGGTTCAAAAGGATGTTTTATAAATATCTTCATCTTTAATCCTTATTTGGTGATACCCGGGTTTCAGATCTAGTTTTTAAAAGACTGTTGCCCCTTTTATCTAATCGAAAAGATCATCAATCCGAGGTAGTGGGTATTTATTTTTAACAGTTAATTTATTAAGTTTTCTGTAGTCCATATACATTCACATGGTACCATCCTTTCTCTTTACAAACAATACTAGTGCCCCCCAAGGTGACACACTAGGACAGATATATCCCTTGTCCAGCAAGTCTTGTAATTGCATCTCTAGTTTTGTTAACTGAGGTACACTCATTCTACATGTAGAGATTTGACTGCCATGAAGCCAAGGCATTTTGGTTAAGCTGAAATTCATCGCATGGGTTCTTGGCTAAGGTTTTCATCCTCTCACTTTCGATTCTTAGGCAAACTTTGTTAGCATGTGCATGTTTTTTGCCTTTGGTTTCAGAACCTAACCTTTCAACTTGCATCTTTGTCTGGTAACTATATAATGCCTAAGGTTTTGATTGAAATACAGGTGTCGAGAGCTCCCAGACTCTGCTCGACCCAAGCTAAGAGTGAAATCATTTGCACATTATTTTGTAGTAATTTATTTAACAATGATTCGTCAGGTGTCTTTCTAACTCCACCCAATTCAACTTGTGTTGCATGTACAAACTTCAAACCCATTTCGATTGGTAATTTCACCTCCCTCTGTTGCAATCCTTACTAAAAATCTCTTTGCTTCTCACACATGCACATGATATTTTCTGGGTGAATAATTTGTTGAGTTCTTAGGGGGCATTATATCTAGTCTGAGGGTGTTATTTTCCTGTTTTCACCACTGAGGGTTTAACTCTCTTGTTTATCCCATAGAGGGCGAGAATTAAGTTAATTATGTTCAGTTATATGGACTATACAATTTTGGATTACTGCACTGCAACGTTACCATCTTTAAGAATTTTTTTTTATCATTTTTCTTTTGATTACTATGTATATATTAAATTTCCCTTGTCCATATCCATGGCTCCGTCTTGTGTCGACTCTGTGCGAGAGAGGGTTTTGTTAAGACAAAGATTTTTTCTATTAACCTGTGAGGGTTTTTTAATTAGGGTTTTACTATCATATTTATAGAAGATGTACCTTAATTTGAATTGTCTGTTATATGTTTCGTCCTCTGATTTTTATATAATCTTTCTCAGGGCTATTCTAGATACCCCCTTTCCTGTGAAAATTTTCATCTTTGTTAATATTTATAATCTTAGTTCGTTCTTTTGCATGCGTGATTGAGATTCCTAGTTTAAGATATTCAGCTTTGTTTATAGTTTAACATGGTATTTCAATGCGAATATTTTGGAGAATGTTTTAAATAGGATATATACAGAATACTACTGTCTGTAGGTGTCTTTTTTTCATCTTATCGATTTGCTATATTCTGAAGAAATCTCTTTTATAAGCATAATAATTAACTTCTAAAGAATTATGGAGAGGTTTATATTTAAGGTTATGGATTGTAATTCTAGTTCATACAACCTTTTTCTTTCATGTTAGTAAATTTTGGTTCACACAAGGTTTAACAGTTCTGAACAGTTTTATTCTATTTTCTTCTATTTCCAGAATTACTTTAGATGGGTGATTGAACCACCCCAGGGGACTTGTCCCCTATCCATGTATTAGCCTACCTCTCCTACAGGAAAAACAATTCTACTCATGGGTTTTTCCTAGGGTTTAACTATCCAACCTTATTTATTTACTATTTCTACCATGGCATTCAACTAGCATTCATTAAATCTCTTTTTCACAGAAACTTAACTTACAAGATAAATAAAATTGCGAATAGTAAATCTTTTAACTCTGTCTACTGTTTACAGAGTTAATACTCCTGTAATTTATCCAATTAAATACATCGTTCATCATTTTGTTCTATGTGACTAAACATAAATTCATAAGCAAATAAACGAGATACGTTTCCAATCTAATTTACTTATCTCACTTTGTAAAAAATTGATGGCTTCCGCCCAACCTTGAGTGAGGCAATGGAGTCCTCTACTCCCCACGCGCTCCTCTCCAAAGTAGGAAGTCACAACAGTAAATTCAAGGAGGTAGACCTCAGGACTCGGGTCCAATCTTCTCTCCTAATCAGGTAGAAGAGTTCCACTGGTCTTCCAGCAGCTCTAGATGCTCTCCCCTTCTAACTTCTTTGTTGTTCCTCTTCTCCTCCACAGAACCCTTTTCCTCCTCTAGGATTTTGTTTTTATCTTAGAGGAAAGGTAACTCCCAGTAACTTCTTATTCAACTACTTTGGAGTTTTGGAAACTTTTACCATGAAATTCATGGTATCACACCATAATTAAAACTTTATTTAAAAAATAAGAAACTTTAATTCACAACTTTTTTTATTAACATACTCGTTAATCTCTTAAATAAAATTAAATAACTTCAGTGTCTAATTAAAATGTCTTTTAGTAAATAACATTTAATACGAGTGTTATAATAAATTATTTATATGGACAGAGTTTTAATAACCTTACCTCCAACAAAATGTTATGGAATGTGTGGATTGAATGATATGTGTTAGGTTTTATATTATAAATTTAAATAATTTAGATGGATGTACTTTTAATCACTGTATGAGTATTGATTTACTTGAATGGTTCATGAGGCATAATACTTGCTAATCTTTTGCAAATGGAGTAACAAGCTAAGTGGCCTTGATTGTGGGGAAAACTCCATAGTTAAGTGCGTTTGAGCTAGAGGAGTTGTGGCATGGGTGACCTTGCGAGAAGTTATGGCTACCAGGTGCAAGCATGCAATGATTGCTAAGTGGACTATTCAAAAGTCATGAGAAATTAGTGAGTTACGAGTACTTCTCATGGAAATGGTCATAGATGAATGACTATGCAATGAGTACTCAGTGGACTATTCAAAGATCATGAGAAATTAGTGAGTTACTAGTACTTCTCATGGAAATGGTCATAGATGAATGACTTACATAGCATTACGTTATGCAATGAGTGCTAAGTGGACTATTCAAAGATCATGAGAAATTAGTCACTCACAACTACCGCTCATGGAAATGGTCATACATGAATGACTTACTTAACCCACTTGAATCCCAAAATAGATGGTCATACATGAATGACTTAACTCACTTGAATCCCAAAATTGATATCTAACTGAGATATGAATTTAATTTATTTATGAGGTAGATATTTATTTTAGGTTATATTTGATAGATTTATGAGATGAATATATATTTGATTATATATACATATATGAGAAAAATAGTTGAAAAATAAGACTAAAGGTAGAAAAGATACATTAAAAATATATTTTTGATATATGGTTTTTTTAATATATATAATATATATAGTTGATAATAAAATATTTTACTTAATTAAAATATTTTATTTATAATATGCATTGAATTTTTTATTATTAATAATATTTTTAAATATTAATTATCAATTTTATATTTATATATATTTTTTCTCCCCACACACATACATTAACTAATATAGATGGTCAAATCATTTATAATATTTTTTCTATTTTAATTATTTTCTCTCTATAGAGTCCATAAAAAATAAGTTTAGCTAATAAAAACATCAAAAATCAAAATGCTTTGTTTGTGACTAAAGTGAAAATGAAATATTTTTAGTGCATCTCTTTTATATTAAGTTGCAATATTAACAACTAAAGAAATATACATATTGAAATTATAATTATATTCAATTTAATTATTTTTTAAATTATATTAAGACATTGTTTTTTAATTAAAAAAAAAATATTTTTATTTAAAAGATACAGAATCGACTTTTAAATATAAGTAATCAGATATTTCACTCCTATTATATAATAAATCTTCTAGATTCAAGAATAAATTATTTTATTAAAATATAAAATTTAAATAAATTATATCAAAATGCATTTACATTCTTTTCCATCCCTCTTTCCATCCCTCTCTATCGTGGTTGAAATTAATTTTAGTAGAAAAAATCTATACACCTTGCAATATAGTTTTAACAAAAATAAAATTAAACAAACAAAAACAAAGAAAAAAGAAAAAAAATAAATAAATCACCATTTCCACCAAAATCTCAAAAAGGAATTTAGACCAAATCTAAAAAGGTTGATGGGGGCTTATTTTGATAAGCTCAGTGCAGGAATTATATACACCTTGCAAGTCAGAGTCTGATAATGCTCTACGGTTGGCTTGGAAGACTATCGTGTGATGGCGGATGGTTGTCATCCATTTGAGCTGCCCCTATCATAGCATCCCAATAAAATGAGTTGGGCATGGGCCTGTGACTGTTCTGGATTTCTCGTGTTGTGGCAGGCCTAGAAGAGACAAGATTCTGCAGGAATATCATAGTGGTTGATATTATTATAGTGTTAAAATACGTATTAACTAGTACTGGTATTATATTTTTAATAAGAGTATTTAGAGTGGTGAAAATGATATTATCATAGCCTTATCACATAAAATACTTGATTAATCATACTGGTATTATACAGAAGTATAAAAGTGGAATAAAAATGTGAGATGTGTGAAATAAAAATGATGGATTTATTTTAATTTTTTTTTAGCTAAAAAAGTTTTGCATCTTAAGAAATTAATTTTATGGTCTAAGTGTTTGGTAGATTTAGATTTGGTTTCATTTATTTATTTTTTTAAATAGATTATATTACACATGAATATTATGATTTATCTTAATTATTTAGCAAAAATTAATAAAATAATGTCTTTTTTTTTTTAATTATTACTTTAGTGTGAAATTATTTTATTTTGACCTCATAAAAAAGTTAGTAGGAAATTACATTACAACATTTCTACTATATTGGGGTGAAAAGGATTTTGAATTCATATCAATATTGCAAAAAAATAGAATTTAAAACTTTAATATGAAACTCGAATTACTCATCATTTGTTTTTCCTTTGCTTTAAAATTCTTAATAATTTTTAACCTCACATTAAAAACCAAATTCACCATCAATGAAAATTTTAAATTTCCAAAAATTTTCAAATATGGTGTTAAACATCAGGGTTAACATTCCTAACATTTTCTACCCATACATTAAAAACCAAAATCACTCTCATGAAAAATACTAAACTTCCAACGATTTTCAAACATGGTGTTAAAGATAAAATAGCATAACTCTGAAACGTTTTTGGATATCTTAATATCTTAATATAAGACAATTTGACTCATTTTAAATGACAGACTAAAATTGCAATATTCTTTTGACTATAGCTCATAAAATAATCATTAATATACACAAAATCACATAAAATTAACTTTAACTAAATACATTAAAAAAAATTTATTAATAATAAAAATAAAAAATATTAAAACCCATAATTTTGAAACAATTTTAAAAATCAATTTAAAAATAAAATTAAAAAAATTATATATATGTATGCCAAAAAATTTAAATATAAATGATATAAAAAAAACAAATTTCAATCAAAAAAAAAATCTCAACCCAAAAAAAAATAATAAGAAAAAATAAACAAATACATGAAAAT
Source organism: Pinus albicaulis (assembly GCA_034641835.2). Lineage (NCBI taxonomy): Eukaryota > Viridiplantae > Streptophyta > Pinopsida > Pinales > Pinaceae > Pinus > Pinus albicaulis. The sequence continues at coordinate 92,693,549 of CM076575.1, forward strand.
ATTGAATAAAAATTTGGGAAAGAAAAGTTAAAATTATTGTAGTAATTAAAAACATTTAAAAAACAAAAAAAGATTAAAAGAAAGGATAAAAAAGGAAAACTCAAATGAAATATTGTGTTGGTGATGGTTATGACCAACATTACTCTTCCATCTAAGTGGTTGACTTAGCAATCTTTTTAGTGTCTATCCTTGACTATGTATCAACTCCGACAAGTTCAAATCTTTGTGGGGAAAAATCCAACCATGTTAAGGGTTGGTCTGGCGAGGTCGGGTGTGATCCCTAAGTGATTTTGAGGGCTTGGTGATCCATGTGGCTCAAGGAAACCTCAAAAATCAAATTGTTCAATATTTATTAAACTAGGGATAAGTTGTAGAGATTTTCGAGAGCTTTCCAATGATGCAAACTACACATCAATCTCATTTAGTATGCAAAAGTTATGCTTAGTCAAAATTTTAGTCAAATTGAGAAAAAATCAAAGTCCAAGTCAACCTTTTGTGATATGGCAGGCTATACAAATGACACATGGCATTAAATTCAATATGCCTAGTGGGACCCTTAAAGCTAATATGGAAGCCAAGTTAGCAAACCAAGTGGACCCACAAGCACTTGATGTGGGAGAACCACAAGTTGACACATGGAGAGTAGGTGATAGGAGTGGCATATGATGTGGACCAATGAGAGCCTACCACATGGCCCAATCACATGGTGCTACATGGTACCTCACATTAGGCCTAAGTGGCCTTGGCATGGTGCAACGTCCATTTTTTTCTTATTCTCATGGTTTGGGGAGTCATTACACTATGTCCATATGTCAATAAGGATACACGTTTACCAAATATGATATTGTTTGAAAACTAAAAACCAAAGTTGTTCTTTAAAACCATATTTGGGATTCAATGTGTTTTCAATCTAATACCTCCAAAAAAGAAAACAATTTAATATGACTATGCCAACCATTGTGCCAACTACACATTGTTTTATTCACCCTGACACTTTGTTATAAAATGTCATTCAAATGGTTGAAAGGGAAACATGGAGAATAATAAGATATGAGGGTGCATGAAGGCCAATAAATATACGAATATCAAGAATATTCTAGGCATATTTTCAGAACATTTGTTATGGAATATTATAAATAATATTCTCTTTGAGGAATCTTTAAGATTTCATAGGGGGGGAATTGTTTATAGTATGAGAATTATTCCAAGTTTTACTCATTTGAACGAGTTTTTTGCCATGAGCCTAATGGTGTAGTCCATTTCTTCATCTAAGCGACATATTTTTTGCCCGTGTCTTTAAGTGAATCTTTTGAGGAAACTAAAAGATTCCTGAGGAGAGTAGATTTGATCGTGAAAGAAATGGGTCTTGTTTATACTCAAAGTTCACAGTGTTTCACAAGGAATACGATGGAACATGTTTTTTTCTTCATCTAAGTAGTCAATTTTCAGGCCATCCCAAGACTTGGATATATAAGATGTATTTTTTCTATATATTCATTTGATTTTGTTGAGATCATGATTTGAATCAGATATCCATGTATTGCACCTTGGGAGAGAATCATTGTATGCCACATTATGTGAAAAATTGTTCCTTTGTAATACTCAAGGATAAATTCTTGTGAGTGAGTGTTCTGGAGAAAAACATCTCATAGGAGAAAAATTTCACTTGAGATAAGGGGGTTCATCCTAATATTGACAGAGATTGCATCATGTACTCATCATCTTCTTGCATTGAATTAATGAAGTGGTCTCCCCACTCTTGACATCGGATCCATAGACGTATTCCACATTGGACGTGTTAGTCATCAGTAATTTTTACTATCTGTAGATGACTTAATATTGGTTCTAGATTTATAAAAACAAATTTCCTTGAATATTGTGAGTTTTAGAAATCTCACAGCCTTCATTATCATTATGGAAAATGTTTCAATATTCTACCATTTTTCCGTTCTAGTGTCACCTTGCCACCCTTAAAAAACTCCTCATGGGCTTGTGTGACTCATCTCTATCATATTTTCCCACCTATAACCTCATTTCTTTGTTTTTCTTTTGTCCATAACACCACTTTCGTTTAGGATTACCATTCAGACTATTCATTCCCATGTTCACCAAGTTCCTTAAGCATTGATGGTCTCAAAACTATCTCTGTAAGCTCTTTAGATAAATCAAGTACATGTTGGGTATGTGTTATATTCTTTCCACGACTAATCAGGTGTGAGGGGGTCACAGGGGGGGTTGTAGCCCCCCTTGTATGTTGCGTCGGGCACAATAGAGGCGTCAGAAGGGGGGGCGACAACACCTCGGGAAAAAAAATTGGATGCTATTTTTTGATGGGTGGACCCGCCCATGGTTTTGTGCATGGGTTTGCACATGGTTTTGGGGCATGATGGTTTTCGGCCCCTGGTATTTTGTAGATCCGGTCGAGGAAACTATGGTTACTTTCTAATCCAGGGTTAATGGATTGGGGTTTATGTATTCTTCGCCATGTATATATATGTGTTGTAAAACTAAAAGGAATATAATGAAAAAATCAAGCTGGTCGTCCCCATTTGGGATCCAGTGGGAAAATGTGTGTGTGTATCTTTTTTATGTTTTATGCTCTCGCTATTGTTTATTTTCTATTTTTAAGATTCGTTTGCAGATAATTTCTGTACAGGGTTAAAACCTACATTTGGTATCAGAGAAGTTTCAGCTTCAAGGGGACACCTTTGCTTTTGAGGGGTTTTTTGCTCGCGCCTAAGGTAGACCCTATTCAATGGGAGATCTACGGGATCAATTCTCGTGGTGAAAGAAGACGGCCAACGGTAGGGAGATAGAGATCGAGAAATTTAATGGTAAGAGTTTTGAGTTGTGGAAGCTCAAGATGGAGGATCTGCTCATGGATAAGGATCATTGGATTATGGTAGATCCGAGTACTAAACCAACGACAATGTTAAATGAAGACTGGAAGAAGTTGGATCAGAAGGAAAAGAGCGCTAGTGGGAGGTATAAATGCTAGATTTACACCCACATTTAAATTGTCAACCCGGGGGGATGTAAGACTTAGAGACGTAGCACAATATATGCCAGAATACTGCTTCGGGGATTTTTCCAATCAAAACCCTAGATCTAATGCAAAAAGGAAATCATGCAAGAAAATAAACAAGAAATTTTTAAGAGAACACACCGCAAATTAAAAATATATGCAAGAAATAAAAATGCAAAACTTCTTAATCAACTATACTCGCAAATACAAAAGCATGAAATCAAAATATGTACTTAAAAATGCTTCTTCAAGTTTTTTACTTAAAATGCCACTTTAAAATCCGTACATAGAATGTTGCTTCCAAATGATGTAAGTACTATTGATGGAAGGAAATCATACGTGTGTGAAAATATTAAATGCAAGCTCAACGAAGATATATTCAAGAATACTTTTGGACACTTCAATTATGTTAAAAATATGTTTAAACTAATCTTGGTATTTAAATAGACGTGATCTCCTTACATTCCCAAGATCAATTCATATAATAATTTAAATTTCTTATAAGTGTCCAATAATACAAATAATGAATTAGATGAAAACCTTTTGATGTTGTAATCGTCTTAAATCCCTGTTATTGAATATATATTTATAAGATAACTTAAACAGGGCAAGGATGAAATTGAGAAAAAGAAGCACTTCCTAATTGATAATATATTTAATTTCTAGAACAGAAATAAATTCTATATTAACACCAGCATGAAATTTATCTACCTTATGAAATTAAATGTAAAGGAAATTATAAAGTGGAATTGTAGTGTTCAAATTAATTTATTGATTGGAGATATTATCAAGTAATATTTGCTGAAAGTATCCTCATGCTATTTCTAGAAATTATAATTAAAATTTTAGAGAATGCCCAAATAACATTGGATCAATTAAATGAGTTTTAAATCATCATATCATCTCCATTATAAATCTCTGCAATCAAAAATATATTTCCTTAGATAATAGAGGAACACAAAAAATAGTGAGAATGGAAAACAAAAATAAAAGAAGTGTTGACTAACTAAATAAATTCATAAATAAATTCTAGAATAATTAAATCACTAAATTCATGAATCAAATCTACAGTACTTAAATAGCAAAACACAAAGAATGAAATTGCAGAAAATTGTGTAAATCGCTCAGGCATGAAATCAAATAAAGATAATGAATCATTCTTAATAATAAATGAAATTAAATGAACTAAACAATCCAAGCAATGTGCTGACTGATGGGCCCGATCACCCAGCTCCTATAAAATAAAATTAACACACCATCTTCATCAGTTAAAGAATCTAGAAATGCAAATTGAATGTTAAATTACATTACAAATGAAATCACATTGCAAGAATCAAGTTACAAAAATATTAAATCAAACGATACAAATGTTGAGCTGCTTCGATCCATAATACAATGTTGCTGTAGCTACACAACATCTCCCATTCAATCCACTGCCTTAATGCATCACTCTTCTTTCTACACACATCACTTTCCTATTCAATCCACTGCCTTAATGCATCGCTCTCATATCTGCACACATCGCTCTCCTATGTGCACACATCTACTACCTATCTCCTACGCAGAGTTATCTATCCTTGTATTGACTACAACAACTTTATATATACATTTTTAATTACCAAACTAGAGCTTCAACCCAGAAATAGAGAAAATTATTGGTTTTTCAAATTGCGAGAATGAGAATTAGTTTGAAACAGGTTGTCAAATTCGGAAATTGCTCCTCTTTTCATGGGATTTTGTTGTTGGCAGATGTGTTCTTGGTTTCTGTTAGTAACCTATAAATATAGGATTCATGGTTTCTGTTAGTAACCTATAAATATAGGATTCATAATTTTGACTTGATTGATGGTAGTCTTGTAAATATGTACAAATTTTTCTTTCTACAAATTATTTTTCCATATTTTGTAAAAAAATCAAAAAATCAAAAATCAAAAAGAGGGTAAAATTCCTAAAAGAAAAATCAAAGGACTTAGAAAAAATAATAGATCCCAAAAGAAAAAAGATGAATAAAACATGAAAGTGGGCAAGTCTAAATGCCACTCCTTTTAATTTTTGCAGTTGATTATGGCAGAGTGTCAATAAATTCCATAATCCATGATGAGTTGAACAGTTTAATCTTAGCTTGTCATGTTTCAATTTTTCTTGTTGTAGATAGTGAATAAAGAATTGTCATACAGTTTAATAATGACAATTTAGTAGTTAGGTTGAGAATAAAAGAATCCAACGGTTTTATCTAGATTCTTGGATGAAATAAGTATAGAATTAGATAGTTTACTCATTTCAAAAAAGAATAAAATGTTGTAAGGTTGCTATCTCAAATGCACTTGATTAAAATAGAAGGAAAAAATGTTAGAAGATATGGCTGGGTAGGTAGAAGAAGGTGGGAAACATCATTGTAAATATCTTTCACCAGGCTATAAATAACTAATTTCCCATCCCCATAGAAATTTGATATTATAGACTATAAGTCAAAGAAATCCTACTGAGTCAGTTCAGGACTTTTGCACTAGATACAACAGTATCTACAATTCCATTCCTGCAGATCTCAAACCAACTCCATATTTTGTGCTACTCAAATTCCCTGATTGTTTTGATGTAGACATGGCCTATCAACTGAGAGAAAGTGATGCAGGGACTCTAGAAAAAATGCAACTAAATGCTGTCAGTGTATAGATTAATATCTTAGCTAGAAAAGCAAGGCTGAGAAATGAAAGAAGGGTTACTATAAAAGAGGAAACATCAAATTCTGAAAAAAAAATTAGATCTTCTTACTAGAACTTTAGAAAGAGTGGTAGATAGATTATATAACATGGAAATAAATCCTACTTGGGACAATCAACCCCAAATAAGGAATCCAAATTTTTGAAAAAACAACAATCCTGGAAAGGCTAAAGAGGCTAGTCCAAATAAGAACATAAGAACCCCATTTCAAGAGAACTATGTTGACATTTCTTGTGATCATGATGATGAAGATGAAGACAGTAACATAGTAATGGGGATAGATGAAAGCAATACCCTTTTCCTCACACAGGAAGATTTAGAAATAGTTGAGCTTCAACAACTCAGACTAGATTCTAATGAATCTTCTGATTTTAAACAAGGTTATGATTATGCTATAAACGAGATTAATAGTCAATATAACCTTCGAAGCAAGAAAACCAATGATCCTTCTAACAAAACATCTGCTTCAAACCAGAATAAAAAGAAAGATGAAACTCCAAAAAAAAAAAATTACAAATTCTCCCTAGAGAGAATAAAGAAAACTCCAATCCCTCATGTCCAAATATTGTTGATATCACTGATCAAATTGTTCAATAATATAATTCACTGAAAACAACCATCCCAGATCCAAAGAAAACTTTTGCTCATTCTAAATCAGCAAGTTCTAAAAATGACACTTAAAGAAAGCCTTTGGCTGATAGTTCAAAAACTGATAAAACTTATCCTTCTACTCAAACTTCCTTTGAAAAAAGAAATAAAGATAGCAGTGATCAACAGACTCAAAATAGAAAAATTAAAACAACTGGTGAAACCTAAGAAAAATCATCCCAAACAATAATTCCAAAAGATGAATTAATTCAAGCTATCAAATCTCAGTCAACATTTAACATTCAGTCAGAAATATCTAAGTTAAAGATAGCCATTCCCTTAACTGAATTGGCTAAAAATGACTTGTATAGATCTATTATTACTGAAACATTGAATGTAAATGAAAGCTAGGATACAATTAATGTGAGTGATGATAGACCTGAATTAATATTTGGTCCAAATGTAGATGGTAAACATTCAGATGGGTCAGTACCTCCATTTTACTTAAGTCTTACTATACATGATTAGATATTACACAATGCCATGCTAGATACTGGAGCGTCCCATAATCTAATGCCCAAAGCAATAATGGAAACCCTGAATCTAGACATAACCCGGCCATATAAAGACTTGTTCTCATTTGATTCATCTAAAGTCCAATGCATAGGATTGATTAAAGATTTGTGTGTAAAATTGGTCCAATACCCTGGTAAAAGCATGATCATAGATGTTGTGGTAGCTAATATCCCGCTAAAGTATGGCATGCTTCTTTCTCACTCAAGGGGAGCAAAGTTGCAGGGATCTCTACAACTTGACATGAGTAATGCCACTATCTCGGTATTTGGACAACCCAAAAAGCTTTACAGAGAAACCTTAATGAATTTTATGATCAGCAACGTCGAAAGACCTACCAATTACCCAATCTATTCAACTCCCACTGATCTTGATTCCTTTATTCTTTGTAATTCTAACCATAATAATATCCAAACTGAACTCACTGATATAAAACCTAAAATAATGGAGGATTAAATTGGTCATGAAGCTTTATGGAATTTAGATTTTGATGATTCGCTGAATAAATCAGGAGCTGGAGCTGGTGTATGGATCACCAACATTGAAACTAGTCATTCCCAAGGGCATGCCTTTAGATTGAATTTCAAATGCACCAATAGCATGGCCGAATATGAGGCTTTAATCTTAGGTCTCCAGATCATTAGAAAATTGGGAGGTCAAAGGATATTGATCATGGGAGATTCAGAGTTAGTTATCAAATAAATAAACGTAGAATACTCTGTTCACAATCCCAGATTGGCGAGGTACAGGTTCACAACAAAAGACTTGGTTGAATATTTGTTAGAAAGCAAATTTGTCATTATTCCTAGAAAACACAATTTACAAGCCCATTGTTTAGCAACCTTTGCCAGTACTTGTCTTCTTCAATTTTCACCAATACAAAAATACACTACTAAAATCAAACACAGACCTATTGTTCCTGATAATGTAAAAAAATAGAAAATGTTTTCAGAAGATGAGCAAATCTATCACTTTTTAAACAACGAGGGAGAGTTTCAGAATTGCGAAATTGGTAATGATTGTAATATTGATTCACCTTGTAACATAGATTCAAATTTTTGTCAAATAGATGATTTAGATGTACATACTTTTGATAAACCCACTATATTTACTCAGACTGACATAGATGACTTGGAAAAAGTAGATATAGAGGAAATGATTGAAGACGAGATAGATCTCATAGATTTGAAACATAACATTTTACGAAAAGTTTTGACTCCCTTAGAAGACTTGTTTAATTCCAATGATGTGCCCAAAAATCCAAAAATGGAACCAGTCAGGTCTGATATTGAAGAGTGTAACATAGGAACAAATGAAACACCAAAAATGATCAAAATGTCAAAATCCTTACCATCAGAAGAAAACATTAAATATATAGAAATTTTAAAATAATATCAATATGTCTTTGCATGGGGTTACAAAGATCTAAAAACTTACAACAAAGACATAATTCAACATAAGATTCCTTTGAAAGAAAATCAAAAACCTTTTCAACAAAAACTAAGAAGGATTAATCCAATTTTGTTACCTTTAATAGAGAAAGAGGTTAAAATAATGTTTGATGCACAAATAATTGCACCAGTCAGGTATTCTCATTGGGTTTCCAACTTAGTGCCCATCGGAAATAAAATAGGAGAAATTTGACTGTGTATAGACTTTAGAAACCTCAATAAGGCTTCATTGAAAGACAATTACCCCTTGCCTAAAATGGACCATATTTTGTAGAGGGTAGCAGGTTCTTCAAGAATTTCTTTACTAGAAAGTTTCTCTAGTTATAATCAAATTCTAGTTCATGAAGATGATCAAAGTAAAACTGCATTTACTACTCTTTGGGGCACTTTCATGTATGTCAAAATGCCTTTTGGATTGAAAAATGCAGGAGCTACATTTCAGAGGGCCATGGATATTGCCTTTGCTAAGGAGATCCATGAATTTTTAGTTATCTATCTTGATGATATTACTGTCTTTTCAAAAAGAAATGATGAACAATTGGATCACCTGAGACAAGTATTTATCAAGTGTAGAAAATATGGTATATCCCTAAATCCTAAAAAGACTCTTTTCAGACTAGAAGAAGGAAAATTTTTAGGACACATAATCTCCAAGGAAGGAATTAGAATAGAACATGAAAGAATTGAAGCTATTTTGAACATTCAACCACCAAGGAACATAAAATAACTTCAAGCATTTTTGGGTAAAATAATTGTTTTAAGAATATTTATCTCTAACCTAGCTGAAATTATAAAAGAACTCAACAATATGCTTAAAAAGGACTCTACAATAAAATGGACTATTAAATCCAAAAAATATTTTGAATCAATAAAACAGGCCTTGACAAAAGCACCAGTCCTTATACAAAATATGTCATAAAATTTTCATTTGCCTCAGAACATACCATAGTTGTAGTCCTACTACAGAAAAAAAACCAAGGTTTTGAACAGCCAATTGCATTTTTTAGTAAAGCCCTTAGAGATGCACCTATGAAGTACAATATAATGGAGAAACAAGCTTTAGCCTTGGTTAAATCCATCAAATATTTCAGAGTTTACATACTCCATTCCCACATCATTCGATATGTCCCCAATGATGTAATCAAACATATTCTGACACAAGATGGACCTGATGGTAGGAGAGGAAATTCAATTGCCACTATCCTTGAATATGATCTGGAAATCAAACCTACAAAGCTCATTAAAGGACAAGGTTTAGCTAGATTGATGGCTAAATCTAATTTTAATGCTTTAGACATAAATTTCATTGCACAGATAGATGACCAAGAGGAGATGGTGACTCCATTGATCAGTGAGGCCTATCTGGACTCACCATGGTAGTCAGATATTATCTTTTTACTCATACATTTACAAGCTCCTCATGGGTTAACTAAAAGCAAAGCCAGATTAATCAAAAAAAAGAAATGAGGTTTTGTATATTAAATAATGCAATTTACTGGAAAGAATATAGTGGGATTTTACTAAATTTCTTATTAAAATCAGAGGCTGACAAAATTCTCGAGGAATTTCATGCAAGTGACTGTGGAGGCCACTTATACTTGAAGAGTACAACACACAAAATATTGAGAGCTAGTTTCTACTAGCCAACTTTATTTTCTGATGTCAAATAATTTGTTACCTCCTATCACAAATGGAAAATTTTTGAAGGGAAAAGGAAAAATTTCCCTTACCTCTTAAGCCTATATCTACTGAAAATCCATTTCAACAATGGGGGTTAGACTTCATTGGTGAAATCCACCCTCCATCCTCAGGCCAACATAAATGGATTTTAACTGTTACAGATTATTTTACCAAGTGGATAGAAGCTATTCCTACTAGGCACGCCACTGATTTAGTTATAATCTCATTTATAGAAAGTAATATCTTGTCAAGATTTGGATGCCGACATAAGATTATTACTGAAAATGCAGCTGCATTCAAATACAAGAAAATTATTTCTTTCTGTCATAAATACCATATTACCTTACGTCATTCTATTGCTTATTATCTGCAGGGTAATGGTTTAGCCGAATCATCAAACAAAAGCTTAATCAACATTATTAAAAATTACTTCAAGAAAACAAAAAGACTTGGAACAAAAAGTTAGTCTATGCCTTATGGGATGTTTGACTTACCACAAAGAAGTCTATTGGAACTTCACCTTATCAGATTCTCTATGGAATGGATGTAGTTTTCCCCTCTTCCTTGGGTGTTCTAGTCATGAAGATCATTCAGGAATCACATGTGGAAACAAATTATATTCAACAAAGAATTAATGAAACCATACATCTCCAACAAACAATGGAAGAAGTTTATGAAATATCACAAGTTTTACATGATAAAATTAAAAATATTTTTGACAAAAGGATTAAAGAAGATGATTTTTTTATAGGAGATCAAGTTTTGAGATGGGATTCACGGAGAGAGGACAAAGGCAAACATGGAAAGTTTAACTTTATATGGCAAGGACCTTATGTGATATATGGTTACAGAGGTAACAATTCTTTTTTCATCAAGAATTTGGATGGAACTGAACTTCAAGAAGGACCAGTGAATGGTGGGATGCTGAAACACTACTATTCTTCTGAGTTGGTCACCAGTTAGATTGATTGAATTTTATCATTGTAAATATTCATTGCAAGTGTGTAGATTGGATTGGAGATTTTATCTACAAGGTTGAAGCCCGAAGAGAAGGCCCTAAGCTTTGTAGTATAAAATATCATAAGTATGAATTGTTGCAGAAAATAGAAGGCAATTACAGGATCACCAAGGTTAAATTTGAAGGCTACTGATCTGAGAGTTCTTGACATTCCACCAGGAAATTTCATCCCCAAGTGAAGACGATGTTAGTAACCTATAAATATAGGATTCATAATTTTGACTTCACTGATGGTAGTCTTGTAAATATGTACAAATTTTTCTTTCTGCAATTTTTTTTCCCATATTTTGTTAAAAAAAAAAAAATCAAAAATCAAAAAGAGGGTAAAAGTCCCAAAAGAAAAATCAAAGGACTTAGAAAAAATAATATACCCCAAAAGAAAAAAGATGAATAAAACATGAAAGCGCGCAAGTCTAAATGCCACTCCTTTTACTTTTTGCAGTTGATTATGGAAGAGTGTCAATAAATACCATAATCCATGATGAGTTGAACTGTTTAATATTATCTTGTCATGTTTCAATTTTTATTCTTATAGATAGTGAATAAATAATTGTCATACAGTTTAATCATGACAACTCGGTAGTTAGGTAGAGAATAAAATAATCCAATAGTTTAATGTGGATTCTTGGATGAAATAAGTATAGAATTAGATAGTTTACTGCTTTCAAAAAATAATAAAATTTTGTAAGGTTCCTAGCTCAAATGCACCTGATTAAAATAGACGGAAAAAATGTTAGAAGATATGACTAGGTAGGTAGATGAAGGTGGGAAACATCATTGTAAATATCTTTCACCAAGCTATAAATAAATAATTTCCCCTCCCCATAGCAATCTGATATTCTAGACTATCAGTCAAAGAGGCTCAAGGCATTTCCTTGACTTCTGTTGGGACCAGACCCAAGGCTCAATGAATGATTAGTTGAAAATGTTAAGTTTCTATATTTATCCCAGAAATTCGCATCATTTAACCTTCATGTACTCATCACCATTTAATTTCATAAGTGGGAACTCTTTTCTTACTTAAATGTTACATAAAGGCCCATTTGAGTAACTTCCTCCATTTTAGAAAGCATAAAACCCTCAAAAAACATGATATACTAAGTAAAAGTGAATGAGTTATGAAAGCTAAATTTTATTCTAATTTTCACTTTACCTAGTTTTATTTATGAATTTTTGAGTATTCATTATCCCTTTTCATATTAACATTTAACTTATTTTATTAACTCCCTATAAAATATCCTAGTCCTATTAATTTAACTCTTAATTTAATATCTCCAAAAAACCCCTTATTATATTCTTTTTATGTCAAAGATATTACTCACATGTTGAAAATACATCTCCAAATTATCCCTTTGACATAAAACTACCAATAAATAAATACCCCGCTCCCCTATGGTTTTAGACCTTTGAATAAATCTAAAACTATATAATAAAGTTAAAATAACACAAAAGAGCGCATTTTATTTACATACTGCCTATTTAAAATAGCATGGAGAAAAAAGAGTTTATTTCCCATTACCCCGTTAAAACCTTTTATCCTAAGTATTTTAAGCTTATGCTTTTATAAATACTTACACCATTACTCCCGCCCCCATTCACTTTACCCTATATATAAACTCATTTTATATATACTAACTCGTTATCCTATAAATTAACCCGACACCTCTGCATTAATTCCTAGCCGCCCGATCAACTAAAATCACTCTAATCTAATGTTCCAAATTTAATGCGATACGCAGGGCTCATGCCCCACCATTCCTTATCATGTTAAACATTGACCGTAAATCTTTACCATATCAGATCAATGGATTTTATTTTTCCTGGATTCCATCTATCCATCCTCGCAGCTTGGATATCAATCCTGACCTTTCGCATCATCTTTCTAGATCCAACGACGCAGATCGCATATCGCACTCCGAAAGTGATCGACCAATGTTTGACAAAAATTGCGCGATAAAATTTGTTTTCACAAACCACCCATGGCTACGTGTCTCGATTTCATTTGATTTCATTCCAAAAGGGAAATACCACCTACAGCCTAAAATTCACGCGATACTGTCGAATGGTTTTCGCATGCAAAGTGAAACTTCGCCCACCATTGACGCTGACCTATCATCAATGCAGTGCATATTAATAAAATCTAAGGTTTTTAACCTTAATTCTCACTGTTTCATTACCCTTTTCACCTCCGCCCATTGAGAAATCACGCTCAGACTTCAGTTTCAGACTTTTGCTGACCAATTTCCCCCCTTTGAAGTTGTTTTCACCATAGAACTTCGCCTAGAAACCATTGCGACCAATTTGAAGACTGATACTAACCTGCAAACCATCCTCGACCACTAGAATACCTGCAAAAGGTATTTCTCTGTGTTCAAAACTCTCCAAATTATACATTAAAATAGTAAAATTAAACTGTGAACTTGTTTTATCGAAGGAAAATTGATAATTGCCAAACTAAGAAATACCCAAACCTTAGAAATAGAGGGCGAACCTTGGCAAATTTTTCCTAGAATTTGCTATTTCCTCCAAAATTAGTTTTTAAGTGTTTTCAGCCATCCAAAATAAATTTCCACAGTTAAATTTGATTTAAAGAGCCATTGAATCCTTTTTTAGTCCTTTGCACCTTGAAAACTTGTGTTTTCATCCCAAAACCCTTGCTGAGATTCCCAAATTTCTCCCAGATCTGCTCAATTGGCCCTTATTTTTAAAATTAACTAAGAAAACATTCTAATATTGCTTATTTTTCTTCAAAATGACCAGAAAATAGGTCATCCCTAAGACTTGAGGTCCTAAAGCCCAAAAATCTGCCTCAAGCAAGCTTCCACTCCATGAACCTGCTAAGATAAATAAGCCTACCCCAGCCCTAACAACAGACTCTACTGAAGTTGTCAGACCTATACAACCACCTGTTATTCCTGAAGAGAGCAGTTCCTTATTTGATTTAGACTACAAAATTACTGATGCTACATTAGAGTTCAATCTACTTGAAGTACATAACTGGTGTCATGAGAAATTTGTGAAGAAAGTTGAAAATGAAATACCTATATGGGATTCAAACTTCACTAAATATGTCGTCCTAATCACATATCCTACTCAAGACCTAATTAGATTATGCCAATTACACTATGTCCCTGACCAAAGATGTATTGTAAACAGAGATAGATAAGTCTTGTTTTCTATAACTGAAGAATCCATTAATCAGATGCTCGAGATGAACCATGATCCAAAAGTAGTCTCGTTATCAACTGAATATTTGACTCAGTTGTACCTAGACTTAGATTTCCCTAAGAAATTTATGAATATGAAAAATTTCATGCCTACTCATGTTGATTTTCCAAAGTAAATCCACCCTATTCCACATCTGATTTTCCTGAATCTTCCAGATAAATCATATCTATGTTTTCCTTCATACTAGGTTAGACTAATGATGAGTTCACAAATGCAACAATTCTTGGCTTTCTTTCAACTTTATCACCAAGACAACCTCCTGCAATGATATTTAACTTTTCTAAATTCATTGCTGATAACATGCACTATCAGTTGACCAAATTTTCTGAGGAAGGAGTGTTTAAATATTCATCATATCTATTTCACCTCTTCCTATTTTTCCAAGCAGAACAGTTCCCAATTGCACTGCAGAAGATGGATGTTGAAGGTAAACCTCCTTCAGTGGTGGTTTGGACTTCTTTACGCAGAAGAGATGGAAATGAATTCAGCTACAAGGACTTCACATATTTGTTTATAAGACCAGCCATGAGTTTATTGAACAAGACAAATCAACCAAGGGTTAATGAGGAAATAAAGAGAACTCTATAGTTGTCTGAAAGCTGCAAAGTAGGTGACTGGTACTTATATGAAAATCACATAGAACTAAGGATATTTGGAGCAAACCTGGCCCCTTATAAATTGCCCTAATTTCTGACTATCAGAGTTTTTGCTCTGGAATACTTGAGGCAAATTTTGAATGCAGGTGCAATGAATTTTATGGATTTAAAAAAGAGGACACAATTTAAGCTAAAAAATGAAATAGGTCCCTTCATAGTAAATAATAGGGATGCCTTGAAAGAAATAGTCAGCAAATTACCAGAGTTCAAGTTCCAAGAAAGCTTTTATTGGAACTATGATCCTCAAGGCACTTTGAGTAACATAAGGGTCAAATTTAAATTGACACCATTCTTTCATGAGTCCAAACCAGAAATTGAAAAATATGCAAATCAAATGGAATGGATAGAAAATACACTGACTGATCCTACTGACCATACAAAGAAGGAGAGACAATTAGATAATTCATAGGCAATGACATTCATTGAGAAAACAGAAACTTCAAACAAAAGAAATAGGAATGAAGAAGGCTATACAGTAGGGAAAATTACAGAGAATAAGTTTAAAATTATTTACAACAAAAGGGAAAAAATCACTGATGCTGAAAAAAACAAAGCTATTGAAATCAATGGTGATCAATGGTTAGATAATGATGAAGCCACTATGATTGTGAATGAAACTCTAGTAGAGATTCAGAAAGATCAGATTTCAAAAAAAGAACAGGACAGAGAAACAGTGGAAATGCAGGTAAATTCAGAATCTCCCTCCTCTTCCAAAGCAGCAGAATAGACAGATTCAAACATCCAAAAAAAATTAAAACAAATTAGAGAAAGAAATTGGGAAATTAAAAATGAGGTTTATTCTAAATTTCTTAAAGAGAAGCTAGGAAACAAAGACAGATTACTTACTGCCTTTTGTTGGGGTTCCCATGTTTTGGAAGATTTGGCAATACCAAAAGATGAGACAACATCAAACCACTTTGGGGCCCTAGGATCTAGCCCTCCTGGACCCAGAGAGGGATCTCTCCAAATAGAGCAAGAATGATATATCTTTGAAAGCTCAAATTGAGATATTAGGCTAGGTATGAAGCACAAATGGGGGGTTTAAATGATTTGGTTGGTTGGTTGCTGGGTTGGTCAGGAGATCATAGATTGAGAAAGTAATGGGAGAAAGGAAAAAAAACAGCAGGAGGCTTCAGCAAAGAGGATAGGCCAAGACAGTGCCATCCATTGGGCTATGGAGTCATGAAAGGAAATTACTTGCATCCACTAGCCAAGGCTTCCAAAGGGCAATTCATCTACACTAAAGGATCTTTTAGGCAGATGGTGGAATGGAACATTAAGGGGAGAAAGTGGAAGAATGAAAGACAACCAATTTTCTATCTATAGATCAGGTCAGAGGTCATTTAACTCCAGACCTGCTTGGACATACTCAAAGGCAGCTCTCAAAAAGGGACGAAGGGGCAACTTATAGATCAGACCAGAGGAAATTTAACTCCAGGTCTGCTTTAGCAACTCCAAGGGAAAACAGAGATAATATTGACGAAGAAACATCCAAGCAGCAAACCCACAAATTCATACATCAGCCAGCAGGCAATAACATCCACTGCACTGGTTAAACCACATGAATTCGCTCTTAGATAACTCATAAAGCAGAAAACATTACAGGTAGGGAGAGCAGGAAACATAGGGCACCTAGCAAGGGTGAATCCTATGTTATACTTCTGTTGCCTACCAGAAGAACATGAAACAGTATGAAAATGTAATAAACAGAGTTAGGAAAAACATCACCAATAGTAATAGACCAGGATCCTGTGAAAAGTGTTTTTTTTAATTGATGCAAAACCAGTCATGTACACTGAGCTCAATGGCTAATACAGTTCAGAATTTCTCCTCCCAGCCTATTACATACAACTACTTTGCTACTCCCTCCCATGACTGTTCCAATAGTCATGAATGAATCCCTCTAACAGCAACTGCCACAGCAAGGCAACAACAACCCTTACAATATGTTCCCGGGGGTTCTTATAGGAGAAGAGGAAGAAACAGAAGTAGGTGAACAATTAAATGATTCTCATTAATACATAATGGTGGAGGAAGCTGAGCCCATTCTGCTTAATGGTTATATGCAGTGCTGTGTGTATTCTGTAGATCGGTTTGGAGATCTCTGTCGGGTCGGATTTGACCTTAGATATTTATTCGGAGTCCTTTCAGCGTCTGGAGCTTTGTGTTGCCATTCTGGAATAAATGAACTGGATGAAAGTCTGCAAGGCCGCTCCATACCTCATACCTGCCGCCTGACTATCTTAAATGAGCTTTAGTCAGTGTAATTAATCGTTTCAGGGCTCGAGAAGGCATGGAGATTTCTTGTAGGAAGGTGAACGCCTAGAGAAGAGTACTCTGATGATATTAAATATGGGTAAGCTTTTGACGGCGTGCTCAAATCTTCAAACTGTGCCTCGATTCTTTGACCACGGGATCATAATTGTTACTATTCAATTAACCGGCCTGAATCCCTTCAAAAACCATCTCTGCTGCTTCGCTGGCAGCTGTAATGGACTCTCTATGCTACCTGCTCAATAAAATAAACCTGTCTTGAACCGGGACAGTGGTAGTGGGTAAATGCATAAAGGCCCGGAGGGACGGTGGCGAGACAGTGAAAACAACAGAAATAATGGAGAATGGCGGAGGAAAAGGATATTAGTGTAAAACCAAAAGGTTAACGCTCGGGGGGGAATACACAGGAAATGACTGGAAAAACAATGGATAGGAGCCGTGGATGTGGGACCCAGGGAGCGCATCGCAAATCGCAAAGGCAGAAAGTGCGATGGCGGAAAGTGGCGCCAAACAGAAACCTTGCGCTTGCAATATTGCGATGGAGAGGAAGAATGAGATGGAGCGACCTGCGATCACATCGCAAATATTTGCGACGTGATCAGATCGCATCGCAAATATTTGTGATGGGTCTAACAATCATAACGCGCGAGAATGCGATCTGCGATAGATGCGATCGGGCAGAGTTGCGATGCGAGAAATTGCGACGGAGGGAAAATGCGATCGGGAGAAAATGTGATGGGCGGAAAGTGCGATGGCGTGATCCATTGCATCGCAAATATTTGCGATGGATTGGTCGAACAAAAACAATGAAAATGAAATTTGCGATCTGCGCTATAAGCGGCGGGTTAATATATAAAAACTTTATAATAAAGTTCTATATGGAATGTATTTGCAGGGTATAGAAAAAGGGGAAGTGGTTTAGGCCTATGGTAAAGTTAAAAGTGGGTTTTAAGCCCATTTCAATGGATTTAAAGGCAAGAAGGGGTATGATAGAGGGATAAGGGCGAACTAGCCCAAACAAGGGATATGGGTAGAATTTAAAGGGGATTTTGGGGGAATGTGAAGGGTAATGAAGGGAAATAGAAGGGGAAACAAGTAGAAGCTAAGTAGGGGTTGAAATAAGAGGGAAAAGGGGGCCTTTGGGAATTTCTTCACAAACAGAGAGGCTTTATAATAGGAATTAGCAGAGGGGAATTTATCAAAGGATAAAATACACATGGAGGCTTCAAAAAGACTGTGTTTTCAGAGAAAATGCATTCCTTGAAGGCTCAACAACAAACTTAGCCCCCTGTTTTGCTTGTCAAAAATCTCATAGGGGGGCTAACACACTGGAATTGTTTTGACTCTCTTGTCTTGTTCTTCTCAGCTGTTTGCCCCTTATTTGATTAGCGGAGTTTGTCACCCTAGGTTTTCTAGGTGCCTTGCGCTACTTGTTCGGCTACCTCATCATTAAACCTTCTGAGTTGAGTTTGAGTTAGTTTGGTCGTTATCTTTTTAGTTTTTTGGATGATTGTTTTAGCTTTTCTTTTGGTTCCTCGTGTCATTGGGTTGTTGAATGATCATCTTGGATTTTGTTTAGCTCTCCATCCGTCACATTGAGCATAGATTACATTGCTCACTGAACCAGTTTGAAAGCCGTTTTTGCTTGGAAGAGTGCATCTTGTTTTGAGTGTGTTTGATGTTTGTGTTGGATTGATCTCTTTGCATTAGATCATTTCATTCAAATTGCTCAAAACATGTCTATTTTTTGTCATTTAGCGTAATAGTGAATTTTTATTCTCATTCATCTAAAATGACAAAATTTTCATTCTTTCTCTTATTTTGAAAATGAAAACGTTCTTTGGAATTAGTAGCTTTTAGTGAACCAAGAAAGAGCTTTTCATTTTCTGCTTTGGTTGTCTTAGATGCATTAATGAAAATTTCTTCTTGTATGTGATTGATTGCTACTTTGTTATGATCTACTATCCCTCTCTTAGCTAGCATTCATCGAATTGGAATGATTTTCTTTTGCAAATAGCTGTGCATTCAAGATTCAAGATTACATTCGGTAAGGTCTTGAAATTTCAACATTAATTCAATATAAAATTTAAAAATAATTCAATCAACCTAAGGAAGCATTGAAACCTAACACATACATTTAGAGGTCTAGGCTAGTGACGTGTTCCAGCATTATTAAACCTAGTAGCTGTCGTTTTACTTCTGGCATTAGACAACACTAGCACGGACTTGTGCTCCCCGTATCGTCGAGTATATAAAGGGAGACCATCATAGGTTGTAATCCGTTATCCATAGGAAGCCGTGTCTATCGCCTTGTAACCGAAATACACCAAACACATGATTTGGGGAGACTGCCTGCACATATGATAAGTCCTTGGTCATTTCTCTTTCATTTGATCACCAAGGTGTATATTTTAGTTCACAGAAACTTGGTACACCCTCTTGCTTAGATTTATTGAGTAGTCATTTTGGTCTTTTTGTGACTCTATAAAATTTAAAAGATCATTGAGCACTCGTCCTTTCGCTCTCGTTCAACCTGAAAGTGACTAGAGTCACCTTTTGCCAATTTCTTGACTCTTAAAATATGAAAAGGCAGAGTTTTTTTTAAATGTCATAAAATCAATTGCCTACGATCACATTTCCATTAACGGTATTTTATTGGCTTGTTCTTAAGTAATTCCTTAGTGTTTTGTCTTAAAGCCTCAAATTGGTCATCTCTTTTCTCTCCTGGTTTGAGAAAAAGTCACGGTGGTGGAACCACCAGTTTCGTTGTCCCCTTCATCAACTCCTAGTGGAGATCCTTCTCCTGAAGTTTCTTCAAGGGCACCTCAGCTTACTGGGCCTCTTAATTATTGGTGCACTCTTATTCCAAGTATCTTACCCCTTGCTACCTGATCTCCTCTTGAGGAGCCTTATGATATCAATTGGCAACCTTCGGGCACTTGGGTTGGTTTTGGAAACGAGGAAGAATTTCTTCCTCTTACTTCAGAACCATCTTTACTTGCCACTGCTCATCTCCTTTTCGATGATACCATGGCTTCATCTAACATGGATTCTTCGAGTCCCATCAGTATTGAAAAGATTCATGTTTCTACAGTGGATTATCAACTCTTTTCAGAGGATTTTCCTTATGTCTCAAGTCAACCTTCCTCACAGCCGATATCTCTTCCAACTGGTTATCGTATGTTGGGTTTCTTAGTCATCAGTAATTTTTTTTCTTCTCATGGATGAATAAAAATAATTATCCTATATTTATAGAAACAAAGTTCATGAACATTGTGAGTTCTAGAAATCTCACTGCCTTCATTATCCTTAGGATAAATTTTCATTAATTTATCATCCTTTCATGTCAAGGTCAGCCTGCTACTACCAAAAGACCCATCATGGGCTCATGCTATTCATTTTCACCATTTCTGGTCACCTTTGGCCTCAAGCCCACCGTTCTTGTGTTGCCCAACCCCTCCACTTCTACCTAAGGTCACCAACCAACCAACTCTCTTATGTCTCCCAAATGCCTCAAGCATTGATGATCTCAAAACTATCTCTGTAGGATATTTAGATAAATCAAGTACATTGGATTTTTTTTGACTCTTCAATACAATAGTTTATCATAAAATCTGTCTCACACTTGATAGAGCCCAAGTTCTAGGTTTCAGTCCAAAATCCAAATCCCAGAGAGTCTCCACTAGGACACCTAGGGTTTTATGAGTCTTAGGGTAGTTTTGGTACCCTTCAAGTCTCTATTTTTACCTACAAGGGGACTGATTTCAGAGAAGGAAAGGGACAAGTAACTTTGTCTTAAAATAATGAAGAGATCCTTCAAGGAAGGCCTTTGGTCTAAAGCATGAATCTAGTAAAGGGACAACTGCCCTTTGCTCACTTTCCTGCCAGGAAGACTAAAAGGGCCATCATATCAGCTATGAGCCCTCAAACCCAGGAAATTGAAAATAAATGATAAAATGATCAAAAGATGATAGAGCCTCCTTCATCACAACAGATGGATACTAGAGATTCCCAAGTCACCTCTCTAAGGTTCGTCAAGAAAAACATTGTTTCATTAGCACTGAAGAAGAAATGGCAGAGAGTATCAGTTTAAAGGGGAAAATCTCACCAAAGGGTAAAAACAGAGGTTTTAAAAAGAAGATCAAAGTGTTGGACATAATTTTTTGTCAAAATTCCCTAAGAAGCAAGTATACCCCTGGTTTACATCACAACAGTGAAACTCCCAGCAAGGACTTCTTTGTCGAAAGACTATTCTACAAAAAATATGATCAAGACATAAACAAAAATTCACATAGCTAACGAAGGTGTTTTTCTCATAGAAACAATGTCAAGGTCAAAGGAAAGGATGTTTCAAACACATAATATCAATTAAAGGGAGGAATGGAAGAAAAGGATGAGTTTGTTGTTTGTAAAAATGATAAAATTCAAGAACAGGTTCTTTTTCCAAAAAGGATTAAGAGGAGTAAGTCTCGATGACTTCAGGGAGATTGTCAAAATTAAAGGGAACCTCGAGAGGTCCCCAACAATAGAAAAAAGAAACTTCGTCGATCAACATGCCACTTGCATCACCAAACAGTAAAAGAGGCACAGTGAGAGAAAGTAAATAAACAAGAACATTACCAAAGTGGGTTTTGACTTCTAAATTATTTAAAAAAAATGGTTATAAAGGCATTTTGCATATTTTTCCCCGCACCATTTGTCATCTCCAAACCCAAGAAAGCCGTTGAGATAAGGTTTCGACAGTTTCTGAGAAAATTGGTGAAGTTTGTAGGTGTTACGCTCCTGGGTCAGTGTTACGCACCTGGCTCTCAGTGTTACGCACAGGAAGGGTGGTCGCAATGTTATTTAACACTGCGTTACGCACCCAGGATCTAGTGTTACGCACCTGGGCCAGTGTTACGCATGGAGACAGCAGCTGCTTGACTCCTGCCTGTTACGCACCTGCCCGACTCCTGCCTGTTACGCACCTGCCTATTACGCTCATGTGTTACACATAGACATAATTTCTCTAAAATTGATAAAGGGAGTCAGAATTTCAGCTTTTCTTCACCCTCAAGACCTCTGCAAAAGTTGAGATACAAGGTTGGTGATTTGTTTTCTTACCTCCCAAGCTTTCATTTTCCTAAGAAAACCCATATTCAAGGGCTTAAATAAGCCAAACCCCAAGCTGCATTATAATCAATTTTAAATACCTTTGGTTAGGGTTTGAAGGAGAAAATTGTTATATGTGCCAAAGGATGCTGAGTGACATCAATCAAACCTATAAAAAAAGAGAACATTGAGTGCACCCCTTGAGAGTTTCATCTTGCCTTCATTTGATCAACTTTTCCCTCACTTCACTCATTGCAACCTTTTTAACCCAAAGGCCCTCAAACAGTTTTTAAAGAGCCTTTCTGTGCTAAGAGAATCAACCACCATGTCTGAAGAAGAGATTCACACTAGTAGTGATGAGATTCAAAGGCCTACTGAGCCTTAGTACAAGGGAGGGAGGGAAAATAGGTTTGAACCCTTAGACCCAGTTTAGATTACCTCCTCTCCCATGATCCTTTCATGCTTTCAGGATGTTGGGTGTTATCAATTTTGTGAAAGGGTCAAACAAGTCAACAACCATCCAAACTTGACTAGGTTTTTTGCCTTTAGCTTACAGAATCATCAAGTTAACCTAGCCGGGGTGAAATTTGAGCTCTCATCCGAAATTATTTCTAAGGCAACAGGTATTCCAGACATTGGTGAAGTATGGTTCAAACAAAAGAAGTTGGAGTTGAGTTATTATGAGCCCTATCTGAAACCCAGCTATCAGCAAAATTGCAAGGCTGTTTTCCCTTTCTCCCACTTGCTAGAGAGGTATGCTGCACTGATGAGGCATATTATCAAGTTTTTCACCTGTGAGGGGAGATATCCCAGAATCTACTCATATCATATAAGGTTGTTGATGCACTTCACTAAAGTCAAAATGCTGAACCTACCATACTACCTTTTTTGGAGCATTGAAAAAATGACCTCACTTGTTAAGAAGAAAAGCTATGACCACCAAATGCTGAGCCTTTTTCACCACTCCTTAATCAAAATGATTGTCTTCTATTAGCTAGATCAGCAAGGCATAGCTTGGGAAAACTTCATCTCACATGATGTGTTTACCAATCCCTGAGCCTTCATTCAACAGAATTTACCTTCCACTTCACAACCATCTACCTCCACTCCTCCATCATCTCTCCATGTTCCTCCTCCACAAAAAAGAATTTCACCTCCTGTTTCTTCTTCTAATATACCAAGTGAAGATGTTTACAGTATCCCTAATGAAAAACAAATAGATGGCAACAGTAAGGAAGAAACTGAGATAGATAATGAGGGCCAAGAAGAAAGCAACAATGGCCAAGAAGAAAGTAGTGGGGGAAAGGATGATGAAAGAAGCGAGGAAGAGCAACAAGATGAGGAGGATAGTCAACAAAGTGCACAAGATAGTCAAGGAAAGAGTCATGACAGTCATGACAGCTGCCATGAATGTCTTGAGACTAATCAACCTATAAATGACAAATAAAATCAAATTGAGGCAAGTGGAGAAGATGTTGATCAATTTGAGGATCAAAGTGATGACAACACTACATTCAAAACTTCCATTGTTATCCCTCTCACATACACCTACCATAGAGGGAGAAGAGATGTGTTTGCTGCCTCTAAAAGGAAAAGGGCCATCTCCTCTCAAACTGCTAAAGTATTGGACAAGGGCAAGGAAAAGGTAGAAAATGTTGAATATAAGGTACAAGTGAGAAGGAGCAAAAGGATCAAGAAGACTTCTCAAGGGCCTCTTTTCATTGATCTAGACAGTGAAAATGAAGACCAAGAGATGAGTACTAAGTTGCTTCTCTTAGAAAAATATGCACAACTTTGAGAATGGGAAAAGGATTTTGAGAGGGAAAAAAGGGTAATATAATATTATAAATATGAGCATAAACATTTCAAAGAGGTGAAGAGGGGCATTCCCCTACAGAAGAAAATGGTTAAACATTATGCAAGGAAAAGCATGCTTGCTAATGCCAAACTAAAGCAGGCCCTCATAAAGCTGGAAGACCTAAAAAGAACCAAAGACCATGATAGCCTTGGAATCTTTTCTGATTTTTCTCAGCATGTATCTAAATAACCTTGAGGGGTATCTCCACCAAATTTGATGGAAATCGGGAAACTTTTTGTTTTTTCCAAATTTTGACCCCTAGGAGCATAGCACCCTAGGTGTTACACACAAAATTGGTGCATATTCAACTATCCAAGTTTAAATTTTTGGGTTTTTCACATCACCAACAGTCTACACACAAAATTTTAGATCAATTGGAGTAGTTTCACCCCCTCAAAAGGTCAAAAAACACCTAAAATTTGACCTTTTTGCCTCCTTTTCAGAGCAGGTGTTACACACAGAGCAGTGTTGGGAGATTTTATTTTTGAGAAGGTAAATGACATCCATTCAGAAAAAATAAAGCATTTTTGGTAAGTAGACTCATCAAGATTTCCAACGAGCCATGACGGGGCCAAATCCGATTCCGGGAAGGGGTCCCAAACTCAGCTACAACAGACCCTATTTTCTGCTGAAATGGTGTTACGCATAGGGACAATCTTTTTCCAAAAAGTCAACAAAAGACACTGATTAATGGAAAAAATGGTTTTTTAATATTTTCTTGGACAAATCACTCCAGACTTGATTGAGGATATATGTTTTGGTGTTTTTCATTTATTAGCTTATCTATTATGTGTCTTGGGCGTTGCATGGTCATTAAGCACATAAATGACATTTATGACAGAATTAGGGTTTCTGGGAGCCTCTTATGGTTTCCACATCCTCATTTGCTCCATAAATAGAGCATAAGGCTCTTATGTATTGGGTTGGATTTTTATGACTTATTCTCAAGTAATACATAGTCTCTTGGAGTTTTGAAAATAATTTGATGTCTTGGAGCTCATGCATGCCCTGATTTGTTTGTTGATGGAGGAGGACTGTTTGCAGGATCCATAAGCCTGGTTGATAGTGATGCGTTTCTATTTTGTTCATGTTTTCTAGTTTTTCATTATGTTTCCATCTTTCTCTACTGCAGTAGGACAAATAATTTAGGCTAAGACATGTTTTTTGATGGCACCTTAGGTCTGTTTGTTCTTCACTGCATTAATGTTTTCTTCTGCTAGGATATGTTAGAGAATTCATATTTTGCTCTCCAAGGATTTCCTGAGCTTGTCTATTTCTTTAATGGTTTAGATCATTTGGTATCAAGCATGATTTATGGCTAGCCCTGCATATTTTTTGCCACTAAAAACTCTGTTCTTGGATTCATCTCTTTAAAGCACCATTACCTAGGTTTGTCAAAGAAGTTTGTTTCACTCATGCTCTTTGCATTTTCTTAGCTAATTGTTTCAAAGAACCTTCATAGCTATAATATTAGATGTTCAGAGTTTCTCTCCTTCTATGATTGTAGTTATTTTTGCATCTTTAATGTTTTTTGTTCTTGATAATGAAATCCATGAAAGTTAAATAAGTTTCTTGCCTTCCTGTATTTCATTTAAATGTTTGTCTTAGAAATTATCTGTTTTAATTCTGAATCAAAGAGTTTAGGGTTTCCTCTGCCTTTGATTTCTTCTCTATGCTTATGATTCTTCTAACTCCCTTAGTTTAAGTATATGATAGAGATTTTTTTACTGCTATTTTTAAAATTTTGTTTCTCAAAATTAATGTCCATCTCATGATCCTTCAAACCTCAAAGATCCACCAACCAAGCTAGATTTTCTCTATAATACTCCTTGGTCCATTTATGAACCTATCATGACCTTGTTAGACTCCATGTCCCATTGAATTGAAGTTTTCCTTGTTTCTATCTAGTCTATCTAAGCATCATACCCAACCAAAAAACAATCAACAAACCCAATATTTCATAACTAGCCTAAAATCAACCCTAATTAGAAAACAAGTTCACATCTTTGCACCTAATAGAGATATCCCTCTCCGAATCCAGGAAGGCTAGGTCCTTGGATTCCAAAGCTGGTTTTATGTTACCCCTGTCCATTTGTATCTTAAATAATCTAGAAAATTATGGGGAGCTAACATAATGGCGATCACGGTGGGACCTTCTGAGCAAATAACATCTTAGACCTTCTTAAGGAAACTCAAAAAACCCAAAATAGTCCCTAGATTGATTTTTGTCAAAATTTGGTGGTGGACCATTATATACATACCCTCAAAACTACAAAAACATCCACCCGGCGACTCCACTAGACTCTAGTGGGCATTTTTCCTCTCACTAGTCCCATAGGCTTGCCTAGGATTGTGTCAAATCAGTCCAAATCAGTTTTAGGGCCTAGTTATACCTTGTGTGAGTAAAATAAACACTAAGAAAGGTCAACCTTCCAAAAATAGTCCCAAAAATTTTATCCTCTTTGATTTTTTAGTAAGAGATCTGGCTTCACAAAGGATCAATACCAGATCTCACCCATACCCAAATCCTCCTACCATAGTTGATGACCCAGAAAATATTTTGTGTCAAACTTCTAAAGCTGGAAACTCAACCACTGTTAGTACCATTCATAGAGCAAGCTCTGCACTGGAACACCTTACAATTTCACAAGATCCTCAGTTTTACTTACACCATACCAAGAACCTATTCAAGACCAAGTCACAAAGTAGGGTTGACCAAGCTGACCTTGAGCCCATAGATTTGGAGCAAAGCTCTAGTAGAGAAGCCTCTCCTTCCATTCCACCTGACTTTCAGCTTCTCCATCAATTCAAATATTTTCATCTCAAGTCTACTCAGAATCAGTTTTCTGGTCCAAGTACCTCAGCTACACCCATTCATACCACCACTGTGAAAACTACCTCATTCCATCCTACTCCACCACTCACAAACCCTCCCCTTGTAAATCAGCCTTTGTTTCCATTTCCTCCCATCATGGCAGCCTGGTATGCTCCACTAGCTCTACAACAACCACTATTACCATTGTTGAATGATTATCAGTCCAAGATCCCTCACTTCTTGGGGACTGAATCCATCACTACCCAGAAACATGTAGATAGAATAAATGATGCTTTTGACTACATGGAGATAGAAGAAGAAACCATGCAAATGAGGATTTTTTCCCAGAGCCTGGGAGGCGAACCCAAGAAATGGTTCAAAAACTTACCTCCCAACAACATACATGATATCCCTTCCCTCTACCAAGCTTTTGTGAACAAGTGGGAAATCAAGAAGAACCCCCTTCAAATTCTTTCCGAGTATAACAATCTTAAAAGGAATCTAGGAGAAAGTGTCATGACTACTCCACTAGGTTTAACAGTGTTTACAATGCCCTCCCACCTCACATGAAGCCTCCCTAAGGCTTAGCCTTAGCAAAATATCCCGAAGGCTTTGATGCTGACATGGCCTATCAACTAAGGGAGAGAGATTACCTAACTCTAGAAGACATGCAAAAGGGGGCTGTGAGTGTAGAGGCCAATTTAATTGAGAAAAGCGATAGGATGAGATCAGAAAAAAGAGTGACTTATAAAGATGAAACAACACCTTCAACCTCCTCTTATGACACAAAAATTGACTCCCTAGTTGGGACAATGGAGAGAATGATGGAAAAAATCAGTTTAAATGAGAGAACACCTCCTAGGGAAAATCAAGCCAATCCTCAAAATAGGAATAGGAATCAAAATTTTAGAAGAGACCCTCCCCAAATCATACAAAGAGAGAATGACCAACAAATTAGACCCCCTTTCTAAGAAAAATATGTAGATGAAGAGGAAAGAGAGCCAGAGCAGTTGGAAGAAGACCATGTAAATGTCATAGGTTCTGATGATGAGGATAACACTTTTCTTACCGAAGAAAAAGAAAGGATGTTTTTTTCAAAACCAAATGAAAAATCATATGAAGATTCTGAAGACAATAAAATAGGATTTGAGAATGCCATAATGGAAGTCCATAGGAAATATGACCTTAAAAGCAAAAAGAATCAAGATGTTCCTAAAACAAATCATCCAAACACTACTGTTAGGAAGACCT
>CM076575.1:93321877-93512041 GCA_034641835.2 Pinus albicaulis
GAAGCCAACTTGCGTATATATGCGGATATCCTTTACAGAACTCGCATATGTCCAGAGATCTAATTATGCATTTAATTCTTAACTTAGATCATTGCATTATTCATTCATCAGATGTATTAGAAAACAGTAAATAGGTGCAGAAAGAACAGAATAATCATCACACATAAGAAACACACATGAACACCAGGATTTTAGGTGGAAACCCAATTCAGGAGAAAACCACCACTGTCGTCGTCTCTGTCTTCAATATTTATTATAAAGAAAACTTCTTAAAACCATGTACTGGCACAGACTCATACCAGAATGCAGGCACCCACCTACAGAAGGCTACAACCTTCTCTCGTTTACCAGCCTCTCCTGGAAGGGAGCTACAGCCCCCTGTACTCGTTTACCAGCCTCTCCTGGAAGGGAGTTACGACCCCCTACTCTTGTTTACCAGCCTCTCCTGGAAGGGAGCTAAAACCCCATGACTGAAGGCTTTGACCCTCAGCACCACTGCAGACCACATTTCATCAATTTTCAAACTGGATCAAACAGCTTCAATACAACCCTTCAGTTATCAACAATCATACTTTGCCCATTGCTTCCAACAGAACAGTGAGACCACTGTAACCAGAATATCAGAGATAACCCAGACTTTAGAATAGATATGCAGAATCACATTTAGCCTTGAGCAACTTATAATTTCAGATACCATACGCATCTTTGTTTAAATAGATCCGCGTATACACGCACTTTTCATGAAACGAACCCGTGTATACATCTGTGCATTTTTCAAAACAACCCTAACTTCCCATATGCGCCTTTGTTTAAATAGTTCCGCATATACACGCACTTTTCACGAAACGAACCCGCGTATAGATCTATAAAAGATAACCTTTGCAGAGCGGACCAGATCTATGAACTTACCCAGATTTCTTCAATTTCTTCAACAGATTTGCGCTAGGTCTTCAATACTTCTTTTCAGATCATCCTAGAGATTCATCATTTCCATATCTAGAGATTTTGAACCTTCATCAAATTCATAGGTGCATCATAGATTCAGATCTATCGATTAAGAACAGAGTTCAACCATACAGATAAACTTCAGAGTGAAGTATTCATTTAAAGCCCAGACACATGCACACCTTTACACAATGATCTTCTTCTCCTTATATAGCCTTAGCCTTTATCAATACCATGAGTCAAAACCACACCACTTCCGATGGTATTCCTGGACAGGACCAAATAGATAATCAAGCGCTCAATACAATGGCTCAATACCATGGTAACACCCCTTGGTATTCTAAAATTGGAGCGCAAAAGGGCATACGCGACTTGCCACGTACTTTTCCACGTGCATACGCTACTTTTCCTAAACAAACCCATGTATGCTTTGTGACACACACTTTTCATCATTATTCTGGCCCTTACTGATATTTCTTTCTCTGGTAATTGTGAGCTACTTGTAGAACATCAGATTTACATCATAAATAAACTCATCAAGCATTAAGGACAACTTCATCAAGTAGGTTTCCATCATCTTCATCAAGTGGGTTGCCAGCAAGGAGAACACGCTGCATCATATTGCCAACACTTACTAGCTGCCAGTCTATCAGCAACATCAGCTTGTTGATTTGTTCTACTCGTTTTTGACAAAATGGTATTAACAGGAGTACTATTTGAAGTGGTAGTACTACTAATGTCCGCACTCTACTTTTCTTTGTTTTGAGTGCCTTTCTCTCTATCTCTATCAAAATTCACAACTACTGTTTTATCCTTTTGTTTGACCATTTTAGGCTTGGTTGTAGCATTTTTTTGTGAAGATTTTTCAGAGGTTTTGGTGTTGGGAGTTTGTTGACTAGTTTTGCTTCTAAGGTCATATTATTTTTGAGGCTCTATGATGACATTTTCCATGTTCTGAAAATAACTTGCATTATCATCTTTTTTGTCATCATAAGGGGTTTGAAAACCTTGTTCCCTATCAAAATGGATCTCAAAGTCATCATTATCTACTCCCAACATGTTGATATCATCTTCCTCTATTATCTCCTCTGTTTCCTCAACCTCACTTATATAGTTTTGATGAAAGGGAGGATTGATCTGTTGATCATCTTCCCTAGGTTTGTTTGGAGGTTGGTTCCTTCTAAAATTCTGATTCTGGTTCTTGTTTTGAGGAGCATTTTGGTTTTGACTTGCTTGTGCTCTTTCAAGGATGCTCATTTTCTTCATCATCTCCTCCATCATTATTTCCATCTTTGAGTTGGAAGTAGAAGGGGCATTTTCCTCTCTAAAGGACACTCTCTTTTCAATTTTCATTCTTGCTCTCTTCTCCATCAAGTTGACTTCCACAGAAAGAGCACCCTTTTGCATATCTTCAAGAGTTGAAAAATCTCTCTCTCTCAGCTGATAGGCCATCTCAGGGTCAAACCCTTTAGGAAACTTGTTTAGAGCCGAGCCTTGTGGAGGTTTTAGTTCTGGGGAAAGTGCACTATACACACTATTGAATCTAGTGCAATAAGCTTGCACACTTTCCCCAGTGTCTCTATGGAGATTCTTATAGTCAGAAAGGACTTGGAGAGGGTTTTTCTTTACTTCCCATTTGTTTAAGAATTTTTGATGGAAGGCTTGTAGATCACGGATACTATGGGGGGTTAAACCTTTGAACCATTTCCTCACTTCTCCCCCTAAGCTCTGAGAAAATAACCTAATTTTGACCGAATCGTCATCAATTTAATTTCTTTCAAAGTAGTCATTCATCTTATCCACATGTTGTGATGCAGTTGTAGCATTGTTAGCATCATATAATGGAATTTTGGACTGATAGTCCTGTGGAAGATTGACTAGTGGTACAGGCAGGACTAGGGGAGCATACCATGCGGCCATGGCAGGAGGTGGAGGTGGAATTACAAGAGGTAAAGTGGGCTGAAGTGGAATGGTTTGAACAGTGGATGAAGGGTGAGAAAAAGTGGATGGACCAGGGATAGACTGCTAAGTTGATCTTGGATGAGGGGCACCTAAGTTGTGAAGAAAATGCAAATCAAGAGGTGTTGTCTCTCTACTACCAAGAGGTTCACTTGTTTGTGGGGATGATAGTGAAGACTCAGAATCTAGCTGATCTAAATCACCAAGAGACCTAGTTCTAAATGGATTTACTAAGTCAACCTGAGGTTGTTGTAGAGCTCAAAGATTTTTAGGGACAGAATTGGCTCTCAAGGGTGATCTGAAAACGGTTGACAAAATTATCTTAGGAGACTTCCTAAGGATACTTTCTGGGTTATCAACTATCTCAGGTGGATCAAGGTTAGGATAGGCTCTAGTGTGAACCTTTCTAAAAGCCACTATGATGTGTTTTTGAGACCCAAAATAAACAAGACAAGTTCAACCAGGTATGACAATCTTTAAGAGTTTAACTAGTCTGTTTTGGAAAAATTTAAGTCCTGCAGTCTTGTGACTGGGTTTGAAAGGTGTTACAAAGATAATGGTTCTTCCCAGTGGAGTCTTAAGGTCTTTTTAGGATTTTGGAGTCGCCAAGTGGAATTTTTTAGCTCTTTTCAGAGGTAAAAGGTCTTGTGGTCCACCACCATGTTTATTGAATACCAATCTAAAAAATTTTAGGTTTTCTGAGTTATTTTTTTCAATTGTGTGGTTTTTTAAGAATATCCTAACTCTTCTTCAAAACTTAGCTACAGTTATGAGGCAAAGACAGTTTACTCTTATGGCTAAGCCAGCTGACTTTTCAAGGTCGGATAAAGTATTAGGAGAACCCTAGGGTTTACCTAGTTTGCAATGATTCAAACAGGTTTTATCATGATTACCATCTCTTGGTAGTGCTTGAAAAGGCTACTTTTACTCACAAAGTTTTATGAACTTTTTAAAGGAAACTAAGATGGAAATTCAACTGAGTTCCCCAGTGGAGTCGCCAGAAATGTTAGGAATCTGTAATTTTAGCAGATTGGTGAGACTAAAATTGCAGAAACAACATTGTTTCAACCAATTTTGGGATTCTAGGATCTAGCCCTTCTGAATCCGGAGAGGGACCTCTCTATGAATGAGTTTAAAGATGTGATCTTTAATAGATAAAATTTTGATATTAGGCTAGTTATGAAGAGCTTGGGTTTTGTTTTTTTTGGTTGGGCAAGGACATGATGAAGGCAAAGGCAGTTTCAAAATGAAGGGTGAAGGTGTCTGCAAGTGAAGGAATTAATTGGCTGACACAAAGGCAAAGATAGTTTTAACCCATTGGGTTATGTATTCATAGGAGGATTTTAATTGGACAGCAAGGTTCAAGTAGGATCCATGGGGCAAGTCACTTATGTCAAAGGATCTCTTAAGGTGATTTTATGGAATGAAACAGATAGGAAATGAAGAACAAACAAATGAAGGTATAGTGAAACAGCCTAAGATCAAATAAGTTCTTTTAAACTATATTGCTTCAGCATGTACTTAAAGAAAAACATGAGAGTATTCTGAGATCAGGTTAATACCTTTAAACTAGCCTTCTTTGAAATTCTTTCAGTTAGAAAACATTGAACAATAGTTGAAAAGCTTAAGATCAGGTAAGTACCTTTAAACTACCCTGCTTTCAGCATTTTCAATAAGAAAAAACATAAAAGTATTCTGAGATCAGGTTAATACCTTTAACCTAGCCTGCTTTGAAGTTCTTTTAGAAAACATTAAACAACAGTTGAAAAGCTTAAGATCAGGTAAGCACCTTTAAGCTACCTTGCTTTCAGCATATTCAATAAGGAAAACATAGAGTGACAAAGAGAAATTTAGATCAGGAAAGTGCCTTTTAAACCGACCTGCATTGATGTACTCTTCAAAGAGAACATTCAAATGAAGAAAACATAGACAATAAAGCTTTCAGTAAGAGTAGGGTACTGTTGAAAGTAAATCCTAGCTCTATGTTTGCTGCTCTTTATCAGAGAAAGTGAACAGAGTGGAAACATTAAGCAAAATAAAAATTGACAGTGAGAAACACATCACCATTGACACAAATCAGGATCCCATAAATCAGCAGCTTGTATTAGATGTTCAAACCAGTTACAATCAGTAAGCTCGGTGGGTCTCTACAACTTCGAACTTCCCATATTAGCTTATATATATTTGAATTGAAAACAGGGCATCAGTGGCTTCAGAATAATTATTACATACATTCAGATGTCCAGAGACCAACATTTTCTCATCTTCTACGGAAGTATTTATAGAAGAATGAAGAGGTGGGAAGATTTCCCTGGGGTCAAGTATCATTAATTATGTAATCAATGCAATTCCTAGCCTTTGGGAACCAGGCAAGGCATAAGGCGGGAATGTAATCATTTATAACTTTGTTTGTGCCTTTCGAGGCCTAATGATTGAAAAATATCTACTTCTGGACTATTCTTTAAATTTTAAAAAAGTTTTGCCGACAATTTCGAGATAAGACCCTTGATTAGTATTATTTGTTCGGCAACCTTTGATTTTCTGTGAGGAAGATATCTGGTCCTAATTAATAAATTTGGATTCTGATTGAATAGTTTGAGGCACAGGTGGCATCGTGGTAATTAAAGGGATCAATTTGCCTTATTTTGTGGCGGTAGAGACGTTCCTGTTGACAAAACCCTTCAGATCTTCTTTAACCTGTGTTTTAAATCAGGGATTAGGATTTTGATAAATATCTTAGACGTAATCCCCACAAATATGTCCTTTAATCCTCTGTTCTGGTTAATTCTGGTCTACGTCTCTGATATCCTTTTCCTGTGCCAAATCCATGGTTTTTGCTGATGTGCAGGGTCGCCCAGGGTCATCTGGCATCCGTGCTTGGATAAACATCGATGAAAACGTGAAATTAGGCACCTGTGAATGATTTTCCCTCGGTGACTCGAAAGCGGGAGATTCGTCACCCTCTACTTTCAAATTTCTTCAATTTATAGCAAAAAATCACTTAAAACCCTGCAAAATACAAAAAATGTTATAAAATCCTGCATAAATAGGTTGACTGCTTCAAAGGCCGAGTGGAGAAAGCATGGCCATTGGATGCCATCATCCAACGGTCGGGATTGATCGGGAGATATCGTGGGATGGGCATGAGAAGATTAAATCTGAGCCATCAATCGTGCAGAGATCGACAGTCGGGAGCAGAGGTTGAAAGTCAAATGGAGGAAATAGGGCGATGGAATGTGGGCCGTCGATCTACAGATCA
The DNA here is from genome assembly GCA_034641835.2 of Pinus albicaulis. NCBI lineage: Eukaryota > Viridiplantae > Streptophyta > Pinopsida > Pinales > Pinaceae > Pinus > Pinus albicaulis. Next base: position 93,328,041 of record CM076575.1, read on the forward strand.
AATCGACGGCAGAGATTAACTGGATGGGGCACCATACCCTGATTTATCGCATGTGCATCTGAGTTAACTATCGTGCATCTTTGGCGAGCGATAACCATTGGATGGCCCGCCCTAGATCGGATGGTCCACGGCAATATCACTGGGCATCCGCATCCGAACAATAATGCGTGATGGACTGCGGTTATGCGCGATGGACGGCGGTTTTGAAAAAGGTACAGAGGACGCGTGTCAACCATTGTATGGAATCGCTGGCCATTGGGAAAAAACCACCCTTGCCCCAAAGGCGGTGCGATAGATACTACCGATTTTAGGCAATCGGCTTATGGGCGGTAGGGACCACGGGGAGATGAATTCCGCACTGTTGGATCTGCAGATCAGATCGATGGTGCGGAGTGGTTAAAAATTCGCGCCGGGGGAAATAATGTAAAATAATTAAAAAACCCAAAGTTTCAAATAACATAAGGTTTTTAATATTTTTCGGGCGGGATATGTATTATGTGGCCAGTCGCCTGATTGCAGGGCCAAAGGTTATATGAAGGATAATGTAATTGGGGGTTAAAGAGGAGGGGGCTAATCGCATATCGGGAGATCGAATATGGACTTTTCAATCAACCCATTTGATTTATGCGATGCGATGGGCGCTGGGACTTTAGCTCTTGGTTTTTCTCAAAGAAAGCATGAAATCTGGATTTTATAACAAAGGAGGCTGATCGCATTGGGTTCTAAAGTATAAACGCTCATCGCATCGCAACTTTAGAATATGGCAAGACATGTGCACTTGGATATTTGCGATGCGATAAACGCCCCCAGAGTTAGCACTAGGTCCCAGGGTGTAGGCATATGATCGGAAGTGGTTAAAAACTTAGCCCAAAGGGGCTTAAGTCAAATTCATATGAAAAAATGATTTTTTGAATTATTTTCAATGTTTTCTCCCGACTTGGGTTTCCACCTAAAATCCTGGTGTTCATTTGTGATGCTTTTGTGTGATGGTTTACTCTGTTATTACTGCTCATGCTTACTGTTATCTAATCATCAGAAGAATGAATGTTGCATAGAACTAAGTAAGGAATTAATGGCATAATAAGATCTCTGTGTATACGCAAGTTTTGTGAAGGGTATACGCATATATACGCGAGTATGGTTAAGTAAAGTAGCATATGGGTTTTAGAGAAGTGAAAAATTAAAAAGCTTGAGTATGCTCTAAATACTGATTCACCCCCACCCCATCTCAGTATTTTTCCCAACAATTGGTATCAGAGGAGGTTCTTCTGCAGAAGCTTGATCACTTGAAGGAGATCCGTCGCAATGGGAAAGAATCAAAAGAAGAAGGCTACTCGAAGTAAGGAGATGTCTCAGAAAACCTGTATAGCAGAAATTGAAGAAGATGAATCAGGAAGTGATTGGGGCTCTTGTGATAATCTTCTTTGTGCAAACAATGGTGAAGATAGTGAAAATTATGCTATGGACCTAGAAGAAGTTATCAAAGATCAACAAAGAATATTTAATGAGAAGGAATCTGCCTATAAAGATTTGATCTCTAGACTGAAAAGGATGTTCGATGATGTATCCAATCAAAGTAAAGGACTTGAAGCAGATCTGGAAAAATCAAATAAGAAGAATGAAAGACTTGAAGCTGAAATCATCTCTCTTAGGGAAGATCCGAAAATATCAAAGAAGAAGATTGCAGGACTTGAAGCAGAAAACATTTCTCTAAAAACAGATCTGGAAAAATCAAATAAGAAGAATGAAGAACTTGAATCAGAAATCATTTCCCTCAAAGAAGATCTGAATAAAACAAATAAGAAGAATGCAGGACTTGAAGAAGAAATCATATCTCTGAAAGTAAATCTTGAAGCGTCGAAGAAGAAGAATGAAGAACTCTTACAAACTTTTGAAGAACAAGGAAATGGGTTGAAAGAAGAGATTCTAAATCTGAATGATCAAGTAGAAGATGGAAGAAGGAAAGAAGAAAGCATGACAAAGCAATGTCAAGCCTTGGAGGTTGAGGTAAACATTCTCAAAGGTAAATTAGAAGAAAAAGTTAAACTTTTGAGGTTTCAAGATAGTACTAAGATTTTGGACAATATTCTGAGTAATCAAAGATCTCCTGCTATCAAACTTGGTCTTGGTTTTCATGAAACTGTTAAAGGAGAATCTAGTTCACAAGGAAGTGCTAAAGATTCAGAGAATGTCAATGCAAAACCTGAAGTGTTGAAAGAAACAAAAGGTCAACCAACAATGATGAAATCTCAAAGGAAATCATTCAATAATGTTGAATGCTTTAAATGTCATAATTATGGGCATGCTGCAGCAAATTGCAGGAGCAGATCATTTCAGCCTCAAACAAATAGTTCCTACATAGAAAGGTACTCTGGTTTCTTCAAGGGATATTGTTTTTCATGTAACAAGTATGGACATAAAGCAGCTGATTGCAAAAGGAGGAAGATTAGAAATACTCATTATAATTATTATGCTTATTTCTCTGGACACATGAGATGTTATTCTTGTAACAAGTATGGACATGTAGAAAAAGAATGCAGATTGAACAGATCTGAGAAAGTGGACAATTTTCAGCACACAGTTAGAAAGTTCAAGCAAATTTGGAAAAAGAAGGAGGACCGGTCAGAAACATAGGGAATATTGACCCTACTGCAGTCATCAGCTTCTGAAGCTTACTTCTCTGAATGACTGCAGAAGTGATGTGAGATACATTGTGGGGATGTATCATCACAGGGGGAGCAATGTATGATGATTCTCATGGTTGATTTAATAATTCTGGTTATGTTTATTTCTAACAGTACATCTGATGTAAAGAAGACAGGTACAGGAAGTACAAGTTCAGGGGGAGATGAAGGAATGTGAAAATTTCTATGTTTCACTTTCCATACGCGGGTTCGTTGAACAAAAGTCGCGTATACACGCGAGTTCCATCAAACACAGTCGCTTATGCTTTAATGGTAAGAGAATTGGGATGACAGCTGAAGATCAGGAGCAGAGGTTCAGGGGGAGCATCAGTCTGATTGCTAATGATTGTACTATTTTGGTTATACTCATGCTAATGAAATGATACATGGTTTCTTATGTTGAAGATCATGGATGAGCCGGGAGTGTTACTTGATGAAGAGTATCTGTTGGATATGGACAGATGATGCAGAGTTTGTTGCTGGTGACTTGTTGTTGAATATGTTCAGGTTGCACAAGTTAAGGAGGAGAAGCAGGTTGAATACTAATGATTGCATTGTTGGCACTATGACTGCTTATTCTTTGGTTATTGTGATGCTCATGCTCAAATAATGATGGCCTGATACATGGTTTTGAGACTTTCAATGAGCCCTGTTTTTTGTTTGCTGAAGTTTATCTGTTGGATGAGATTGGAAGTCTTATGATTCAGAGATAAGAATAGATCATGCAGAACTTGTTACTATGGTTGAGACCTTTTCCCTACATATGGTACATCAGGTCAAATCTTGAAGATCTTGATGATATTGGACCACATGAATGATTGCTTGACACATATTTGAAGATGTTGTTCTGGTATGATAATCTCTCTAGGAAAGAATGTATTGATGCTGCAAAGAATCTGAAGGCTTGGTTACTAATGTGCTTATGCTACAACCATTGGATGATGCTTGAAGACACAACTACATTTTTCTATCTATCTGTATTCCAGGAAAGTATTCAAATATCTCAGAAAGAAGGTGAACACTGTCTCTACCTCACAAAGGATCAAATCTAATTAAAATATAGAAGATGGTATTGGATATGCGGATTTCATGAAACACAGTCGCGTATATACGCGATTTCATTCACATAAAACCGCGTATGTCTGATTGCTGACAAATTTCTGTTTGGGGTCAGCTTTCTTCAGCACAGCTGCAGTGCTGTTTGGTATCTCTGATACTGTTTGGTATCTCTGGTGGTGTCCCAGTTCTCATAATTCTATTTCTAATGTTTTAATAAAGATGCCTTGATGATTTGTTGGTGAAAGTGTTCAGGATGCACAAACTAAGGGGGAGCCTTAGTCATATGGAAAGGATGCTTGGATGCACAGATTCAGGGGGAGCATTAGCTTTGCTGAGTATAATGCATTGTTGGCATTATGATGGTTCTGAAATATGTTCTCTTTCTTGAGGACTTTATGGTGTTGGTCATAAATGGTCATATTTGTATTTTGATGAAAAGGTCTTGTTGAGACCCATGATGTAAAATTGTAATATTCAGTCATGTAAGGACTTGTCAAATTTGTAAACCCACTTGGTTGGGTAGCTAAGTCAAATTTTGTAAACCCACTTGGTTGGGTAGCTGAGTTGAAATGTGTAAACCCACTTGGTTGGGTACTTGAGTCTCATATGTAAATCCACTTGGTTGGATATTTGATGTAAGTATGAGTCTTTTGTGATAGGAAGTTCATAGAGTCATTTACTTCATTGAAAAAATGTGTTTGAAGATTCAGCATGAACTCAGGGGGAGCTTGGTCACTTCAGTATACATCAGATCTACAGAACGCTTCTTATACATCAGGAAAAAAGGGGGGAGAGTGTGTTGGTTTTGATCCGCCCTTTGCCCTTGATGTCAAAGGGGGAGAGTGACATGGTGTTTGAATGAAGAGAAAGAATGGTGTCCAAGAATGGGGAGAGTGACATAATGTCATTGTATTCTTAATGTACCTATCTGTTGTGATCAAACACCATCGTGGTTGCCATCAAGTCCAAAGGGGGAGATTGTTGGCAATATGATGTAGAGTGTTGTCCTTGATGGCAACCCACTTGATGAAGATGAAGACATGAGATTGTTGGCATGTGTTGTCCCTGATGGCAATCCACCTGATGAATTTATTCTTGACTTGATGGACTTGGTAAATAATGTAAATCTGATGTGATATGATGTTTGTTGGCAATATGATGCTGAGTGTTGTCCTTGATAGCAACCCACTTGATAGAGTGTTGTCCTTGAATGACAACCCACTTGATGAAGTTGTGCTTGATAGAATATGTCTTGATGAACTTGTTAAATGATGTAAATCTAATGTACCTACATTGAGTACAGAAGGAAATGAAGAAAGGAATTCAGTAAGTGCTAGATCTATGATGAAAAGAGTATGTCTCAAGGCATATGCGGATTTGTCTAGGAAAAGTCGCGTATGCACGCGGGAAATAACGTGACAAGTCGCGTATGGGAAAAAGCGCTCATAAAGTGCAAAACCAGGGGAAACCACCATGGTATTGACCCATTGTATTGGGTAATGATTCGTCTAAATGACCCCGTCCAAGAATACCATCGGAAGTAATGTGGTTTTGGCTCATGGTATTGAAAAAGGGTAAACCTATATAAGGAGAAGAAATTCATTGTGCAAAGTGTGAGCGTGAGTGCAAGATGTCTGAGCTTGAATGAATACTTCTCTCTGAAGTATATCTGAATGGAAAGGGTAGCAGTTTGATGATAGATCTGAATCTATGATGCACCAATGAAGAAAATGATGAATAAGGGAATCTAAATCTGGAATGTATTTGTATCTGCTAGATCTGTTTATGAAATGATTAGATCTGAGATGAGGTGAACATCTGTCTGAAGTAAAGGGTTAAATCTGAACTGAATATATGATCTGGAGAAGTATGCTACTCTATAATGTCTGAAGATCTATACGCAAGTTTGTCACAGAGAAAGCGCGTATATATGCGGGTTGGATAAAGAGAAAGCGCGTATGGGAGGTGAAACTTATTCTGAAGTATGTGCAGATGTATACGCAGGTTTGTATACATGAAAGCGCATATATACGCGGTATCAGTGAAACCGAAGCGCGTATGCAAAACTAGGGTTTACTGAAGTCTGTGGTAAGAAGTGTCTGATCTGTTATGCTGTGTTATAGCTATCTGTTGATGATGTTTGACTGTGCTTAAATGTATGGAGTGGGTCCAGTCTGAAAATATGATGAAATGTGGCCTACAAGTTGTGCTCTTTTGAAGTTGTTGGATCCAGTGTGAAAATTGATGAAACATGGTCCAAAGAGGTGCTAAGGGTTGTAGCCTTCAGTCAGGGGGTTGTAGCTCCCTTCCAAGTGAGGCTGGTAAACGAGATCAGGGGGTTGTAGCTCCCTTCCAGGAGAGGCTGGTAAACGAGAGCAGGGGGTTGGTGTTCCCTTCTAGGAGAGGCTGGTAAACGAGAGCATGGGGTTGGTGCTCCCTTCCAGGAGAGGCTAGTAAATGAGCGCAGGTGGGTGCCTGCATACTGGTATGAGTTTGAGCCAGTACATAAGTTGTAATATGTTTTCTTTATAATAAAATATTGAAGGCTGAGCAATGGCAGCAGTGGTTTTCTCCTGACTTTGGTTTCCACCTAAAATCCTGGTGTTCATGTGTGATGCTTTTGTGTGATGGTTTACTCTGTTATTACTGCTCATGCTTACTGTTATCTAATCATCAGAAGAATGAATGTTGCATAGAACTAAGTAAGGAATTAATTGCATAATAAGATCTCTATGTATACGCGAGTTTTGTGAAGGGTATACGCGTATATACGCGAGTCTGGTTAAGTAAAGTAGCGTATGGGTTTTAGAGAAGTGAAAAAGTAAAAAGCTTGAGTATGCTCTAAATACTGATTCACCACCCCCCCCCCCCCCCCCCTCTCAGTATTTTTCCCAACATCTTTGAACCTTACCAAAGGTTGTTGAAGGATGAGAAGGGGAAAAACGTGATCATGAAGGTTTTTTCATGGGAAATGAAGGGGTTGAAAATAATTTTTGTTTGGAAGCGGAAAGAGGAAAATGAAATTTTGCAGTATTGTTTTTCCTTGGAAATCAGCAGGATTTCAGAGTTAAAAAATAGGCACAACACTGAAGATTTGGACAGAAGCAGGAGACCTTCAAGAGTCTTTAAGAGCCAACAATTTTTAGTAATAAAATTTGTTTCTTGAAGGCTCAAAAATTTTTAGCCACCTTTTTCTATAACAAATATTATAGGTGGCTAACATGTTTCATAGGTGTATCATGTAACCAAATTTTTGGAGGACCATCCTAGTGGAGGTGAAGTTTTGATCTCAGAAACTGGTATTGTATCCTTTCTAAAACCATTGTCCTTAAATGTTATTTCCTATTAAAATAAGAATCATATTTACAAGGCAAAATGTTGCTCTAAGTTATAGATCTTCATGCCATAGCAGTGTTACTGAGCATAGGATTTATTTTTATCAGGGTGTTGTTGAATGCAATCCTAAAGGCATGGTTATGAAGTATATCACCATGTTGCAGCATCTTAGCTAAAGGATTACTTTCACAAGCCCACTTTCTCTTGTTGACAAGAAACATCTATAAAAAAAATTTGTTTACTATATTTAAAAAGAACTGAACTTAGCATACCCCTTGCACACATTCAAGCAAGCCCTATATTCTATTATCTATACTCTACTTATTAGATGACAAAATGGCACCTTTCTTACATGATTTATTTGCTAGTGCATGCATGCATCTTTTATTTATAACTGATAGGTTGCTGCCTATTAAATCTCTCTATAAAGATCACCAACATATCATCTATCTACTTGACCCCTTAAATGTTTGGGTGGTGTGCAATCTATAACATATATGCACATAGCACCCAATTATTTATCACATATATTTTTTTGACATCCATCTAACCTTATGGCTTCCAGTTTGAAAATTTTAATCATATTACAATTTCCCACAGAGAGAGCAGGGCACTGAACAACCTGGGTTGTGGGAGATCCCCTATACTTTGAAGTTTGCATGTATAATGAGTTATAATAATGTAAAACATCAAAAGAGCCAATGTGTTGGAGAAGCTACCTGTTGGAGAAGCTCAAACTCAGATATGTGGTAGCTAACATGTGAACAGTCTTGTAGCTTACCTTTGTTGTGGGTTGTCACCTCTAGAAGCTCAAACAAAAAACAGTGAACAGGAAGGCTCGAACTGGCAGTGACCTAACTCAAGGTTCAGTGGAGAGGGCTTGGTGCAGTGATAAACTTTAAGAGCACAGTACTATGAAGCTCGTATAGTCAATAGTAATGCTTGAATCCTTGCCTTATAAACTCGTGAAGGCTCAGAAGCTCGGGCTATTAGCAAGTGAATAGGTATTTGTGGTAGATTGGATTAGTAGCACAACTACCTATGGAGAATTTTGCGAATTAGGTAGGGAAAATTTTAATACTAATTCTCTTATATGATAATTGTTTGTGTTACTTCTTTCCTTATTATATTTTTTCATCATTATTATTACGTTCAATAAATCAAACAACCATCAAAACAATAATATCAGTGACACATTAGTTAGGCTCCAAGCCAGGGCTAAAACCCCTCCTCTTAAGGGGAAAACTCATAAATCTCTTCTTATATATTCTTCCCTTGATGAGAACAAAGACCATGATCAAAACCTTGACCTAAACTGCCTCTCCTAGACCAAGACACAGTCATCCTCCTTGATTGTACCATGCAGCACTGTGATACCGAGATCTATTACTGAACATCATCTTTGCACTGAACAACACCATGACAATATCATGGTTGTGTTGGCCTTCCTTCACACTGTATATATCCTAGGCTAGGATTGAGGCTCTTCTACTTCTTTGATCTTCCACAAACTGAGGTCATATATTTGGAACATCTCATCAATCATTGTTACAATCGCACCAAGTCACATCGAGCACCAAGATTATACTTCAGACAATGTTGACTCGTTAACTAAGGAAGCACTGGAAGATGTCACTGAAATATACGAATGTATTATGTTGAGAAAGTGATGAAAGTTTCACAGTAATGTTACCCAAATTCTATGCTACAATCCGAACTATAATCACTGTGTTTTTCCCGATTCATCATCAAAAACTTCTTGCTGTATATTATTCGAGTTCCATCACTATTATAGATAAAGTGTCACTGTAATGTTGCCCAAAGTTTGTGCTACAATCTGAACTGTAATCACTATTTTTTTCCTAAGTCATCATCCGAAACTTCTTGCTGTATATTATCTGGGTTCGATCATTGTTATACCCATATGAAATGAAATATGCACCGAACTGTACTGTTGTCTTGTCACCGAAAAACCTCAGACATAGGTCGCCGAAAATCTCAGAGAAGATGTCTAAAAATATCTATTTGTAGACTGATCTGATGTTTCTATTTATAGTGGTTAGGATTCCATAAATAGGTCAACGTGACTTCTTGAATGGATGTGCCCTATTTATGTAAGCGGACATGTCAAATATATATTTAATGAGGCCAACTTTCAGGATGGTTGTGTCTTGTCTTTTGGAGGTCTTCTTTCAAGTGTAACATGACTCTACTAACATGAAAATGACTCTTATAAATCCTAATGACATCAAGAAGAAGTCTATCTACATAGTAAATATTGCTCATGAAACCCATGAAGCAAGTACAACAAAATAAATTTTATTATCTTTGTCTTCTCCTTTACATAAATACACAATTACATAGTTAACATGAAGATCGACCTAGTTACACTTTTCAACAGAGAAGACCCCAGAACAGTGAAAAAAAATTGTTGGAGGGTCGGATTAGTAACTTACCTGTGGAATTGACCTTCCTTCAGAACCTAAAAGAGCTCAAACCTTGAGAACAATTTCCTTAGCCCAGGTTTGAGAACAGTTGCCTTAGCCCAGACTTGTAGTTTACAGTGAAGAACAATAATATATTCATTGGTATGTGGAACACCCACATGGAAGATAACATGTAATTTTTATTTGGTTCATGATGTTGTGGCACTGAAGTAGAATGATGTGGCACACCTATGCGGTAGATGGTGTATCATCATGACTTGGCTCATTGGTGATGTGGTGATGACATGGTGAAAACATTGCACTAACGTGGCACTGACATGGAAAGGAAGTGGAAGGTGATGTGGAGTTGGGTATTAACCTATTGTTATACTAGAATGTCGAGGAATTGATTCCTATAAATTTGGAATCCAGTATTTGGCCTATCTCCCAATACTAATAGAACCTAAAAAAATTTCAGTTGACAAAATAATTGGACTCTATCAACTTTATCTCAGTATCATAGACTTGAGACTTATTATTGGCTAAGATAGTCATATCTGTACTCGAAACTAGTACATTAGAATCTTCCGAATCAGTTGTAGATCCTGTTTTCTGGCCTTTTTAAAGACCCTTGGACGATGAAGATCTAGGGGTCGCAAAACTTGAGTTTCTAGTTAGATTAGCCTCAATTCTAGTTAAAGAGATGGTCTGCATCCCAAGTGCTTGTGAAAATAACCTCTGGGTAGCTCTTCTAGGAATATGTGCATTTGACATCCTTGTCATTAACGAAATATTTTGAGGATGAACTCTTAGTGCCTTATTGATAGAGGGTTGATCCACCTCAGTCCTTGAATAATGTTCCTCATGTCTCAGATGATATGTAAAGGAAGTGCTTCTCCTATATAACTTCACCTAAATTTGAAACATGGTAGGCATTCTTGTTTGAAGGAATACCTACAAGAAAAATTTCCACATCCAAAACATTGTTGCTTCCAATTTCACGTCTTGTTGTTAAGTCTGAAGCACCTTTAGAAGGACAATTTGCAAATGGAAGCCGCAATGCTTGGGCAAACATTCTCTTAGCAGCTACTGCAGGTTTGTATTCAAAAGTGGCTTTTGCATGCTACAAAGACACATTTGTAACTTGTGATGAATCAGTTAAGGCTTTCTCTGTCCTATTCTCATCTATAAAATGAACCCTTGTTTTTTCATATTTATCTTTCATTTTAACTTTTTTAATTCCATGAGCTATTAGATGAAATGTTTATTTCATTTAAAAAAAACACATCAACATAATAAATAACTACATAACATGCTATCACTTTCAATACTACAATGACCACTACAACGAGCCCCTTCACTACACCATGTGTTTCTAATTGTACCAATGCATCCTCCATTTTATCCCATAAGCATATATATAACTTACCAGGTTATATAAAATAGGCTACACATCATCCATACAATGGATGAATAAAATTTTAGTGTCCTCCACTCATAGTGGTATTCTCACTCAATTTATTAGACAAAACTTCTAACGCTTTTTTTTTAATATTATATTGTTAGCGTCAGTATTCCAATGGAGGATCTACTCCGACATTTTTTTTATAAAATAGTTTATTTATGTCAGTACTCCGACGTTAAGTTTTTTTTTAAATGTTCATAGTGCCATCAATATTCCAAAATTTTACCATCGTCGCTCTAGTGACATTTCCTTTTTATGAAAATTTATGGTTTCGTCGATCTTTCGACCTTGTAGTGTCATCGTTGTAGTGACGAATTGCTTTTTAAAAAATGTTCTTTCCATTGGTATTATGACGTAGAGGACCATCGTTCTATCAATGCTTGGAGGCGTCGGAATTGCGACATTCAGAGGCATCGCACTAGTGACGTTTGGAGGCAAGGACCAGCAACATTTGAAGGTATCGTACTGGCGACGCTTGTTCTCATCGGAACTACGATGATTCATTAAACATCAGAAGTGAGACACTAATGTAAAATAGCAGACCTACCGTAGCTATACCGATGTTTAAGTCAAGTGTCGAAAGTCTGACGTTAAGGGAAACCATGTTTTGTTGCACCTCAAAACGTTGCTCCTGGGACGCCTATGTGTCACAAGAGCGACATTTCCACCGTCGAAATTTGGAGCAAATGTGCTAGTGCTCGAACCTGGTCGGTTATTTCCTATTATTAATGGAAGCTAAGTTATCTTTATTTTGTATTTATTAATGTGTGGATTTAATGGTTTTTATATCAATTTTATATCCATGATTTTATGCTAGTTATAAGCATGTTTAAATGACAGCTTCATGTCAAGGTTATTTCATGTATTTACTTGTAATTGTTAAAACAATGGATGCAAGACCTAATTGATGTCATATATGTTAAAGTAAGATGGTGTTGATCCTTCTTCTAATGTCTCATATTAGTTTTTAATCATTCATGTTCTTTCTTGTATCCTAGACCTGTAGATTTCATTCATGCCAAGTGCTTGTTAGAATGTCAGTCCCAATTGTGGATGATCAGGCCTAGTCCTAGAGTCAGTTTTTGGTTATTAGGAATTTTCGTCGTGTGTTTAATAATTTATGAAAAATATAGGAAGCTCTGAGAAGTGTCCAGGATTCTGAGCTTAAAAAGTTCCTTAAATCGTGTAGACGCAAACACAGGTCTGGGCAATGGATTCTGTGGACGCATGCATGCCTATGTTGTGGGAGAGTGTAGAGCCTCCCAGATACACCCTTGCTGATATCAAGGGATATTCAGGGGGTTTTCTTCATAAAACATCAGTGGTACCAAGGGACAAGTCATATTGATGACTGGGACTTCCTCTGGGTGATACGGGTAAATTTTTCTACCCTTTAAACCAAGACCTTTTACTTCATTTGATGTGTTAGAATTGCATCAAAGCATTAATGAAAATAAAAGAACAACTGCATGGTGTAAAGAAGAGGAACATAACAAGCATGAGCAACATAATACATTGATAATGGATTTCATCCAGGAGGGACTACATCTTCGAGCCTCGGTGCCAAGATGGTGTAGGCCAATGCATTAAGTGTTCTAAGGAGTGAAGATGTACATGGATAGTGTTTTCTCTATTGCACAAGGAAAATTCCCTCATGCAGGAGTGGTTGGACCTCTCCATGAGATGTTCCACTATAGGAACTCTCATTCACAAAAAGTACTCCTATCAGTATGACAGTAACTCACACATAATGACTATGAGTATCCCTCCAACATGGCAACAAAGGGATCTCAATCAATCATACATGTGAAAATGAGTATCCCGCCAACATGGCAGTAAAGGGATCTAAAAAATAATACAAATCCATGTGTAATATTCCTAATTAGCGACAACTAATTGGAATATTCGATTTTGTTCAATTTTTCCGTCTATAGTTTATTAATAAATAAAAATTGAGAGAAGAGGTTCTAACTCACTTAGTGGAATAAAACACCCTCCATAGTAGCACAACGTTATGACTTAAAGGGGAGCCAAGGGGGGCCAAGCACCACGTAGAGAGGGGGCCCACGTATGCTCTAGAAGTTACTGCGTAGATGAGGATGAGCACGTGGCAAGAGAGAGAGGCTACGTTGAGGAGATAGGCCTTAGGGTTTTTGAGGAAGGCCAACATTATAAAGAGGGAGGAGCCTTCTCATTTCATTCATTCATTGTTGATGATATTGAGCTGGTCATTTTGACTTCTTGAGCACGCTGGCTGTTTAGCCTGTCTGCAGCATTGTTTAGTGCATTGAGTGTCTCCGGTCGGAGATCTCGCCCTTAGCCCTGGGGGACTTCGAGTGCCTACTCGGGAAAGGTTATTTCTTCAGCATCTTGTGGGAGATTTTGGTGTTTTTTTTTGTTGCAAAGCCGTGCATTCATAGAGACAGCGCAGTCACTCAGAGGGAGGACACAGTCCATCTAGGAGGTGTTCCGGATCGGGGTTTTTGCAGGAGATTTGAGCTGAGATTTTGAGTAGAGGATCAACCTTTGCCTTTGGGGGGATTTTGGTGGAGTTTGAGGCGGTATTTCAGTCATTCCTATTTAGCCTCTGTGCAAAGCCTTGGAGGCCAGCGTAATTCCCCAAGGGGGTGTTTTTCAGAGGTCGGCCATTTCTGATATGGTTTCTGGGTTTTGTCAGGATTGGTGAGTAGAGGAGGATTCCATATTTTCAGATCATTATGGCAAGGGGAGCAGCCCCTAGTTATCATTTCATTTCATTAGTAGCAGCTACACAGTAGTTTTCTAGCAGCTGGGACGCAGTTCAGAGAGCAGCCATTTCTGGTGTATTCTGAGAGTATTCCTTCACTTGCCTTGAGCAAGTTTAGGTGCCATCACTCTGATCACCTATTGTACTTCATTATATTTCTCAGTTTAATAAAATGGCTTAGCATTTCCTCTCTATATTTTTGGATAAGTTGCCGTACATTTTTTGTATGCTATTATATGTCTGTTGCACTGTTATTTTTATATATATTTGAGAATTCTAGTTCTGTACCAGTTGGTATGTTTATTTAATACTCTTAGACAGAGTCTGGAAAGGGCCAGGTAGCCTCTAGATTTTTTCCTCTCCTCAGAGGCGGCATATCTGGTAAACGCCCTCCCAGTCCATCTCTAGTTGGAGTTTGCCGTGTTTTAGATATATCTCCGAAACGGGATATTACAGTGGTATCAGAGCATAGTTCTGGCTCAGCCTGTGGAGCTAGTTGTCTATGACACCAGGAAAGAGGCCATATATTTGTTACAGAGGCAGGAAGTATAGAGGCCATGAGTGTAGGTTGGAGAATGCCTACGGAGAGGGAGATTGTGTTCAGGTGGTGGAGACAAAGCAGGAGGAGCCTGTGACAGATGTAGAGCAGAAGGAGCCTGTGTTAGATTCAGAGCAGAGAGAGCTAATGGCAGATGAAACTAAGGCCAAATAGTTTGGGGAGGCACTCCTCAAATCGGTGTAGGATTTAGCGAGCCAGATTGAGGTGATGGGTCAGAGATTCACCACTGTAAAGGCTAGACAGCGTGAGACCCCATGGGTATTCCAGGTAGGTGAGGGATCAGGTACATCCCACCATTTGTCGAAGTGTGGTGCTGCTCAATGTGATAATACTCAGCCGATGGCTTCACATGCACCTACACGCTCTACCATGCCCACTTTCTTGGGAGAATACATAGGGGCAGGAGCCCGGCAGGAGGCAGAGCCCAGACAAATGGGTGAGTATTTTGCAGAGTATTAGGCATATGGGCAGGATTTCAGGGATGCTCTCTCATTCTGATATTTTTTCCAGCTCCAGCAGGACAATAGACCCCACGACCATCATAGAGGGCACAGGCATTATCATGATTGAGATAGCCACCGCACATCTAGAAGATTCCATTTTCCTACGTTTGATGGGTCATCAAATAGTTCGGCAAAGTCTTGGGTGGAGAAGCTGGAAATCTATTTCCAGCTTAACCAGATGTCAGATACGAAGGCCATCAAGGTGGCGACATTACATTTGGATGGTGAGGCCCAGGACTGGTGGTTCCATGGGATGGTCACACTCGGACACTCTACAGTGATGACATATGCCGAGTTTACCAAGAGATTGATGGAGTGATTTGACCGGAGGGATCCAGAATAGAACTTTGTTGAGTTGACGAGGCTCAAGCAGACTAGGAGCCCCGAGACATACATTGCAGATTTCTTGAGGGTTTCAGTGATGGTACCAGAGCTATCCACAGCACAGATGATCTATATTTTTGTGGAGGGGTTAGTAGAGCCACTTCGTGGTTTAGTTAGATCTACTAGACCAGATACACTCCAGAATGCTATCAGCAGCATGCAGGATTTACAGGATGCATTGCCCAGGACTCGTACACCTTACCCCTAGAGACAGGGTTTCCAGTCCAAGGGGAAATATGTGAGGGTTCCACCTCTAAAGGGGAATCCAGGATGGGAATAGATAGATGATGATGCCAGGAGGGAGCTGAGGAAGAAGCGGCTATGCTTCACTTGTCAGGATCCGTGGGAACCAGGGCATAGGTGTGCTGCTGGCAAAGCGCACTTCATTGAGGTCTTCTCCGATGATAGCGGGGAAGAGGATAAGAAGGAGGTAGGAGATATTCAGACGGCCCAGGATCAGTTGCCACCTCCACCTCCAGGGACAGGAGGTGCAGCTTTTGCACCCACAGGAGGGACTCTTGTAGCCTTGCGAGGAGTTCCCAAGTATTTGACGCTGCGCGTATGAGGGATAGTACGTGACTAGTGAGTGTCAGATTTGGTTGATAGTGGGGCAACTCACAACTTCATTGATGCAGAGATGGTCGAGCGGAGAGGTATACCGACCGAGAGCTTTGACGGATTTTCAGTTTTGGTCCCGAGAGCCCAGACGATGCAGTGTGCCCGGTATGTTCCAGAGTTGGCAGTGATGATGGGTACCTACACCGTGACCGATCACTTTTTTGTGGTCAACATACCAAATACCAATGTGGTATTGGGTGTTCAGTGGTTGATTACTCTGGGGAAGGTCACCACAGATTGGGAGGCCTTAGAGATGGAGTGGGATGATAAGAATATCTGGAAGCACGAGAAGATACGCGGGATGCACACTTACCCACCTCATACTATTTCAGCACACTGGATGGAGGCAGATTTCTGGAAGGGAGACATAGAGTGGGCAGTGGAGTTGTGGGCATCAGAGGAATAGACCACAGGTCAGGTTGTTCATATAGATATACAGGCCATCCTTGACAAGTATGAGGCAGTTTTTTGGGATATACCACCAGGTCGGCCACCAGACCGAGGGTTCGAGCACACCATAGAGCTTGAGCATGGCATTTAGGCAGTGATTACTACCCCTTATAGGCATCCCAAAGCCTATCGAGATGAGATTGAGCGGGCCATCCAGGAGTTGTTGGCTCTTGGGAACATCAGACCGAGCACAAGTCTGTTTGCTTCTTCCATGGTGTTGGTGAAGAAGGACAACACCTTGAGGATGTGTATTGACTACAGGGCCCTAAACAAGAAGACCCTGAAGAATAAGTATCCTATCCCCAGGATCGATGAGTTGTTGGATGAGCTGAGAGGAGCCAAGTTCTTCTCAAAGATTGATTTGAGATCAGGGTACCATCAGATTCGCGTGAGGGAATAGGACATTCCCAAGACCGCCTTCAGGTGTCATTATGGGCACTTTGAGTTTTTGGTTATGCCTTTTGGGCTAACCAATGCACCAGCTACTTCTCAGTCTTGCATGAACCATATGTTCCACAGTCATCTAAGGAAGTTTGTATTGGTCTTCTTTGATGACATACTCATATATAGTAGGACTTGGGAGGAGCATCTCCAACATATAGAGGCAGTACTACATATCTTGGAAGAGCAACAGTTCTATGCTAAGCTCTCCAAGTGTGAGTTTGGGATGATGGAGATGTTGTATTTGGGTCACATTATTGGAGTGGACAGAGTGAGAGTCCATGAGGAGAAAATTAGAGCAGGGATTGGCCGGAGCCTAGGAACATGACAAAACTTTGAGGATTTATTGGCATATGTACTTATTACAGGAAGTTCATCAAGGGTTTCTCATAGCTTCCTGCACCCCTTATAGATTTGACGAAGAATGGGGCTTTCAGTTGGTCAGATACAGCACAGCGGGCCTTTGACAGGCTCAAAGAGGTGATGAGTAGCTGCCTAGTGCTTGCATTGCCGGATTTTACGCAGCCATTTGTTTTGGAGTGTGATGCGTCAGGAGAGGGGATTGGTGCAATATTGATGTAGGGGGGAGACCCTATAGCCTTTGAGAGAAGGAAGCTCCTTCTGCATGAGAGGTTTTACTCTATATACGACAAGGTGATGTTGGCCACTATGCATGCCTTGGTCAAATTCTGGCAGTATTTGGTAGGGAACAGGTTCAGGGTGAGGACTGATCACAATAGCCTCAGGTTCTTTTTGGAGCAGAAGCAGCTACAGAAGAGGCAGCAGAAGTGGATCAGTAAGATCCAAGCATATGACTTTGACATTGAGTATTTCAAGGGTAAGAATAATGTGGTAGCAGATGCCCTTTCACGTAGACTAGCCATGTCATCTCTTATGAGCTTGGATACAGATTGGAGGGCTCAACTATTAGTGGAGTACTCCAAGGACAGATTTGCATGTGAAGTTCTGGATGGACAGGTAGCGGATGATAGGTATAGGGTGGTTGATGAGATCATCCACTACAGGGACAGGATTTTCTTGACTGAGGGATCTCAGCTTAAGAAGAAGATACTCTAGGCATCACATGATTCACCATTGGTAGGCCATTAGGGGTTTACTAAAACCTACAAGGCCATTAGAGAGAGGTTCTCATGGAAGGGCCCCAAGGAGGACGTACTCCGGCAATCAGGGAGTGTGATGTTTGTCAGAGGAACAAGGGGGAGATAAGCCATCCCACAGGATTGTTGCAGCCTCTTCCCATTCCGGAGGGGAAATGGGAGATTATCTCGATGGAATTCATCACAGGGTTGCCCATGGTGCAGGGCAAGGATTGTATCTTTGTCTTCGTTGATCGGCTGAAAAAGTATGTGCACTTTTTTTCCATATTCACGCATTACACAACAGCACAGGTGGCCGATATGTTCTTCAGAGAGGTTTTCAGGCTACATGGTCTTCCTAAGACCATCATCAGTGACAGGGACAGCCGCTTCATGGGTGGATTTTGGTAGCAGCTTTTCCGGTTAGTGGGGACGGAGTTGACACTGAGTACCAATTATCACCCACAGACGGATGGACAGACGGAGATAGTTAACAAGTGGCTAGAGGGCTACTTGCGTAACTATGTTAGTGGGCAACAGCTAGCATGGTTGAAGTGGTTGCATCTGGGGGAGTACTAATATAACACGACACATCACATGTCCATTGGTATGTCACCATTTTATGCTTTGTATGGGTATCATTCCTCATCTTTCGCCGATGTAATGTTCGGTGCTAGTAAGGCTCCTAGAGCCAAGATTTGGATCCAAGAGAGTCAAAACATTCTCCGAGCTCTCAAGGATAATATGGCTACAGCACAAAACCAGTAGAAGTTGTATGCCTACAGAGGTTGAGTGGAGAGATAATTTGAGTTAGGGGACTTGGTCTACCTACGATTACAGCCATACCGACAGTCGTCACTAAAGCAGAAGGGAGCTGAGAAGCTCAAGCCTCGCTTTTACGGGCCATACAGGGTGATACGCAGGATTGGATAGGTTGGATATGAGTTGGAGCTGCCCCAAGGCAGCAAGATCCACAACGTTTTTCACGTATCATGTCTGAAGAAGGCACTGGGGCAGTAGGTGACAGTGACAGATGAGCTACCACCCATTGATGATGGGGGGCATTTGGTGTTGCATCCAGAGGCTATTATTGATACCAGGGAGAGGCAGCTACGGAGCAGGACAGTCCGGGAATTCTTGGTGAGGTGGAAGAATTTTCCGGATGAGGATGCCACTTGGGAGAGTGAGAATATTTTGTAGCATCCATCACTTCAGTTGCTTGAGGACAAGAAACATTTTGCCGGGGGAGACTGTAATATTCCTAATTAGTGATAGCTAATTGGAATATTCGATTTTGTTCATTTTTTCCATCTATAGTTTATTAATAAAGAAAAAGTGAGTGAAGAGGGTCTAAATCACTTAATGGAATAAAACACCCTCCCTAGTAGCACAACGTTGTGACTTAAAGGGGAGCCAAAGGGGGCCAAGCACCACGTAAAGAAGGGGCCCACGTATGTTGTAGAAGCTACTGCGCAGATGAGGATGAGCATGTGGCAAGAGAGAGAGGCTACGTTGAGGAGATAGGCCTTAGGGTTTTGGAGGAAGACCAATGTTATAAAGAGGGAGGAACCTTCTCATTTCATTCATTCATTGTTGATGATATTGAGTTGGTCATTTCGAATTCTTGAGCACGCTGGCTGTTTAGCTTGTCTGCAGCACTGTTTAGTGCATTGAGTGTCTCCAGTCGGAGATCTCGCCCTTAGCCCTGGGGGACTTCGAGTGCCTACTCAGGAAAGGTTATTTCTTCAGCATCTTGTGGGAGATTTTGGTGTTTGTTTTTGTTGTGAAGTTGTGCATTCATAGAGACAGCGCAGTCACTCAGAGGGAGGACACAGTCCATCTAGGAGGTGTTCCGGATCGGGGTTTTTGCAGGAGATTTGAGCTGAGATTTTGAGCAGAGGATCAGCCTTTGCCTTTGGGAGGATTTTGGTGGAGTTTGAGGTGGTATTTCAGCCATTCCTATTTAGCCTCCGCATAGAGCCTTGGAGGCCAGCGTAATTCCCCAAGGGGGTGTTTATCGAAGGTTGGCCATTTCTGATATGGTTTCTGGGTTTTGTCGAGATTTATGAGTAGAGGAGGATTCCAGATTTTCAGCTCATTTCGGTAAGGGGAGCAGCCCCTAGTTATTAGTTCATTTCAGTGGTAGAAGCTACACGACAGTTTTCCAGTAGCTAGGACGCAGTACAGAGAGCAGCCATTTCTGGTGTATTCTAAGAGTATTCATTGCCTTGAGCAAGTTTAGGTGCCATCATCTGATCACCTATTGTACTTCATTATATTTCTCAATTTAATTAAATGGCTTAGCATTTCCTATTCATATTTCTGGATGAGTTGTCGTACATTTTTTCTATGCTATTATATGTCTGTTGCACTGTTATTTTTATATATATTTGAGAATTCTAGTTCTATACCACTTGGTGTGTTTATTTAATACTCTTAGACATATTATGGAAAGGGCCAAGTAGCCTCCAGATTTCGTCCTCTCCTCAGAGGCGGCATATCTGGTAAATTCCCTCCCAGTCCATCTCTGGTTGGAGTTTGCCGTGTTTTAGAGATATCCCCGAAACAGGATATTACACCATGATAGAAATTACATCTCACATCAAGAAAAAAACAAGATCCCACATCAAACATCAACAGGGATCTGCACAGCACAATGCATCTCATAGCAAAGAGACAAAGAAGTACACGAAATCAATGCATCATATACCTCACATTGAACATGGCTAAAGAATGAGTTGCTCCACTGTTGGATCTGAAATCACCATCACAATTGTGGCATCGAAAGGTGTGAAATTGAATTCTCACTCACTGAATGCTGCACCTGCATCTCCACCTCGAAAAGTGGCCAAAAAATATAAAGCTCGGATGGAAAATCTAAATAAAGTAGCTGGCATGTAGTTGGGGTGGCAGATTTGACTACCGACCACCCCACCATTTATTTAAATACGGTTGGTGCATGGGGGTCGATGGGGTTATGACCTGACGGCCTTAATGTATATATTTTTTATATAATTCGGTCGGGTGGGGTGGCGGGGGTGGTGGCCCGCCACCCCCTTTTTTAATTAATTAATTTTTTTTTAACAAATTATCCATTTTAAAAAAAACTCTAATTTGACTATAGGAGTCAAATTAAAGAGGCCACAAAATTGACTGGGCGGAATCCGGTGGCTAGAAAAGGTCGAAATTGCACCCTCCTTAAGCTTGCCAAGTCACCAAGTCAACCCAAAACTTTGACTGCTCCTAACTTTTACATACGATCTTGGTTTGATGAACCATTCACACCATTGCGATCAGGACGATGAGGTATTCAACCTGAACCTAGTTCAAGAGAAATCCAGAAAAAAATATTTTTGAACCCCCTTTGTCCTGCCTATGTCTCTAGAGCCACCTGGATCAATCCTCCCCACTAAGGAGATTTTTTTCCTCCAATAGAATCAATAAGAATCTACAACTATTGTGTATTATTTATACACCACAAGTGTCCTGAAAAGGTCACCTTTCCACCTCCTTCACCTTTGTTCTTTGGAGCCTTAAGTGATGAACCGACACCTGCACCTTCTGCAAACCTGTAGTACAATCCCCTGCAAATTACATGCTCAAATTATGACCAACTATGACCCAAAACATCTCCCATACTTGCCACGGGTGTATAACATGTACCCGGTGGTCAAGCTTACATCGAAATGGAAATCACACCCCAGCTATCGTTACAATACCAACAACATCATCGTCGAATTTTGAAGTGATGGAAATACCTCATCACTTTTACATGAAAGAAATGCATCACACGATTTACATAACAAGGCCAACGGATCAAATCATCAAATGTTCATTGGCTCACGCCTACAATCCAAATCACCAAGATGACCTCTCTGATACCACTTGATCTAGGTAAATTTGTCTACCCTTTAAACCAAGACCTTTTACTTCGACTGATGTGTTAGAATTGCATCAAAGTATTAATGAACATAAAATAAAAATTGCATGTTGTAAAGAAGAGGAATATAACAATCATGAGCAACATAAGACATTGATAACGGAGTTCGTCCAGGAGGGACTACATCTTCGGGCCTCGGTGTCAAGATGGTGTAGGTTGCTGCATTAAGTGTTGTAAGGAGTGAATATGTACATGGATGGTGTTTTCTCTGTCGTACAAGGAAAATTATCTCACACAGGAGTAGCTAGATCTCTCCATGAGATGTTCCACTATAGGAACTCTCATTCAAAAAAATGACTCCTATCAGTATGACAATAACTAACACATAATGACTATGAGTATCCTGCCAACATGGAAACAAATGCATCTCAATCAATCATACATGGGACAATGAGTATCCTGCCAACATGGTAGCAAAGGGATCTCAAACATAATACAAATCCGTGATAGAAAGTACATCTCACATCAAGAACAAAACAAGATCCCACATCAAACATCAATAGGGATCTGCACAACAAAATGCATCTCATAGCAAAGAGACAAATAAGTACATGAAATCAACACATCATATATCTCGCATTGAATATGACCAAAGAAAGAGCTGCTCCACTACTAGATTTGAAATCACCATTACAATTGTGGCGTCGAAAGGTGTGAATTCGACTGCTCACTCACTGAATACTGACACTTGCATATCCACTTTGAAAAGTGGCCGAAAAATATAAAGCTCAGATGGAAAATATGAATACTTTAGCTGGCATGTGGTTGAGGTGGCGGGGTTGACCGCCGACCACCCCACCATTTATTTAAATGTGGTTGGTGCGTGGGGGTCGGCGGGAGTTATGTCTTGCCAGCCTTAATATATATATATATATATATTTATATAATGTGGTCGAGTGGGGTGGTGGGGGTGGTGGTCCACCACCCCCTTTTTTTAATTAATTTTTGTTTTTTTAAACAAACTATCCATTTTAAAAAAACTTGTTTGACCGTAGGAGTCAAATTAAAGAGGCCGCAAATTTTTTTTGGCCAGAATCCGATGGCCGGAAAAGGTCAAAATTGTGCCTTCCTTAAGCCTGCCAAGTCACCAAGTCAACCCAAAACTTTGACTACTCCTAAATGTCACATATGAGCTCGATTTTACGAACTGTTCACACTGTTGCGACTAGGACAACGAGATATTCAACCTAGACCTAGTTTGAGAGCAATCCAAACACTTTTATATATTAGCCCCCTTTGTCTTGTGTGTGTCTCTAGAGCCACCTGGATCACTGGGGTTTTAATGATTTGGATAACCTCTAGGGGCCTTGTGGCAAGTGCAAGGAGTCTGTGTTATGGTTTTTCATGTCGATTCCACTTCCTTAAAGTCACCAAGGAGTTTGAGGCTACTCTTAACTTCCCTCAACTCATGTTTACCCTGATTGTTCGGTTACTTGGGCAGATGTGAGGGGAAGAAAATGTTACAAAATATGGAAACATGAATAAAAATTAAATTAATGTGTTGATGAAGAAAATATATAAACACCAAAATAGGAATATTAGGAATGAATAACAAACTTCTTATGAATAATGGAATCTCATTATGATGAAAAGATATATATATTGCAATTATTGAATAGTTAGAAAATTTAGATATGTAGTCAATATGTGGTGCACTTTTCAGTGATTTCAATTGAGCCTGCATGTTTGATTTCTGAATATACTTTTAAAAAATTTTAAATTAAATTTAAGTTTTTAAAAAATTAAGTTAAATTTACATTTAAATGTTATGAACATGTATTCAGTTCTATCGATTTCCATTAAAAGGGGGATATTATTAGGATGCATTCATAATTGGAAGTTAAATAATATCCTCATCTAATGGATCATAGAGTAGTTCAAGGCCATTTCTCCTTAAATGGAATGAAATAACACTATATCAATCAATGTGGACTACCATGCTCGTGATATGCAAAGCCAAACAAAGAATTTAATAATGCAATAATCTAGTTCAAATTAGCATTTAAAAGATATAAATAATGTCTTAAGAAAGATTATGGTGCATGATTTATTTTTCTATTAACTACCATATTAAGAATAAAAGTTTTTAACTAAACATTTTAATAATTTAAATTTTGCAAAAATATTCTTTAGTATTTCACTATACCGATAGAAAATCTAATAGGAGAAATTTTCACACTGTCACTTTTTCAAAAGACGGAGGGAAGGAGCCTTGACAAGGTATGATGATAATATTGATTACATATGAACAATGACATTTGTTAACTATGATTTTGGCATAACTATGGCTACTATAATTCTCTACCAACATTTATGTCTTATGTTCCTCAGTCACACATATGTCTATGATATAATTTTTTCTTAATCTTATATGAATAATAGGTATACTTTCAAGTAAATGACATGAAATAGGTGATAATCAGCTTATCTCACCACCATATTATGAGTTGTGGAAATAGGTTTAAAATACTCATTTTTTGGAGGATCCCGAACTATAGAAAATTGGGCCAGTGAAAGTGGGACTTATAATTCCTTCCCAAGGTTCAATTTTTCCATCATGATGGTAGTGGTCCTCATTATATGTTCCTTCCTACACCTAATAAAAAAATTTATGCTCATAATTCATATTTTCTAAAATATACAAATAAATAATCGCTCACATGCTTACCCTATGATTGTGGTGTTTCGTGATATAAGAGGTATCTAGAAGCCATGTGTGAAAGACTCTGAAATCCTTGTCGAGAATGACGGTCTTTCCTTATTGAATTTTTTTCCTTTCATTGTTATTCCCTAAAGGTTATGTTGGAGTTTGAATGCTCTATGCACAAGTCCCTACAGGTTTTGGTGGAGTTTGAATGATGTGTGTGGAAGTGACGAGGCCATTTGAGATTGAAAATATATATCAATATCTATCAAATTCAAGATTACCATAAAACATATTAAAATCTTTAAATAAATATCGCATAACAAATAATGTTGAGATTTATCCTCTTCTGGTTAAATTTCATTAAAATCATCTACAATGCAACTGAAAATGGACACAGTTATGTAGTTTTTAACCCTATACAGAAATTATCTACAAACGAATCTTAAAAATAGAAAATAAACAATAGCGAGAGCATAAAACATAAAACAGATATACACAGATATTTTCCCCTGGATCCCAAATCGAAATGACTAGCTTGATTTTTCATTATATTCCTTTTATTGTTACAACACATATATATACATGTTGAAGCATACATAAACCCCAATCCAATAACCCTAGATTAGAACATAACTGTAGTTCCCTTGACCGGATCTACAAAATACCAAAGGCCGAAAACCATCATGCCTCAAAACCATGTGCAAACCCATGCATAAAACCATGGACAAGTCCCCCACTGGAAAATAAGGACCAAAAAAATTTTCCCGGGGCATTGCCTCGAACCCCAACAGGGGGGCTGTCACCTCACCTATGACCCCCCCCCCCCCCCCGCGCGTGAATAGTCGTGGAAAGAATATAACACATACACAACATTCTCCCACTTGTTGTTTTCTTTCCGTAGGGGGCCACAAGAGAGCTGAGTCATTAATCCAGCTTTGCAACACCCATTGTTTCTCTACACCAAGAGAACTTCTGAGTGCTCAAAAACTTCTTCAATGCATCTGAAACATTATTCAAGGTGTCCACCTTTACCAGCAACACCCATTTAGCCTCAACCATATATCTCACAAAGTCATATTGAACATCAATGTGCTTTGTCTTTGAATGATAAGCAGGGTTCTTAGCCAAGAAAATTGCACTTTGCCTATCACATTCTATCCTTATATCTTGTTGCACCAAACCCATACTTGAACACAATCTCTGCAACCAAACTGCTTCCATGCTTGCATGAGTGGCTGCCATGTATTCTGCCTCTGTAGTTGAAAGAGACACTATAGACTGTCTTTTACTCATCCAACTAACTACACCTCCAAATAGGCTAAACACATACCCACTTGTAGATCTTCTTTGGTCCGGATCTCCAGCCCAGTCTGCATCAACAAAACCACGAATGTCCAACACTCTTTCCAATACTGGTCTTCCCTGGTAGCACAAGCCATAATTACTATTGCCATGCAAATATCTGAAAACCCGCTTCACTATTGTCCAATTCTCCTTCCCTGGGTTTGACATAAACCTGCTCAATACTCCCACTGCATGTGCAATGTCTGGTCTAGTACAAACCATTGCATACATCAAGCTACCCAGTGCACTTTCATATAGAACACAGGACATATCTTCCTCTTCTTCTTGTTTTTTGGGACACTGTTCAGCAGACAGCTTTACGCCTATAGAAATAGGAACATTCATCGGTTTACTATCCTGCATATTGAACCTCTGCAATATAGTCTCAACATACTTCCTCTGGTTTACACAGAACTTTAAACTATTTAAATCTATCAAAGACTTCATATTTCTTCCTCAAGAAATATATCCATGTATTCCTTGAGAAGTCATCTATGAATGAAACATAGTACACAGACTTACCCAGTGATGGAACCAACACAGGTCCAAACACATCACTGTGCACAAGCTCTAATATCTTGTTTGCCCTCTTAGCACCATAAGGAAAACTCACCTGATTCTTCTTCCCATATACATAATGTTCATAGAAATATAAATCGAGATAGCTATTAGACATACCTTCTACCACACCATTTCCATGTAGTATCTAAAGGCCCTTCTCTCCAATATGTCCAAGCCTTTGATTCCATAGCATGGTCTTTTCTCCAGAGACTGCTAGGCTTTCTGCTCCACTTTCGGGAACCACAAAACTATTGCACCCATCAATAACAGTGCTACCCTAAATCTTGTACAAAGTTCCATTCCAAACTCCCCGCATTAATACTAGTGCTCCCCAAACCATCTTACAGGCATCTTTCTCAAACACTGTTTTTACACCTGCATTATCCATCTTGCTTACAAAAATCAGATTTCTGGCCAATGCAGGAATGTGCAGAACACTAGGAAGTGTTCTAATCCTTCCACCTTGTAGCTTTAGCTTTAATTTTCTGCTTCAGATGATTTTGGGCTTCCTATCATCACCTGAGAAGACATCACCGCCATCATATTTCTCATACTCGCAGAACCACTCTCTATGGGGAGTGAAATGAAAGGATGCACCCGAGTCAATCAACCATGACTCGTGATCTACATGTGTATTTGAAGAAGAAGCCAAATACACATCCCCACCTTCATCTGAGGTGGTTTTTGCCTCTACAAAAGGAGCATCATCAGATCCCCTTCCTTTCTCAGGAGCTTTAGATCTGCAGTCCTTTTTGTAGTGCCCTTCATTTCCGCATTTCCAACACACCTTTACAAACTTTCCAGGAGATTTATCTCCCTATAGATTTAGATCTCCCACTCGAAACCTTATTCTTGTTTCTGTTCCGGGACCTTCCTCGTATAGATAAGGCATCTCAATTTTGACCCTCCATATTTCTCCATCTCATTTCCTCCAATAGCAAGGCTGAGACAATGTCATCAAAATTCAAGGTAGTTGTATTGCTACCTATTGCAATAACCAGACTGCCCCACGAGTCTGGTAGAGAACACAACAAACTGATGCACTTATCTTCATCTGAGATTTTAATATCAACAGATGACAGTTGACTTACCACGGTATTGAAGGCATTTAGATGCTCTGTCACCAAGTCTACATCCTTCATCCTTAGGTTATACAGCTTTTTCCGCAGGAAAAATTTATTCACCAGAGACTTAGATTGGTACAAAGTCCCTAGCTCGTCCCAAAAGGTCTTCGCTATAGCTTCCCCATATACATTCAACAATACTGAATCTGAGACACATAACCGTATTATGCTCTTCGCCTTCTGATACAGCTTCTTCCAATCTTCATCTGACATTGTCGTTGATTTAGTACCCAGATCTACCGCAATCCACTGATCTTTATCCACCAGCAGATCCTCCATATTGAGCTTCCACAACTCAAAACTCTGACCATTAAATTTCTTGATCTCTATCTTCCCACCGCTCACCATCTTCTTTCACCGCAAGAATCAATCCCACAGATCTCGCACTGAACAGGGTCTTCCGCAGGCCCGAGAAAAAAACCCTCAGCAGCAAAGGCATCCCCTTGAAGCTAAAATAGCTCTGATACCAAATGTAGGTTTTAACCCTGTACAAAAATTATCTGCAAACGAATCTTAAAAATATAAAATAAACAATAGCGAGAGCATAAAAAATAAAACAGATATACACAGAGATTTTCCCCTAGATCCCAAATCGGGACGACTAGCTTGATTTTTCATTATATTCCTTTTAGTGTTACAACACATATATATACATGCCGAAGCATACATAAACCACAATCCATTAACCCTGAATTAGAACATAACCGTAGTTCCCTCAACCGGATCTACAAAATACCAAGGGCCAAAAACCATCATGCCCCAAAACCATGTGCAAACCCATGCACAAAACCATGGGCGGGTCCAGCCACCTGAAAATAAGGACCAAAAAAAAAAATTCTGAGGTGCTGCCTCGGACCCCGACAAGGGGGGACTATCGCCCCCCTGTGACCCCCCCATGCGTGACTAGTCGTGGAAAGAATAAAACACATACCCAATAGGTTAAAGCACATAAAATGTTGAATCTCAGTAGTATCATTTGAAATTAAATGTAAAATGGACACAGTTAAAGCACAAAAAATGGATGCATTAAATAAAAAATAATATGGATGCATTTTCCATTGAGTTTTTGAGTAAGGTTATGGTAAACTCACCTTGAAGTTGTGCTCTAAATTTACACATCATGGGTTTGAAGTTGTGGTTCTAAATTTACACATCACATGTTCTCCATCATTGTTTCCTCTGTAGGTAGAGGAATAGAAGTTCTCCATCATTGATCACAGGTTCTCCATCATTGTGTCATTTATACATATAGGAAATGAAATATGTTGAAGAAATGAAGCAAGAATTTTGTGAGAAGCATGAAAGGCATGAAGAAACACGTAAACACTAACACAAAGTAAGGTGGAAAACTTACAAATTCCATCCATCAAAAACTTGTCCAAAGTGAATTATCTGGTGTAAGAGCTTTACCCAAACTTTTCATTCAAAAAAATATCCACACTGAATTATCTAGGATAATAGCTTTATCCAAATTTTCCTGCATGAGGTTTTTAAAACATTGGATACAATTTTTTTTCCAATACAGAATGTTCTAAAACCATTCAATAAATGTGCATGACATTTTTCAAACTTTGGATAAAAGTTTTTTTAAATGCATAAAGTTATGAAACCTTGCAATAAGACATTCAAATTCAAACTTTGCCTAAAATTATTTTTGGGATACAAAACATTGGTTGAATACAGCATATGGAAATGGTCAATGCAAATTAATATCAATTCAATGGAAAAGCAATCACTATAGTTGTTTGTGTCCAAATATGATCAAGATTCAATCCTTTTTCCACATAAATTATCAACCCGAGGGCGTTAATTATTTCAAGACTAACGACAAAGTATATGGAGATACAAGCACATGGTCTGTTGTGAATCCCAGGTTTAATCTATAACAGAAATAGCATTGTAATAGCAATAAATAAACTACAAAAATAAAAAATCATCCACAACAATAAATGTAATTGTAACAGCAATTAACGAATCACATAAAACACAATTCTGAAAGAAAAGAAAGAAGAACACAACACCTGATCACAAGAGTGGGCCCAACTCTTGGATCAGGGCTACGGAAACTCAAGGATTACAAGAGAAATAGCGAGCTACTATGTATTTTATTAATAATAGAAATATTAATTACAAGATCTATATATTTGTAAAGGGGGTCCCCCGATTCACAGCCCATAGGCTTCTTTATACCATAGTCCTAAGATCCCCAATTTCTCCCAACAACTCCATTGTTAGAAAAATACATATTGTTACAACGGCAACCAGATTTCCCAGCAAGAAACTGTAAGAAATCCAAAGATAACGTTGATACATCCATGGTTGTTACGTTGTAGCAGCAAATAAGGGAGGTGTTGGAAAATGATGGGTTGTGCCCTATCTTGCGGCCGTCATGCGCCTATTGTATCCAAATCTGGAGAAATATAGGATTTAATACGTAAAAAGGTAAAGCCTCCGTGACAAGTACATCATTAATCAAATATCCCATAAAATATAGGAGAAAGTGTTTTACCTCATGGTTTTAAGATGAATAATGAAACAAAGAGATAGAAAGGTAGGGTAAAAATGAGAGAAGAAAGTATACAAATCTGGTGCCCAGCATCTCCCCCTGACTGATCTATCTGCATGTCCTCATGCAGCTCGACGTCTCCTTGGGTCTAGATTGGACTAACTGTGATCGGCATGAATATCTGTAAGGTCATATTCTATAGCCATCTTTGTTCCTAGTGGCTTATATCCCTCTGTCAAAACAACGTCTTTCCACCAGTTGGGTTCAACGTTATAAGCAGGAGTATATTGTTCAACTGGCGGCCATAAAAGGGGAAATCAAAATCTCAATCCCATCCATCTAACCCCACAGGTATGAATACATGCCACATAACATGGAATTCTTTCCAAGGCACATGAAAAGTTAGGAGCCCCAAATGGTTCTCTTCCCCTGACAGCTGAAGAAGACAACATCCATCTTTTCTGAAAACTATCCAAGGCTTCCTGAAAAAATGTCGTAATCTGGCCAAGACATAGGTCAGCACACCACTTCTGAGTTGCCGTCATGTGTTCCTTTTGGCCCTAAATCTATAGAAAGGTATAATTTTTATTGTAAATATTTGCAGACTGGCCATGTTGTCCTCTTACCATTAATGGTTTTTTGGCTTGATTTTCTTCAAATGTAGACCAGGATTTTCTCCATTTAAATGGATGTTCCCCACGAATAGAACAGGGTTAAAGGACTAATCATGCTTTAAATAATACCCATGCATGTAGAGCTCACACATTAAATGTTGTCCTATAACATCGTGAATTTTTAAAATACGAAGAAATTGAATGGGGTCCTCAATTTTGTACCAAATCTCCTTATATATACTTTCAAGACAAAAGTAAAGAAACTGCTCATGAAGGAATAAGGCATATCTAGGTGTAGGAGGTATGTAGGCCATTACCTGTTGTGCCAGGGAGAACATCTTTTGCTTATCTGTCTTTAGCAACTAAACTTGTTCTTCCAACTCTTCTATCCTAACCTTCTGTTTGGCCTGCTTCAGCCGAGCCTTGTATAATTGATCTATGTACCTTGTAATGACTCCAGCATCTTGTTCTCAAACCTTAGTTGTTTCTTTCTTGTGGTCGCTCGCTGCAGACTACCATTTTTGAATTTTGGTGGCTAATAAGAATTCCCGACCTTCAAACAATTCTTCGATTGGGCCAGTCTGGGTAGCCGCAGTGGATACTTCAACCTTCGGCTTTATTCACCTCCATTTGTAGACCTTTACCTTCATTTTTAACCGTGAAACTTGCTTCTTCAAACTTCGAACTTCTCTTTTCAATATGATGGTTTCACTGAATTGCAGTTGGTACCTCTTTTTAAGAGGTAGCCTTCTTTTCTCGCATTGTTCAACCCATTCTTGTTTAACAGTAAATTCTAGTTCTGGACCTACGACAGGCTCAGAAGGCAGCAGAATGCTACTGACATCTTCTCTCGATTCTTTCGTCAAACCCTCTTGGCCGAGCCCCTGACCCACAGTTCCTTCTTCTTCTACATTTCTCCCGGAAACTTCTATTGTTTGGCTAGAAAATTCATCGACACCTATGTGTTCTGATATTTCTACAAGAACTATTTTTTCCTGGTGAACCTCCAATTGTTTTGGTTCAGTAGCTTTTATGCCAACCTTGGTTGTGTCAACAAATTTTAATACTGGGGGAATAGCAACTTCTTTCACCAACAGTTTAGGCGAGAAAAATCCCCTTTCCCCTCTAGGCATCATGGACTGGAATGGAAAACAGGGAACAGATCCCTCATCATCATTCCTGGGTTGGACCGGGACTCCATGCATTACTACCTCAACCGAAGTTGATGCTGGTTCTTTTGGAGCAGCATCAATTCCATGGCTCAATTCCCTTCCTTCCTCCTGCCCTTTTCTGATCACTTCTTCTTCGTGGGTCGATACTGGTTCTTTTGGAATAGTATCAACCACCTGAATCATTCCTTCTTTAGCCTCTTTTTCCTCGGGAATTACCTTCATTTTCACAGTTGATACCAACTCTTGAGTTCCAACATCGATTCCGCACGTTGACTCCTCCTGTTCCAGCTGAATTGGAGGTGGTTCTTGTGTAGCACCCCCAACTATATCAACATCAATTTTTATCGGACCGGGTGATTTTGTTTATTAAGAAACATCATCACTTTCCATTTCTCTGTCCAAAATTCCATCCCTTTGTTCTTCCTTGGAAAAGGTTTCCAACTGTATCACAATATCAATTTCTTGCATAAAATCCATAATCCTTCCTCTGCGGGTTCCTGAAGCTGGTTCTTGTGTGGCAGCTTCGTCTATGCCACTAATCAACTCTTCCATTCTTATTTCCTTCTCTGTGGATTTTTCCAATGAGGTTGGTTCTTGTGTGACAGCCTCTTCTTCATTGCCGATTTCTTCGTCCACATTCATTTCTTCAGGTTCCTCCTGATCAATCATCATCTCCTCTTCCCCGGGTTCTTCCTGATCAATCTCTATTTCCATTTCCTCAGGTTCCTCTTGATTTATTTCCTCTTAAGGTTCTTCTTCCACCTGACTAGTAGGAGAGGCTGACTCTTCTTCCCTAGTAGCAACCATAGCTGCTATCGCTTCTTCTGAGGATTCACAGAGCTCCACCCAAGAAACCTGCAACCTACCTATTGCATGCACGACCAATAACCGAACTAGTCCATGGTTAGAAAGTACTGCCATCATCCGGCGGGAGCACTGAGCAACCGGTGCCATATGCTGTAGTTGTTTTAATAGAAAGAATGGCATGTTTAGAGCATGCCCCTGATTCTGTGGAAATCAGAGGTGCATTAGAATTTTAAAATGATAGTTGAACAGAGCTAAGGCATGACCCTCATAGGTAATGTATTTAATTATGAAACTTGCAACTTCATTCCAAGGATACGATACAATTATGCGCTCGTATCCCCTACCCAATTGAACTACACTTTCTCCTTTCTGCAAAAACAATTCGGGAAACTCCGGGAGAGAAACCTTTCGATCAGACCATTGCTACCCCTGCTGTCTCAGCCCGCTAACCTCTGCAATTACTTCCTCTGTAACAGGAATTTCCAGACCTCTAACCCATGAATTATCCTCCTCTAAATTGAGTGTGAATTCCAATGTGATACCTCCATCGAATCCCCGCAATCTGTCAAAGTAGATGTCCCAACCTGCGTCGACAAAAATTTGCCAAACCTCTAGATTGTTGTAAACTGAAACTGTGTTTTCAGGCTCATGCCACACAGCCAGCCCATCCATACTGTGGAGAATTGTAGCAGCACTTCCTGTAGCAGCAGACCGTTGGGCAAGGTGGTGGGTACCAGATTTGGAGGAACAACATAGTGAAAATGGACAGGTGGTAACGGTAAATACGATTCATAATTCTAGAAAACCGAGAAAAATCATAAAGAAATATGTTAAGTGTGGTAGAATAGCAATAATAATTACTCGTACAGGATAGATGAGACATTTTATGAATCCCAATTGGATTAAATGATGGTACTACATATTGATGTGATTCGTAAGGTTTACCATGAGTGAGATGTTATTCTAAAATTATGGGGTAATTATTACATTGTCCTTGGCATGACGACACCCCCGCCGCTGCCCCCCCCCCCCCCGACCTAAATTTTTGACATCTGCAGCATTAAAATCTTCACATGGGATATTTAATTAAATCAGTACAATTCAGGTGGAGGCGTACCTGACGGCCTACCTGGATGATGGGATGGTGTAACAACATCAGTGAAACAGCATCCGGTGTAACAACATTGGTGTAACAGCATCAGTGTAACAGCTTTGGTGTAACAGCATTGGAGTAGCAGCAACCAAGTAACAGCAATCATGAGTAGGGGCATTTGAGTAACAACATCCGGTGTAGCAGCATCAGAGTAACAACAACCAAGTAAAAGGAATATGAATATCAGCAACCGAGTAACAGCATCTGGTGTAGCAGCATCGGAGTAGCAGCAACCAAGTAACAGTAACATGAGTAGCAGCAACCGAGTAACAGCATCTAGTGTAGCAACATCAGGGTAACAGCTGTTAGGCCTCTGTAGTTTCAGCAGATTTTCAAGACTAAAGCTGCAGATAAAACATTATGAACCACTTTGGGATTCTAGGATCTAGCCCTCTTGAATCCAGAGAGGGATCTCTCTTATAAGTGCAAAGATTGATTTATCTTTAAGGCTTTTAGTATGATACTAGGCTAGTTATTTAGAACAATGGTTTTTGTTTGTTTGGATGGTTGAGCATGATTTTTAATTGAGTGGAAAGTCCTAAAAATGAAAGAGTTTCAAAGGGGTGAAGGTTTGAACAATCAGAACAAGATTTAGCTAATAGGATAGATATGAAATATAACTTAATCCATTGGGCTATGGAGTCATAAAAGGGTTCAATTGTGCAACAATTTCAAGATTCATCCAAGGGGCAAGTCATCTATATCAAAATATCCTTTATATTAAATGATCAATGGAACATTAAAAGAGTTGAGAAGGTGGAAAAAGTCAATAATTTCAACAAGGATTTATCAACTTTCCAAACAAGAAAAGCCTTTTAAGCAACTGTTTGAAACCAACCAAAGACAGGGCTAGCCTTAAACTTCTTTGAACAAGATTGTATTAAAGCTAACTTATCAAACAAACAATCCAGCAATCCACATGACTACTTTCAAAAGGGATGAAAACAGATAAGAAAACAAAGTGCAGCTTAAGATCAAGCAAGATACATTAAAATCTAAGTCTGCTTCAGCATACTCTTAGGGAAACCTTCAAAACAACCTTTGCAGAAAGAACTAGAAGACAGGGCAAACCATAAACTTTCCTAGTCCAACTCTGCTTAGCATATAAGGAAAACATCATTCAAGAACTCCCTTTCAAGTTTTACACATCAAGACATTGACAAACCAACATTCCTTGATAATGTTTTTACTTAACTTAAGTCATTATTAAACACACAATTGGAGGAAAACATAAAGATAAAGCTTATCAGTGAGAGTAGGGTACTTTTAATAGTAATTACTAACTCTATATTTGTTGTTATTTATCAGACAAAAAGTTAACAAAATGGCATACATGAAAGGAAAATAGTAACACAGTAAGAAGTACTTCACCAATGATATAGACCAGGATCCCAAAAATTAGCTTGTATATTGATGTCAATCCAGTTACATACTTCAAGTCCAATGTTTCAGTACAACAATCATCTTCTCTTCTTAGCCTAACGTCTTTGATCACAAAGAGAGCTTCAAGAGCCTCTGAAAACTATTTACATGTAGAAAGTTTCAAGCACAAGTATTACATCAAATTTCAGCAACCAACCCTTTACAATGTGCTCCTCAATGATATTTTATAAGAAAATGAGGAGGTGGAAGAGTTTCTAGGGTTAAAGTATCATTAATTCCATAATTAATGCAATCCCTAGCCTTGAAAACCATGCAAGGTATAAGGCATGAATGCATTCTATCTACATCTCTGTTTCATAACTCGGTTCTTCTTTATGAGGCTTAATGGACGAGAAAATTGACTTCAGGGTTGTTTCTTATTTTTATAATAACTTTGCTGACAGTTAGTAATAAGTTCCTTTGATTTGAAATAACTGTTCAGTTGTCTTTAGGCTAATATCATATGTTCTAGCAATCACTAGGCCTTCTTTAATTTCTATGAGGCTGCAGGTGGCTTTTAGTAGCTGGAGAGGATTCAATTAGCCTCTAATGTGGTAGTGGAGGATTTTTGGACTGATAGACTTCTTTGTTTTATCTTAAAACACTGTTAATTTGTCTTGATCCTATGTTTTAGGCTTAATTGGGCCTAATTTTTGTCTTCTGGTCTTCATACTGTCTTTAACTGTGTGGATTAGGCCTTTGATAGTTGAATTCATGCCTTAATCCCTCATAACTATGTAAAAACCTTTAATTCTTCATCTCGGCTTCGAACCCACCCTTTGACACTGATACTCTCTGTATAATTAAGGTTCACTGTGTTTTTTTTGTTCTTGCAGACGCGCAGAGGGCTTTATAATGTTATCAGTGCTCATGAGGCACGGATAAATCATGATGTGGACCCTACAGATTGATTTTCTTCATTGATAGTGGCCTGGGGAATCGTCATCCCCGGCCCTTGATTTCTTTTTAGAACTGTGGAAAAAACTTAAAAACCTGCACATAACAAGCGAAATTAAGAAAAACTCGTGAAAAATAGGTTAATGCCACTTTGGGGATGAGGTTTAATCGTGATTGTTGGATGAAATCAACCAAAGGCCGAGATCACTTGACGGGATTAAATGGGGAGGCGGTTGGATGAACAGAGGGAAGATTAAGTATGGGCCATTGATTTTAGATGGATCAACGGCCAAGATTAATTGGGGAGTTTATAATGCAAAGAGGGTAATATTATAGCGGAATGGAGGAAATTGTAAAAGAAATGGGAGAAAACATTTATCAGAAGCAAAAAAGGGCTAGAGTGAAGTTTGGACACGGAATAAATGAGAGCCGTTGATCTAGAATTATCAATGGTCGAGATGAAATGGTAGAGCATTTGGGAGCAGAGGAGAAAATGCGATGGCAAATGAATTGGGGGGAAGATTTAATCAGGACCGTCAATCTGCAAAGATCGACGGTGGGAAATAGTCAATGAGATGGATAACATAACAAATGAAGGAGCAAAGACTTGGGAGTTTAATGAGATCTGGGCCATCAGATCAAAAGAAATAATGGCAGAGATTTAACTAGGAAAATGTAATGTGATGGGGAAAGGTGTTTTCTGGTGAAAAAACCGCTGGTTTCATGCTGCTCCAAAGTGGTTTCGAAAATCTTCAAAAAAAATGCGATATGCCTCACTGCCTAACACGCATACCTTAGAAAACCACTTTTTTTGCGTTTTTTTTGGGCGTTAAATCCCGGATGCAAAAAAACGCGAAACGCATTTCTGGCCGTCGGATGGAGGGGTGCAGATCCAACGGTGCGGATCGCACGCAACGAAGGGCAAGATGACAGGCGGAATGACAAGTGGGGTCAAACAGCGGTTTAAATGTGAACTGTTGGATCAAGGGAAAGAACAGCTCAGATTTAATCTCAGGGTAATGAAAGCAATGTGAGATGGGGGATCGGGCGGAGATCGGGTGCAATAAGGACCGTTGATCTGCAAAGATTAACGGTGGATCTTTACTGAGAAGTTTAAACTACTGGGCTTTGTGAAATAACAAAGAAAGGTCCGGTTTGATCTGGACCATAGGATCTATGAAATGGATGATTGATATTTAATCGGGGTGATCGCAAATCGAAGGAGGAAAGGGGAAGACACAAAAGGAATTTTGAGATGCGATTGTGGATTGACTGTCGGATCAGAAGGATGATCGATTGCTAAGGTTTGATCGCATTGGAATTTTTAAGGACATGAAGAAAGGGGAGGACCTGAAGCGAACTTTTGATGCGATGAGCCGATGACCGTTGATCGGTTTAGATCGACGATCAATATTTGTTGCAAATTCGTACTGTTAGGTTTTATTAAAACACAATGAAAAGTCGGGTTTTACGAAAATACAAAGGAAAATAAGGAAATGGGGGTTTACAACGGGGGTTTAGACCTTTTAAGCACCCGGTTGCGGGGCTTAAGGTCTCATGAGGTGGGGGGTTATGACAGTTTAGCCCTCGGGGGCTAAAAACCTTTATAATGAAAAAAGACTGTTTGTAGGCTTAAAAACAGAGTTTCTGAGGAAAATTAAGGGTTCTGGTAGAGGAAAGAGGGGTTTTTTAAACCAAATGGAAGGAGACCAAATGGTTTTAAAAGGGTCTTGAAGTGAATTTGAAGGTTAAATGAGGCTTATGGAGGGATTTTATGAAGAAATAAGGGGATGAAAATGGGGTTATTTATGAGTGAAGGAGGGGTAAAAATGATGGGAAAATGGGGTTTTTCAGCAGTCTTTTTCTTTAGGAAAACAGACGATTTTTTAGGGTTAATGAGGGAAACAGCAGTGAAGATTATCTTAAAGGATAAAGATCATCATAAGACTTCAAGAACTCACAATTTGGCCATAAAATTGTTTCTTGAAGGCTAAAAAATAATTTTAGCCACCATTTGATATGACAAATTTTTATAGGTGGCTAACAGCGGCTCCAACTTGGGATGGAAGCTCCTTGGAGGTGCCAAGAACCTCAAACATGTCTTCTCTGGAAGCTGATCAATGCCTCATCCATTGCGCTACAACTTCCTTTACTTTTTTGATCTTCTTTTGCTTTGACAATGTTAGCAGCCATTAAAAACAATGGAACTCTATCAAAACAAGCTTTCTACTTACCCAATCCTAATGATCTAACATTTTTTCTTCTTTCAGAGTGCATTTGGATTGGAAAAATCGTTTCACAAAAAATTTTCTCTTTTGAAAGCATAAAACTAGTCTATTTCTACCCTTATTTCTCCATGAACTCAGATTAAGCAGTTGAGTTCATAAGCTTCTCTACCTAACTACACTCTGTCAGGATTAGACTGTCGAACAGAATTTATTCTCTAAATTCTAAAGCAGAAATTTAAAAGAAGAAAAGTCAGGATTGAACAGTCTAACTTGTTGTTGATCTATGGCATAAAAACAAGCTGCACATAGACTAAAATTTGCAGAAAATTAAAGCAAAATGGTGAAGGCTTAAGATCTGAAAGTTTAAGGACATCCTTCTCTTTTCTTCAGCTCTTTTTTTAGGCTTGTTTGAGCTGCTTCTTCTTTCTTCACTAGTTCAAATTTTGGGCATATTAGAACCATTTTAATTCTATCCTTGGCTCAAGATTTGATCTAGTTAGAGCCATTCTTATTTTTGAAACTCATAGGTTTAGATTTTGAGCTTGTTTGAACCTTTTTTCTTCTATCCTAATCTACCTAACTGATAAGCCAAGATTGAGTTGTTTGGAAAATCTATTTCACTAACCTTGTATAAATTTGAATAAATATTAAATTATTCACTGAGATTATCCTGATCACACACTATTTGAGCTTCATGCATAATACATAACCTCTTATACTATTGATCATCAATTTGCGGAAATATAAACAATCGCATGCGCACATTAAAACCATAAACAATCACACATATAAACACAGTATTTATGGGAAAGCTTAAAGCTGAAAACCCCCAACTATCTGTATATTATAATGATAGAGATCATGCAAAAATCATTGCACAAACTCCTCACAAGCTCTCAGTACAATCTCCAATTGTTACACACTACACAAGCTCAGATCTAGCAAAACACATGCTCCAATCTACTCCACCTATTAGCCTACCTCTACTGCACAATCCAAGATGTATAATGGCCCAATCTAAGTTCGAATCCCTCTAGTATGCACTGTGCAATCCTCATTGGTTCCTCCATCAATGTGTGGTCCAAACTCATGCACCAGTATAGTCACAACTGATAGTCACACTGCTCTTTCACCTACCTCTTCACTGGTCTCCACTGAAACTTTCCATGCACTGAAGTTAACTGATGTATTTTTTAGTTGATTTATGAGTTAATAATTAGTGAATTAATTAATAATTAATTCACACCACTCTCACTAGTGTATCAATCAATTAGATTAGATACAACTAGCTCAACTATGTTTAACTGAGTTAAACTGAATACAACTCCACTAACTTCCTCAATCAACTCCACCAAACTCTGTCACCTAAGTTCTAACTGAAGTATCCATGCAATAGCTCCACTTGACCCTCAGGAATAGCGTAATTCCTTCTGTCAGCTACATGTGCCACTTCTGTGCACTTAACTTAAGTGCTCCAAGAGGATAAGATAATGTTTAGAGTCCAAATATTATTAAGAGCTAATAATATTTGACATATCTATTTTTAGACTGGAAATCTAAAAATAGATTCTGCCCAGTATGTCTAAAAATAGAAGTCCATATATTTTTTCTGACTTGACCAACCATCCACAAATAGCATCC
The DNA here is from genome assembly GCA_034641835.2 of Pinus albicaulis. Classification (NCBI taxonomy): domain Eukaryota; kingdom Viridiplantae; phylum Streptophyta; class Pinopsida; order Pinales; family Pinaceae; genus Pinus; species Pinus albicaulis. Next base: position 93,367,865 of record CM076575.1, read on the forward strand.
TGCAACTCATAGAATATGATCGACATGTCTAAAAATAGACATAGTCTAAAAATAGACATAGTCTAAAAATAGACTTGCGCCAAAAATAGCCTGCGGGCCTACTTAGTGAAGGCGACTCTTTTCACTAAGATCATCATCTTGTTGCAATCTCAACACTCTCTCTCAACAAGATAGGGATTATCTGCCACCCCGATCCTGCCTCTATGGTATTCGAATTTTCTCCCGGTGAGCGCCTTCGTCAAGATATCAGCATCCTGATCCTCCGTAGGAATGTAAGAAAGTAACATGATCTTCCACTGCACACAATCTTTGATATGATGATACCAGATGTCAATGTGTTTATATCTATCATGAAATAATGGATTAACTGAGAGTTTGATGCAACTCTGATTATCACAATATATCATAGTAGGATCTAAGTGTGACCCGAACAACCCAACCAGTATCTTCCTCATCCATATAGCCTTGCATGCAGCCAAACTCGTTTCCATATACTCAGACTCTGCTGAACTGAGTGCCACGGATCTCTGCTTCCTGCTATACCAATAAAATGTTGTCGACCCGATACTGAAGATCCCTCCAGATGTGCTCTTTCTGTTCGTTGGGCTCCCTGCCCAATCTGCATCCGTGAAGCCACATAGCTTCACCTCATCCTCCTGTCTGTACCACAATCCATATCTTGATGTGCCTCTAAGATAACGCAATACATGCTTGCCTACCTTCCAGAAGAGCTTGGTAGGCTTAACCATAGCTTGTGATAGCTGGTTAACAGCATAGCATATATCGGGTCGTGTATTGACCAGATACATAAGCGACCCCACCAACTGTCGATAAACGGTGGCATCCACTACCTCCGCTGCGGTAGCATCCTCCTTCCTTACGACCACCGGAAGAGGAGTATCAACGAGCTTGCGGCCATGCATGTTGAACTTCTCCGGTATCTCCCGGGCATACTTACACGAGAAAAAAACGACCCATCACTACGTTGCCAAATTTCCAATCCCGGGAAATAATGAAGGAGGCCCAAGTCCTTGCTCTCAAACTCTTTTCCAAGATCCTCCTTGCATGAGAGTATCGACGGCTCATCACCTTTTGTCCAAAATCAAATCATCTACATAAAGTACAATGATCGGCAACTTACCCTCCACCACAATCTGGTATAGGTTAGGATCCGCCTCACTTTTGGAGAATCCAAGTCTGGTGAAATAATTGTCTATCCGTGTGTGCCAAGCACGAGGTGCTTGTTTCAACCCATATAACGCTCTCTTAAGCCTGCACACATGCGACTCATTGCTGAAGATCTGAAAACCTTTAGGCTGCTCTATGTACACCTCCTCCTCAATGACTCCATTGAGGAACACAGTCTTCACATCCATCTAATGAATGTGCCACCCCATCTACGCTGAGAGAGAAAGAATCGTCTGTATGGAAGAATACCTTGCGACAGGTGCAAAGGTCTCCTCATAATCGATCCCCTCAATCTGTGAAAAGCCTCAAGCAACAAATCTTGCCTTGTACTTCTCCACACTCCTGTCAGCTTCCTGCTTCACTTTGTAGATCCATCTCGAACCCACCACTGATTTCCCTTCTGGCCTTGGGACAATCTCCCATGCACTGTTTCTGACAATCGAATCATACTCTTCCACCATGGCATCTACCCATGCAGGGTCCTCCACATCTTCCTCGAAAGAGGATGGTTTTATCACGATACACTTGCTCATCAGAGCCATGTGTCCAGTATATCGGTCAGGTGACTATCTCTGTCTGCGCCGTGATGTAGGGGCTCCTACATTCTACACTGGATCTTGATTCAATCGCTCAGCTTTGGTAGTGCGCTTCCACCCTCTGATTCTTGGCACAGCATAAGTGGTTTCTTCCATTCCATGAACCTCCTCTTGTGGCTGATCCACATCCTGAGGCTCATCCTTAGGAACTAGTAGCTTCTCATCTGCATGAAAGTGTAGCTCCCTCTCAAGCGACAACTTCATGGCTTTCTCCTCGTGAAATTTGATATCCCGTCGCACAATAGTATTGCGACTGTCTGGAAAATACACATGATAGTTGTGGGGCGTATCAGTTTACCCCACAAATATCCCAACCTCTGCAGTCAGCTCCAGCTTCTTCTTGGCATCCTTCGTCACATGAATGTAAACAGGTGAACCAAAAATCCTCAAATGGGAAATATCAGGCCTCTTACCAGAAAATGCCTCCTCATGTGTACTCATGCCAAGTATCTTGTGAGGACAACGGTTCTGCACATATACTGTAGTATTGCATGCCTTAACCCACAAGTGTATGGGAAGGCCCTAATCATGCAACATCGCCCGTGAAGCACCCACGATTGTTATGTTCTTCCGCTTAGCAACCCTGTTCTATTGTGGGTTATGAGATGTTATGAACTCTCTTAGAATTCCTTCTACGCTGCAAAAGTCCTTGAATTCGCCAGAGATGAATTCACCACCATTTTCGCTCCTTAGAGCCTTCACTTGATTCCCCGATTCTTTCTCAACCAGTGCCTTGAACTCATAGAATTTTGAGTATGTCTCACTCTTCTTCTACATGAAGAAGATCCAGCACTTACGAGAAAAATCATCAACAAAGATCACATAGTTCCTGTGCTTTGCTGTCGAAGCTAGTGAGAAAGGTCCACACACGTCTGTGTGAATTCGGAAGCACAAGGAGAGCCAAGCTCACCAAGTCCTCATCATCAACAGTCACCCCCACACTTCCCATCTCATCCTTGCATTGGATGAACTTCATGAGGTACTTGGGCATACTGTCGCCTTTCTCCATCTTTATGTTTCTGAGTTTATCCTTGAGCGCCAACTTCCTCTAGTCGCTCTTGCTTTGGAATAAATCTGTCAAGGCTTTCCACATCAAGAATGGAAAAGCCTTACCATGAAGGTTGGATACTATGTGATCCTTCACACCTTCCAAAAGAATCCTTTGACACTTTGCTATCTTCTTTTGCCATGCATCAAGGACGGCAGCATCAGTAGAAGTAGGCTTTGGGACTTCAGCATCTATGAACTCCTTCAACCCATTGTCATCTAGCGCCTCCTCCATCCTGTCCTTCCATGCAATATAATTCAAGTTTCCCTCAATGGCATACTCCAATCGCAATCCGTTGAAAGACATCTCAACTTCGACACCAAGAAAACACTGCTGCAAATTCGAATTCCACCAGCACAAAACTCAACCGCTTCAATGTTTTGCAATTGCTCCAATGATCAATACTGATCCGATACCATGTATAAATTTGAATAAATATTAAATTATTCACCGAGATTATCCTGATCACACACTATTTGAGCTTCATGCATAATACATAACCTCTTCTACTATTGATCATCAATTTGCGGAAATATAAACAATCGCATGCGCACATTAAAACCATAAACAATCACACATATAAACACAGTATTTATGGGAAAACTTAAAGCTAAAAACCCCCAACTATCTGTATATTATAATGATAGAGATCATGTAACAATCATTGTACAAACTCCTCACAAGCTCTCAGTACAATCTCCAATTGTTACACACTACACAAGCTCAGATCTAGCAAAACACATGCTCCAATCTCCTCCTCCTGTTAGCCTGCCTCTACTGCGCAATCCAAGATGAATAATGACCCAATCTGAGTTCAAATCCCTCTGGTATGCACTACGCAATCCTCATTGCCTTCTCCATCAATGTTTGGTGCAAACTCATGCACCATTATAGTCACAACTGATAGTCACACTGCTCTTTCACCTACCTCTTCACTGGTCTCCACTGAAACTGTCCATGCAATGAAGTTAACTGATGTATTCTTTAGTTGATTTATGAGTTAATAATTAGTGAATTAATTAATAATTAATTCACACCACTCTCACTAGTGTATCAATCAGTTAGACTAGATACAACTAGCTCAACTATGTTTAACTGATTTAAAGTGAATACAACTCCTCTAACTTCCTCAATCAACTCCACCAAACTCTGTCACCTGAGTTCTAACTGAAGTCTCCATGCAATAGCTCCACTTGACCCTCAAGAATAACATAATTCCTTCTGTCAGCTGCATGTGCCACTTCTGTGCACTTAACTTAAGTGCTCCAAGAGGATAAGATAATGTTTAGAGTCCAAATATTATTAAGAGCTAATAATATTCGACATATCTATTTTTAGACTGGCAATCTAAAAATAGATTCCGCCCAGTATGTCTAAAAATAGAAGTCCATATATTTTTTTCCGACTTGACCAACCATCCACAAATAGCATCCTGCAACTCATAGAACATGATCCATATGTCTAAAAATAGACTTTGCGCCAAAAATAGCCTGCGGGCCCACTTAGTGAAGGCGACTCCTTTCCACTAAGCTCATCATCTTGTTGCAATCTCAACAAACCTATCAACAGTAAATTTAAAACTAATTAGTCGTGATTAGGTTGTATTACTAACTAGAAGTGTGTTTCTTAGGAGTGGCATTTGAGCTTGCACACTTTCAGATTTTGTTTCTCTTTTTTGGTATGGGGTTGTACCTTTCTTGTTTTTTACAATGTGCCCTCTTTTCTCTTTCTATTGTTTTTTTATTTTTTCATTTTTCTAACTTTGAATGCAATTATGAGTATGATATTCACAATGAGAAAAAATAAAAAGGCTTCCAAACTTATATGGTTAAGAGAAATAATTTTTTAGCATCCTACCATTGAGAAGACCCCCAAACAATTCAGCTCCATTCAATTCTTGCAATAAATAAGCATTGTTACCAGTAGTAGAATGAATGAGATAAGGGCCAAGAAATAAATTATAAAATTTCCCATTCTTTCTCTTATCTTCTCTCCTTGAATCCCACTTTAAAACTTTGTCACCAATGCTGAAATCACTGGCCTTTGTCCTTCTATCAAACAGCTTCTTGATACTTTCTTGCTTTTGTAATGCTCTGTTGTAGACCTCCTCTATGGTTTGTTGAAGATGTATAGTTTGATTAATTCTTCTGATCATTTCATTGTCTTCATACTGTACTTCTTGGATCAGCTTCATGACTGGAACTCCTAGGCTGGTTGGAAAAGTTTCATCTACTCCATAAACAAGCTGGTAGGGTGAAATTCCAATTGATTTTTTAAGTGTTAATCTGTCAGCCCATAATGCATGTACTAGCTTTGTGTGCCAAATTTTTTTATTGTCTTCCAGCAACTTCTCTATTATGTTCACCAAACTTTTGTTTGAGGATTCTGCAAGCCCATTAACTTGAGGGTAATAAGCAGTAGAATGGTCCAATGTAATCTGATATTTGTGACAGAATTCAACCATCTTTTTGGATCCAAATGCAGCAGCATTGTCAGTAATAATCTTCCTAGGGCAGCCAAATCTAGATAGGATGTGATTTTCAAGGAATTTTATGATGACAGAGTCATTGGGTTGCCTAGAAGGGATGGATTCTATCCATTTTGTTGCAATGAGAATCCATCTATGTTGGGCAGATGAGGGTGGATGGATTTCTCCTATGAATTCTAGACCTCACTATTGAAAAGGAGCTTCAACAGTGATTGGATGCAAAGGTAAAGGAAGCAATTTTCTTTTGCCTTCAAAGAGTTGGCATTTATGACAGGCAATAATCATTTTATGGACATGTTGAAAGAGGGTGGGCCAAAAGTAACCAAGTCTAAGGATTTTATTGGCAGTTGTCTTCCAATAGAGGTGGCCTCCACATTATCCTTCATGGAACTCATGCTTGATCTTGTCTGCATCATTCTCAGGCAAAGATTTAAGCAATAACCCACTAGCATTTTTCCAATATAGACATTTATCTAAAATGCAGTAATTTACAAATTTCAACTTTTAAAATATTTCCTTTGTCTTAGACAAACCAGGAGGTGTATTCAAATTGAGCAAAACATATAAAATATTAGCATACCAAGAGGAATTCAAAAAATAATCCTCAATAATGGGAGTTGACAACTCCTCTTGTTCATTTAATGCATTTATCATGTTTATATCAAGAGCTTCAAAATTGGACTCATACATCAATCTTGCTAGTCCTTGGCCTTTAATGAGCTTCATGGGTTTGATTTCTAAATCATTTTCAAGTATCACAGCTATCCACTTTCCTCTTTTCCCATCTGGGTCCTATGTTAAAATGTCTTTTACAACTGAGTTTGGCACAAATGCAATTATGTGGGAGTGTAAAATGTAAATCCTGAAGTCTTTTAAGGATTTGACTAAGGCAAAGGCCTATTTCTCCATGACATTGTACTTCAGAGGTGCATCTCTCAATGCCTTACTAAAGAATGCAATTTTCTGCTCTTGTCCTTTCAATTTTTTTTGTAATAGGACAGCAGCCATTGTGTGTTCTGATGCAAATGAAAAAATGAAAAAATCTTTTTAAAAGTCAGGACTAATAAGAACTGGTGTTTTGGTTAATGCTTGTTTTACCAGCTCAAATGATTTCTTTGCTTCTAAGGTCCATTTAACTCCTTGTTCCTTTTTCAGTATGTTTCTTATGTTTCTAAGGAGTTCAGCTAGATTGGGTATGAACCTTCTCAAGAAATTAATCTTCCCAATGAAAGATTGAAGTTCCTTGATGTTTCTAGGATGATTGATTTGCAATATACCCTGAATCCTTTTTGGGTCTATCTTTATTCCTTCTTCTGATATGATGTGCCCAAGAAGTTTGCCTTCTTGGAGACCAAACATTGTTTTCTTTGGATTTAAAGATAACCCATATTTTCTGCATTTCTCAAAGACTTTTATCAAGTGTTCTAGGTGTTCTTCATCTGTTTTGGAAAAAACAGTGATATCATCAAGGTAAATAATGATGAAGTAGCCTAATTCTTCTAAGAATGCAATATCCATGGCTCTCTGAAATGTAGCACCAACATTCATTAAACCAAAGGGCATTTTCACATACATGAAAGTACCCCAAGGTGCAGTAAAGGTTATTTTGAGTTGATCATCAGGATGTACTAATATCTGATTGTATCTTGAGAAGCCATCTAGAAAAGAAATTCTTTTAGAACCAACTACCCTTTGTAAAATATGATCCATCTTGGGTAAAGCGTAGTTTTCTTTTAATGAAGCTTTGTTTAAGTTCCTAAAGTCAATACAAAGCCTTATTTCCCCTGTTTTCTTCCTAACTGATACTATATTAGACACCCACTCTGGATATATAATAGGAACAATAATTCCAGCTTCATACATTTTCTTGATTTCTTTCTCAACCAAAGGTAATTGAACAGGGTTGATTCTATGCAATCTTTGTTTAAAGGGCTTTTGGTTTTATTTGAGGGGTATCTTGTGCTAAATTATTTATGTGTCATAGGACTTTAGATCCTCATAACTCCATGAAAATACATCAGAAAATTCTTTAAACAACTCAATGTATTTCAGCTTGATGTGAGCTGGCCAAGTTTTAGACAGTTTGATCATTTTTGGCCTTAGTTCACTGCCTATGTTACACTCTTCAAATTCAGTTTCAACAGGCTCTAGCTTTGGTTTTTTGGCCACATCATTGAAATCAAATAACTCTTCTAAGGGGACCAAACCTTTTGGAAAACTTTGGGTGTTAGATTGCAGTGTTTCTAAGTCTTCTTTTCCTAAATCTGCACTAATTTTTGTGGTATTTTCAAGTTTATTAGCTAACAGATTTATATCAGCAATCTTTGGAGAGTTTACTTCTTCATCAAGTGGGTTTCCTTAAATAGAACAGTCATCTTCATAATATGAATCTGAACTTGGTAGTTCAAATTCATTTATGGACTGTAGGAAGTCTTCTATTTGTTTGTCTCCATCAAATAATTGCCAATATTTCTCATTATCAGGGACGGCTGGTCTAAATTTGATTTGGGTAGTGCATTTTTTGGTTTCAAAAGGTGTTAAACATGTTCTAGTAGCAAAATCTAAACTATGGGCAAGGATATTTTGATCTCTTGGGACAAAGATAAGTTGGGATTCCTCAAATGTTCTTAGTAAGTCCATGACATCATTTCTATAGGCTATAAGTCTGGGGTGTTTGGCGCTATATTCCCCATCCACTTGCCTAACAATCAACTCTGAATCCCCAAGAACTTTTATCCTTTTGGCTCCTAATTTCTTCAACAAGTGTAGGCCTAAAAGGAGGGATTCATACTCAGCTATGTTATTTGAACATTGAAAATTTAATCTATAGGAATGACCTTCAGTGTGATTATTTTCAGTGTTATGTATCCAATTTCCTGCACCTGCATTGTTCTTAGTGCAAGACCCATCAAAATTCATACTCCAAAGAGGACTAGCTTCCGAAATACTAGTTTGGCTACTATCCTCTTTATCTTTTGTGTTTTTAGCTTGTTCTTGACAGTCAATATTGTGTTGAAATTGTTCTAGTTCCTCATGTTCTTCATTAAGTTGAGGATTCTTCTCTTGGTTCTCAAAGTTAACAAGTAATGGATAACTATTTTGTAGCTCAAGACCCATGATTAGTTTACTTTGATTTTTTGTTTTGACACACTGTTTTGACACTTATGTTATGTCTCCTTCGTTTTCTATGTCTGCCACTACATTACAGTGAGGAGTGGCTAGTAAATCAGTTAAGGTTTCCTGCTCATTAAATATTTCATGATTGAAGAGAATAAATGAGTCAAGGCCTGTATGTACAGAATAGATAGGAGAGTCTTCTGGACTTTCTTGGCTACTTACCATGTATTCCATATGAGATTCCCTATAAAGTCTTCTTGTTTGATTAAAAACAAGGATGGTAGCATATGTCATATCCATTTGCATTGTTCCTTGTAACTTAGCTCCCCAAGATCTTGATAACAGCATACCATACTTTGGGGGTACATCAGCCACTACAATATCCATTACTAAACATTTGGTTGGAATTTGTGCTAAGTTTACACAAAGGTCTTTGATCAGACCTAGGAATTTCACTCTACTGGAGTCAAAGGAGTATAGATCTTTGTATGGTCTGGTAATTTTAAGGCCTAGGTTCTCCATCACTAATTTTGGCATTAAGTTATGAGAGGCCCCTGAGTCATGCATAGCGTTGTGTAAAATTTTGTCATGAATCTTCAAACTAACATAAAAAGGAGGAATTGGTCCTTCTTGGTATCTTCCCTCAATCTTAGGACCAAATAAAAGCTCTGGTTGGTCATCATTAAGATTGACAGTGTCATTATTTTATGTTATGTTAAAAGCCTTTAAAATTTGTGATCTATATACATCTTGGGTGGCTAATTCAGCAAAAGGAACAGATATTTTTATTTTGGAAATTTCCTGCTCCAAACTAAAATGGATCTGATTTTTTACAATGTTTGTTTCAGCCTTATTAACCACCATTTTCTCAGCAAAATCAGCTTGCTGATTTTCTCTATTTACATTGGTCAAGATTGTTTTAGTAGGAGCACTAGCTGAGGTGCTAATGCTGCTAAGGTCTGCACTCTGTTTTTCATTAATTTGAGTGCCTTTCTCTTTGTTCTTATCATAATTTACAGCCACTGTTTTGTCTTTCTATTTAATGTTTCTGGGTTTAATCCAAGGGTTGTTTGTTGTGGAATTGTCAGAGGTTTTACTTTTGGGAGTTTCCAGATTCTTTTTATTCCTAAATTCATACTCTTTTGGAGTTTCTATGATGACATTTTCCAGCTCTTGATAATAATATCCATCCTCTGCTCTTTTATCATCATAGGGTGTGTAAAGACCGTGTTTTCTATTGTAATGAACATCAAAAGTATCATTATCTACTCCCAAAATGTTTATGCCATCTTCCTATGTTTCTTCTATTGTTTCTTCAACCTCACTTACATAGTTTTGATTAAAAGGAGGAGTAATTTGTTGATCATCCTCCCTTGGTCTATTTTGAGGCTGGTTTCTCCTAAAATTTTGATTTTGATTTTGATTTCTGTTTTGAGGAACTGATTGGTTTTTACTAGCTTGTGCTCTCTCAAGTATGCTCATATTTTTCATCATTTCTTCCATCATTCTCTCCATTTTTGAGCTAGATGTGGAAGGTGTAGAATCTTCCCTAAATGATACTTTCTTCTCATTCCTCATTCTAGCTCTTTTCTCCATTAGATTTACTTCCACAGCTAAGGCTTCTTTCTGTATATCTTCTAAAGTCAGAGGGTATCTTTAGCTAAGTTGATAAGCCATTTCAGGATCAAATGCTTCGGGAAAATTGTTTAAGGCTAAGCCTTGTGGAGGTTTCAATTCTGGGGGTAAAGCAATATACACACTATTCAATCTAGTGCAATAAGCTTGAACACTTTCTCCAGTGTTTCTTTTGAGGCTGTTATAATATGAAAGTATTTGGAGAGGGTTTTTCTTGAACTCCCACTTGTTTAGGAATAACTGATGGAGGGATTGAAGGTCATTGATACTACTAGGGGTTAAGCCTTTGAACCATTTTCTTACTTCTCCCCCTAAAATTTGAGCAAACAATCTAAGTTTAACAGTTTCATCATCAATATCATTTCTATCAAAGTAGTCATTCATCTTTTCCACATGTTGTGAAGCAGCAGTTACACCACTGGCATCATACAAAGGTATCTTGGACTGATAGTCTTGTGGAAGATTGACTAAAGGTAAAGGAAGGACCAAGGGAGCATACCATGTTGCCATGATAGGAGGTAGAGGTGGATTTACAAGGGGTGGATTAACAAGAGGGAAAGTGGGCTGAAGTGGAGTGTTTTGTACAATGGATGTATGAGGAACAGAAGTGGATGGACCAGAAAGAGACTGTTGAGCTGATATTGGATGAGAGAAACCAAAATTATGAAGGAAATTTAAATTAGGTGGAGTAGTTTATCTACTACGAAGATGTTCACCTCTATCTTGGGATGAAGATGGAGACTCGAAATCTATCTGATCTATATCATCAAGTGACCTAGTTCTAAATGGATTTCTCAAGTCAACTTGTGGATTTTGTAGAGCTGTAAGGTTTTCAGGGACTGAATTAGCTCTATGGAGTGACCTAACAATAGTTGAAATTTTTGCCTTAGGAGATTTCCTAATAATTCTTTCAGTATTATCAACTATCTCAGGAGGATTTGGGTCAAGATAGGCTCTAGTATGAACTCTTCTAGAAGCCACTATGCTATGTTTTTCAGACCCAAATTTACAATAAAAGTTTAACCAAATATGACAATCTTTAGGAGGCTAATTAATCTTTAAACAAGAAAACTTTAAATCCTTAAAGTCTTCTTAACTGAGTTTAAATGATGTTATGATGATAATGGGTTTCCCAGTGGAGTCTTAAGGTATGTTTAGGATTGCGGAGTCACCAGGTGGAAATTTTTAGCTCTTTTGGAGGTAAAATGTTTTATGGTCTACCTCCATGTTTATTTAAAACCAATCTAAAATATTTTTGGGTTTTCTGAGTTTTTTCAATCCTATCAGTTCTAAGAGTGTCCTAAATTTGTTTCAACACTTAGCTAAGGTGATGAGACAAACAGAGTTTACCCTTATGGCCTAGTTAGCTGATTCCTTCAAGGTTTGATAAGTTTCTATGAGAATCCTAAGGGTTACTTAGTTTGTCACTAATTCGAATAAGTCCTATCATGATTACCAACATGTTTGGAAGTTCTTGAAGAGAGCTACTAATACTACACTGAACACTGCGTGTTTTGTTTTAAGGATTTTACTCAGAATTCCCCAGTGGAATCGCCAGAAATGTAAGGCCTCTGTAATTTCAGCAGATTGGCAAGACTAAAGCTACAGAGACAAAATTATGAACCACTTTTGGATTCTAGGATCTAGCCCTCCTGAATCCAGAGAGGGACCTCTCTTATAAGTGTAAAGATATTAGGCTAGTTATTTAGAACAATGGTTTTTGTTTGTTTGGATGGTTGAGCATGATTTTTAATTGAGTTGAAAGTCCTAAAAATGAAAGAGTTTCAAAGGGGTGAAGGTGTGAATAATCAGAACAAGATTTAGCTAATAGGATAGATATGAAACAACACTTAATCCATTGGGCTATGGAGTCATAAAAGGGTTTAATTGTGCAACAATTTCAAGTGTGATCCAAGGGGCAAGTCATCTATATCAAAAGATCCTTTAGATTAAATGATGAATGGAACATTAAAATCGTTGAGAAGGTGGAAAAAGTCAATAATTTCAACAAGGATTTATTAACTTTCCAAACAAGAAAATCCTTTTAAGCAACTGTTTGAAACCAACAAAAGACAGGGCTAACCTTAAACTTCTTTGGACAAGCTTGTATTAAAGCTAACTTATCAGAAAAACAATCCAACAATCCACATGACTACTTTCAGAAGTGATGAAAACAAATAAGAAAACAAAGTGCATCTTAAGATCAAGCAAGATATATTAAAACCTAAGCCTTCTTCAACATACTCTTAGGGAAACCTTCAAAACAACCTTTGGAGAAAGAACTAGAAGATAGGGAAAACCATAAAATTTCCTAGTCCAACTCTACTTAGCATATAATGAAAACATCATTCAAGAACTTCCTTTCAAGTTTTGCACATCAAGACAAGGACAAACCAACATTCCTTGATAATTTTTTTACTTAACTTAAGTCATTCTTAAACACACAATTGGAGGAAAACATAAAGATAAAGCTTATCAGTGAGAGTAGGGTACTTTTAACAGTAAGTCCTAAATCTATATTTTTTGTTCTCTATTAGATAAAAAGTGAAAAAAATGGCATACATGAAAAGAAAACAGTAACATAGTAAGAAGTACTTCACCAATGATATAGACCACGATCCCAAAAATCAGCTTGTATATTGATGTCAATCTAGTTACAAACTTCAAGTCCAATGTTTCAGTACAAAAATCATCTTCTCTTCTCAGCCTAACTTCTTTGATCACAAAACAGAGCTTCAAGAGCCTCTGAAAACTATTTACATGTAGAAAGTTTCAAGCACAAGTATTACATCAAATTTTAGCAACCAACCCTTTATAATGTGATCCTCAATGAGATTTTATAAGAAAATAAGGAGGTGGAAGAGTTTCTAGGGTTAAAGTATCATTAATTTGACAATTAATGCAATACCTAGCCTTGAAAACCATGCAAGGTATAAGGCAGGAATGCATTCTATCTATATCTCTATTTCATAACTCAATTCTACTTTATGAGGCTTAATGGATGAGAAAATTGACTTCAGGGCTGTTTCTTATCTTTATAATAACTTTGCTAACAGTTAGTAATAAGTTCCTTTGATTTGAAATAATTGTTCAGTTGTCTTTAGGCTAATATCTTCTGTTCTGGCAATCACTAGGCCTTCTTTAATTTCTGTGAGGTTGCAGGTGGATTTTGGTAGCTGGAGAGGATTCAATTAGCCTCTGATGTGGCAGTGGAGGCTTTTCGGACTGATAGACTTCTTTGTTTTATCTTAAAACATTGTTAATTTGTCTTGATCCTATGTTTTAGGCTTAATTAGGCCTAATTTTTGTCTTCTGGTCTTCATATTGTCTTTAACTGTGTGGATTAAGCCTTTGATAGTTGAATTCATGCCTTAATCCCTCAGAATTGTGTAAAACCTTTAATTCTTCATCTCGGGTTCGATCCCACCCTTTGACACTGATACTCTCTCTATAATTAAGGTTCACTGTGTTTTTTTTGTTCTTGCAGGCACGTAGAGGGCTTTATAATGTTATCAGTGCTCACGAGGCACAGATTAATTATGATGTGGACCCTGCAGATTGATTTTATTCATTGATAGTGGCCTGGGGGATCATCATCCCCAGCCCTTGATTTCTTTTTAGAACTGTGGAAAAAACTTAAAAACCTGCACATAACAAGTGAAATTAAGAAAAACCCGTGAAAAATAGGTTAAGGCCGCTTTGGGGATGAGGTTTAATCGTGACCATTGGATGAAATCAACCAACGGTCGAGATCACTTGACGAGATTAAATGAGGAGGCGGTTGGATGAACGGAGGGAAGATTAAGTCTGGGTTGTTGATTTTAGATCGATCAACGACCAGGATTAATTGGGGAGTTTATAATGCAAAGGGGGTAATATTATAGCGGAATGGAGTAAATTGTAAAAGAAATGGGAGAAAACCTTTATCGGAAGTGAACAAGGGCTAGAATGAAGTTTGGACATGGAATAAATGAGAGCCATTGATCTAGAATGATAAACGGTCGGGATGAAATGGTAGAGCATTTGGGAGTAGAGGAGAAAATGAGATGGAAAATGAATTGGGGGGGAGATTTAATCAGGACCATTGATATGCGGAGATAGACGGTGGGAAATAGTCAATGAGATGGCCAAGAGAACAAATGAAGGAGCAAAGACCTGGGGTTTTAATGAGATCTGGGTCGTCAAATCAAGAGAATGAATGACGGAGATTTAACTGGGAAAATGTAATGCGATGGGGAAAGGTGGTTTCGGCTGAAAAAATCGCTAGTTTCGCGCTCCTCCAAAGTGGTTTTGAAAATCTTCAAAAAAAACACGATATGCCTCGCTGTCTGACACGCGTCCCTTAGAAAAACACTTTTTTCGCGTTTTTTCTGGGCGTTAAACCTCGAATGCAAAAAAAATGTGAAACGTGATACTGGCTGTCGGATGGAGGGGTGCAGATCCGACGGTGAGGATCGCATGCGACGGAGGGCAAGATGCACGAGCGGAACGGCAGGTGGGGCCAAACGGTGGTTTAAATGTGAGCCATAGGATCAAGGGAAAGAACATCTTAGATTTAATCTCGAGGTAATGAAAGCAATGTGAGACGAGCGGCAGGCAGAGATCGGGGGCAATAAGGACCATTGATCTGCAAAGATCAACGGTGGATCTTTACTGAGAAGTTTAAACTGCCAGGCTTTGTGAAATAACAAAGAAAGGTCGGGTTTGATCTGGACAGTAGGATTTATGAAATGGACAATCAATATTTAATCGGGGTGATTGCAAGTCGGAGGAGGAAAGGGGAAGACACAAAGGGAATTTTGCGATGTGATTGTGGATTGACCATCGGATCGGAGGGATGATCAACGGCTGAGCTTTGATCGCATTGGAATTTTGAAGGACATGAAGAAAAGGGAGGAATTAAAGCAGACTTGCAATGCGATAAGCCGATGATCGTTGATCAGTTTAGATCGACGGTCAATATTTGTTGCAAATTCGAACTATCGAGTTTTATTAAAACAAAATGAAAAGTCGGGTTTTATGAAACTACAGAGGAAAATAAGGAAATGGGGGTTTACAATAGGGGTTTAGACCTTTTAAGCGCTCGGTTGTGGGGCTTAAGGTCTCATGAGGTGGGGGGTTATGGTAGGTTAGCCCTCGGGGGCTAAAAACCTTTATAATGAAAAAAGACTGTTTTTACGCTTAAAAATAGAGTTTCTGAGGCAAATTGAGGGTTCCGATAGAGGAAAGAGGGGTTTTCTAAACCAAATGGAAGGAGACCAAATGGTTTTCAAGGGGTCTTGAAGTGAATTTGAAGGTTAAATGAGGCTTACGGAGGGATTTTTGTAAGAAATAAGGGGATGAAAATGGGGCTATTTATGAGTGAAGGAGGGGTAAAAATGAGGGGAAAATGGGGTTTTTCAGCAGTCTTTTTCTTCAGGAAAACAACAAATTTTTCAGGGTTAATGAGGGAAACAGTAGTGAAGATTATCTTAAAGGATAAATATCATCATAAGACTTCAAGAACTCACAATTTGGCCATAAAATTGTTTCTTGAAGGCTACAAAAAAATTTTAGCCACCATTTGATATGACAAATTTTTATAGGTGGCTAACAACAGCAACCAAGTAACAACAACATGAGTAGCAGCAACCGAGTAACAGCATCCAGTGTAGCAGCATCAGAGTAGCAACAACCAAGTAACAGCAACATGAGTAGTAGCAACTGAGTAACAGCATCCGGTGTAGCAGCAACCAAGTAACAACAACATGAGTATTCCTTGATTTTTACTCCTTAGTCGTAGCCCTTGCAAAAAGACAAGAAAATAGAACAAAATTTTTTATTATTATTATAATTATCATTATTTTTTTCTACAGGGAGGGTGTTGAGGAAAGATTCTCTACACTGATAACCTTCAAACCAGATTTCTCAAAGAGTTGTTTAATAAAAGTATCCTTAGAGGTCGACCGGTGGTATAGTCTCAAGCGATGTCCATTGACTAAAAAGGAAGTACATGTATCGTCAATTGTGACTAGTCTGACTGTTCCATTATCAAATACAGCATTCACCTCATAAGGTCCCATCCACCGAGTGCAAAGCTTTCCCATAAAATTCTTAAAATGAGTCATAAAGTAGCACACAATCTCCACTTTGAAACACCTTGCTTCTAATAAACTTATCGTTCCATTTCATCCTCTGCTGCTGAATATTAGTAGTTCACTAGACAACCATTGAACGTATTTCATCAAGTTCATTGAGCTGAGCCAATCAGTGTTTCTGGGCATATGATAGATCTAATCCAACTTCCAAAGTTGTTCTGAGCGTGCTGATTTCAAATTCAATTGGAAACAACGGATATTTCCCATAAACCAACTCGAATGGTGAAAACCTGGTTGTATTCCGCCATGTTGTTCTGTATGCCCATAAAGCCTCTGGAATTTTCTGAGCCCAATCCCGTCGATGGTATGCACAGTTTTTGTCAAAATATTTTCTAATGTCTTATTTGTGCTTTCCACTTGTCTATTCGCCTGGGGATGGTATGGATATGTCACTCTGTGCTTGACCCCATATTTTTGTATAAGCTTTTCTATCTTGTGTGATGTGAATTGTGCTCCTCCATCTAAAACAACTTCTCTTGGAGTACCGTATCAAGCAAAAATTTCTTCAAATAGAAAATTTGAGACTACCTAGTCTATTTCTTTCGCAACTGCTTTTGATTCTACCCACCTAGTAATGTAATCAGTACAGACTAAAATGTGGACTTTCTACTGGGATGGTGGGTTAAAGGTTCCAACGAAGTCAATAGCCCATTTCTTGAAAGGTTGGAGAACTAGCTGTGCCTGCAAAGGCATTTCATCTGCTTTATCGAGCTACCCCATACGTTGGCAACTATCACACCTCCTGAAATAATTCTGAGCATCACAAAAAATGGAAGGCTAGTAATATCCCATTTGTAGCACCTTATGGCCTATTCCTTTGTCTGTGAAATTCCCTCCAAAAGGGCCATCATGGGAAGCCTTCAATATTTCATAGATATCATATTCAGACACGCAGCGCCGGATCTGCTTATCTACTCCTGTATGAAAAAGATACCCTGCCATCCAAGAATATCGGGCACTATGATGAATAATCTTTCATTGTTCCCTATATGACAAATGAGGAGGCACTATCCCTGTAGTAGGATAGTTAGCAATATCTGCATACCACGGAGGTTTAGTAGAGACTGCAAAAAGATGTTCATCAGGGAAACTGCCTTCTATTGGTGTGCATTCATCATTGGTATCCATTCTAGATAGGAAATCAGCTACTACATTATCTTTTCCTGGCTTATCTACTATTGTAATATCAAATTCTTGAAGCAATAGTAACCATCTCGTAACATGGCCAGGAGTAATGGGTTTATTCATCAAATACCTGATTGTTGCATGATTAGTATGGAAAATAGTAGAATACCCGGTCATGTAGTGTCGGAACTTGTTGATAGCATAAATGACAGCTAAGAATTCTTCTTCTGTCACTGTATAGTTTAATTTAGCAGTAATTAAATTCTTGCTGACGCGTGAAAATGTGAAGTTGGGAAACACGTTTTGCCCTTTTTTGACATTGAAAATTGTAATTTTCCATGTTTTTCAACTTCAACTCCACTAAACTCATATTTTTATTGCAAATTATGCTTTGACATAAAAACAAGAATTGTAGAGAATTGTCTTACCTCCATACCCATGTTTTGTTTAAAAAAAAATATTGACATATAGAGGGGTAAATTTATTGTTTACTAACTGCATATACTTGAAATTTTCAGGCAAACATAAATAGTCACTTTATGATCCATAACTTTTTTTAGGGAAGGTTATTCATCTTTTGGAAAAAAACCATAGCATCATAATCTGCATATATTGCACTATTGCACAAACTATTTTTCGGTAATTTTCAGATTAAATTACTATTTTTTATTATTTTTTGAAATGGACGAAGACAAAAAAATAGTCACGTTTCAGTACATTTTATAATCCCTAGATTTTATTTTCAATGTGATCGTCAATAAGAAAAATGAGAGTACCCTTTTGAAGTAGACAAGGAGAGGAAATGCAATATGATTTTTCTGAATTTTTTGCTTTCGTCATTTGAAAGTTATTGAATTTTCATTCAGTGCAATTTTTCGAACAATGAAATTCCACAATGACACTGTTTAGTAAAAAATTAATAAAAAATTGAATTTTTTAATGAAACTCCACAAATCTCATATCATCAGAAACTAGATTCAGAGATGAATCTAATGGTACTTGGTCCGACATATAACATTTTTTTTTTGTAGGTGTTCTGCCCCTCCAGAGTTGCAGGTTCCTGAAAACTACATAATTTTCTGGGTTTTTCGTTGACCATAAACTCTCGGCCGAGATAATGTCTCGGACGAGAAATTTATAAAAATCTCGACCGAGAGTTTAACCCACCTAAAGTTAAATTTAACCACACAGCCAAACTCTCGGCCGAAAGTTTAAAAAACTCTCGAACGAGAGTTTGCGCCCGAGAGTTTAACTCATGAAACTCTCGGCCGAGAATTTAGAAAACTCTAGGCCGAGAGTTTAGAAAAATCTAGGACGAGAGTTTAGAAAACTCTAGGACGAGAGTTTAGAAAAATCTCGGCCGAGAGTTTTATAAACTCTCGGTCGAGAGTTTTATTAAATGTTTTAATCAAAATTTTTAGGGGTTTATATGTTTAGGGTTTAGGGGTTTATATGTTAGGGGTTTTATATGTTTAGGGCTTAGGGGTTTATATTTTAGGGGTTTATATGTTTAGGGTTTTATATGTTTAGGGTTTATGGGTTTACATGTTTAGGGTTGAAGGGGTCAAATGGGTTAGGGGTTTAGGGGGTTAAATGGGTTACAGGTTTAGAGGTTTAGGGGGTTAGGGGATTTAGCAGTGAAGGATTTTAGGGGTTAGGGCTTTGGGGGTTAAATGGAATCCACACTTAAATGGGTTAGGTTCTTAGGGGTTTAGGGTGTTGAATTGGTTAGGGGTTGGGAATTAGGGTTTAAGGGGTTAGGGGTTAAGGGTTTAGAGGTTTAGGGTTTAGGGGGTTTAATGGGTTACAAGTTTAGAGGTTTAGGGGGTTAAGGGATTTATCAGTGAAGGATTTTAGGGGTTGGGAGTTAGGGTTTTGGGGGTTAAATGGAATCCACACTTAAATGGGTTAGGTTTTTAGGGGTTTAGGGTGTTGAATTGGTTAGGGTTTGGGAATTAGGGTTTAAGGGGTTAGGAGTTAAGGGTTTAGGGGTTAGGAATTAGGGTTTAAGGGGTCAAGGGTTATGGGTTGGGAATTAGGGTTTAAGGGGTTAGGGGTTTTGGGGTTTAGGGGCTTAAATGGGTTACGGGTTAATGGGTTAGGGGTAGGGGTTAAGGGTTTAGAGGTTTAGGGTTTAGGGTTTAAATGGGTTAGGGGTTTAGAGGTTTAGTGGGGGTAAATGGGTTAGGGGTAAAGGGTTTAGAGGTTTAGGGTTTATGGGGTTAAATGGGTAAGGGGTTAGAAATTAGGGTTTAAGGGGTCAAGGGTTAAGGGGTTATAGGTTTAGGTGTTTAAGGGGTTGAATGGGTTATGGGTTGGGAATTAGGGTTTAAAGGGTTATAGGTTTAGGTGTTTAAGGGGTTGAATGGGTTATGGGTAGGGGTCAAGGGGTAAAGGGTTATAGGTTTAGGGTTTAGGGGGTTAAATGGGTTAGGGTTGGTTTAGAGGTTTATGGGGTTAGGGGATTTAGCAATTAAGGATTTTAGGGGTTAGAAGTTAGGGTTAATGGGGGTAAATGGGTTATGTTTTTAGGGGTTTAGGGTGTTGAATTGGTTAGGGGTTGGGAATTAGGATTTAAGGGGTTAGGGGCTAAGGGTTTAGAGGTTTAGGGTTTACGGGGTTAAATGGGTTACAGGTTTAGAGGTTTAGGGGGTTAGGGGATTTAGCAGTGAAGGATTTTAGGGGTTAGGGGTTAGGGTTTTGGGGGTTAAATGGAATCCACACTTAAATGGGTTAAGTTTTTAGGGTTTTAGGGTGTTGAATTGGTTAGGGGTTGGGAATTAGGGTTTAATGGGTTAGGGGTTAAGGGTTTAGGGGTTATGAAATAGGGTTTAAGGGGTCAAGGGTTATGGGTTGGGAAATAGGGTTTAAGGGGTTAGGGGTTTAGGGTTTAGGGGGTTAAATGGGTTAGGATTGGTTTAGAGGTTTTGGGGGTTAGGGGATTTAGCAATTAAGGATTTTAGGGTTTAGGAGTTAGGGGTTTTGGGGTTTAGGTGCTTAAATGGGTTAGGGGTTAACGTGTTAGGGGTAGGGGTTAAGGGTTTAGAGGTTTAGGGTTTAAGGGTTAAATGGGTTAGGGATTTAGAGGTTTAGTGGGGGTAAATGGGTTAAGGGTTAAGTGTTTAGAGGTTTAGGGTTTAGGGGGTTAAGGGTTTAGGGGTTAGGAATTAGGGTTTAAGGGGTCAAGGGTTATGGGTCAAGGGTTAAGGGTTCAAGGGTTAGTTTTCTGCAATAACACAATTCTCCAATCCCATACACTTCTGCTTGGAATGTCACACTTAACATTCATTTCCTTTTCGGATAATATTCTTTATCCCCTTACATCCATACCTAGGAAAATAAACTTCCTTTCAATTTAATCTTGTGAAACTAAAGTGG
Organism: Pinus albicaulis; assembly: GCA_034641835.2. Classification (NCBI taxonomy): domain Eukaryota; kingdom Viridiplantae; phylum Streptophyta; class Pinopsida; order Pinales; family Pinaceae; genus Pinus; species Pinus albicaulis. The sequence goes on from CM076575.1 coordinate 93,388,577, forward strand.
AAGATAAGAGGACCCATTCCAACAAGGGCATTTCACTCAATGTTCAAATAATATTTTTTATCCCCTTACATCCATACCTAGTGCTAGCCACCCATAAATTTGATTATACCAAAGGTGGCTAAATATATTCAGAGCCTCCAAGGAACAAAGTTTTTCACTAAAAATTGTTGGCTCTTGAAGTCTCTATGAGGCCTCCTGCCTTATTCCTATGTCCAAATCCTACACTGATTTTTTCATCCTAAAAACCTCTGAAACCCTACAAAAATCCACAATTAAATACTGTTGCAAAGGATCTCTTCTCCCTTTTTCTTCTCCTCACAACTAACTTAGTTCCTTTTCTCCATTTCCCTTGGAAACCCCTAAACTTCATGATTCTTCCTTTTCCTTCATTTAAATCCATTTCCTAAAGGTCTAAGACCCCTTCTTGACGTTATCAGAAGCCTTAATTTCCCTTTGGAAACCATTAAAAAACCATAGAAACGCACATTTTCTATGCGTTGGTCTTAAGCCCCTCAGGCTAAGCCCCCTACCTATTTTCCTCCATGCACCCGAGCACCGGAACCAAACACTGTAACCATTGGGTGCTTATCCATTTTTCTCCGCCTGAAGCACTAAAAAACCTTTGAAAATCATGAAAATTGGGTTTTAATTAAATTTCAAAGTTTTCCGCCGGCGAAAATTATGAAATAATTTTGACCATCGATCTGCTCCACAGATCGGACGGCGCGGCACACGACTTATCGTGTGGACCCCCCAGCCATACGTCACTTCTAAAATCCGCCTGGTTTTCCCACACTGCCTTCGTGCGAAAGGTGGTTTTAACCCGACAGCCAGCGATTCCATACGCTGGTTTCCACGCTTCCTCCGCCCTGTTTCAAAACCGCCGCATAAAGTTAGTCCCCCGCGCGTTATCCGTTGGGCCATGACCACCCAGCGGAATCAACGATAGCCGTCCGATCTGGGCCCCCGCATCCAACAGCTGTCATTCATCGAAATTGCCCGTGCTTTAACCAAGTTGCATGCGACTTAGCCGGCCCCTGGCGCAACTGAGAATCCATCTCCGTTGTCGATCTTTGCAGATCGACGGTCCACATTCGATCGACTGATTCTATTACTTAGTCAACGCATCTCCGCCGCTGATTTTTCCACTCGCCCCTGACCGTTGATCACCGTGCGATCAACGACTCCGATCGCCCCACTCCCCCGCACACCTTCCGATGCAGATCTCCATATAAACGCAGGATTTTATAATTTCGTTTGTATTTTTCAGGTTTAAGGTTTTTTCCGCCATGTTTGAAGAAGACTCAAAGGACGAGGGTGACGATTCTCATTCTTTTGATTTGTCAAAAGAGATTGACTGCAGGGTGTAGAACAATGTTGTCAACAAGGTTTCATGAGCCTTTGTTACCATGCGCCCCTGTGAAACTTGGAAATTATGAAGAAATCGCAATAAACGAGTATCAGATTGCAGAAATCAGCAATGGATCAAAGTAGAGATTTAGTGGACAAATTGGTGGGGATTATGGCTAAGACAGTTATCAAAAGCCTAATCCCCAGCCTAAGACACAGTTTGAAAGGGAAACCTAAAAATCATTCATCAGACAGGATGCCTCCAACGCCATATCTGAGGAAAATTGATTCCTCAACCACCACAGCGCCACCTATTGCCTCAAAATACTTAATCAGGAGCCGTATTTATGGAGCAGGATCAGATATTTTGCCTCGAAACAGCCAAAGAAGTTACTTCTGCCATGGAATTTATTAACTGATGTCTGCAAAGTAACCCTAATTGTACACAAATCCTCAAAAGGTCAACAAAGCTCCCACTGAGCTAAAATCATAAGTATGAATCAGTTAATATAGCGAAACACCTGTACAGTTTCTTCGTTGAGCCCCTCAAAGGCCAAGAAGACAATAATGCCTGTATTAATTGATTTTGAGATCTTTTATCAGGTCTCACCTCCTCATCCTTCTATAAATACTTCAGTAGAAGATGAGTGAAGGGTTGGTTGCTAATGTAATTGCTGAAGCATTGCAATGTAATTGAGCTGGAGGCTTCTGTTTGTAAATAGTGATTCACTAGCTCTTGGAGCTCTGCTTGTAACAGATAGGTTAGGTTGTGAAGAGAGATGAATTAAAACACTGGATTTGAAGATTGTAACTGGTTTGGAGCATCAATACAAGCTGATTTATGGGATCCTGATCTATGTTGACGGTGATGTTATTCTCATTGTAACTTGTTGTTTTATTTATGTTTTCATTTTGTTTCATTTTCCACTATAAAGAACAGTTTAAACAGGGTTAGGACCTGTTGTATACCAGTAACCTTCTCTGGCTGAGAAATCTTTATTTAAATGTTTTCTTTCCACTATGTTATTTGAAAATGATTTAATTCAGTTTAGGCATAAGAATGCTGGCGTTCCCTCGTCTTATCGCCTTAGTTGGATATTGTTTTTTAATGTTATTTTCAGTATATGTTGTGTGAAGATAAACTGAAGGAAGATATGGTTAGCCCTGGTCCCAGACTTGTCTGCATGATTATCTGAACGTTTCCCTTAGAATGTGTTAAAAGCTGACTAGTTTCAAAGTACTTATCAGATCTTAGGCCATTCTGTGTTATCTATGTGATTGTCTTGAAAGTAACTAAGTAAAGAAGAGCTAGGAGAGGATTTGTGGTGCGCCCGGCCCGCTAGTTTGTACTCCAAAAGTTGCCTTCAAAGTTTCCCTTTGTTTTTTATATTTTTTCTATCAGAAGTATATCAAAGGCTAGATAGTTTCAAATTACTTACCAGATCCTAGTTTTCTTCTGTGTTTTTCCTAAGTGCCTGGTCAAAGGCTGGCTAGTTTCAAAGTACTTACCAGATCCTGGGCTGCTCTTTGTTCTGCATCTGTTTATTTTCCCCTTCTTAATGTATCGCTCCATTCCATAAATCAAACCTTAAAGAGATCATGAGGCATAGATGACTCGCCCCATAGACCACTCTTGAACCTGATTGTTTCAATTAAATCCCCTTATGACTCCATAGCCCAATGGACTAAAAACCTGCCATCATCTTTCTTCTTGATCAAAGCTTACTCTTTTTGCTTGCAAATTCTCACCTCTGAACCTATTTGCATATAGATCTTTCCGCCTCAGATAGAAAATCATGCCCAACCATCCAAAAACAAAACAAAACCCTTGGACTTCATAACTAGCCCAATATCAATACCTTAAGCTTTCAAAGACAAATCCCTCTTTGTACATATTGGAGAGATCCCTCTCCGGATTCAGGAGGGTTAGATCCTAGAATCCCAAATTTGGTTGAAGTGATGTTAACTTTGTGATTGGACTTTTGCCAATCTTGCTTATTACAGAGACCTAACATTTCTGGCGACTCCGCTGGGGAACTGAGTTGAGTTTTCACCTTTTCCCCTTTGATTTTCATACAAACCTTGAGAGTAAAAAGCAGCCTTTCCAAGCACTACCAAGAAATGGTAATCATGATGAAACTTGTTTTGAATCAGTGACAATCTAGGTCAATCCTAGGATTCTTTTAAAGTTTTATCTAACCTTGGAAAATCAGCTAGCTTAGCCATAAGAATAGACTGTCTTTGTCTCACAACCGTAGCTAAGTTTTGAAGAAAAGGTAGCTTATTCTTAGAAACCACACAAATAAAAATAACTTAGAAAACACCAAAATCATTTCAGATTGGTAGTAAAACACTTGCTCTTAAATTTCATTTACCATTCGATGTGTTTTACCTCATACTCTTAGACAGAGTCTGGAAAGGGCCAGGTAGCCTCCGGATCTCATCCTCTTTTAGAGGTGACACATCTAGTGAAAGCCCTCCCAGTCAATCTCTAGTTAGAGTTTTTTGTGTTTTGAGATATCCTTGAAAAAGGATGTTTCACAAGCACTGTGGTGGACAGTGTATCTCTTTGAAAACACTCTAAAATTTCCACCTGGCGACTCCACAATCTTGCAAGAGACCTTAAGACTCCACTGGGAAGAACCCTTATCATTGTAATATCCTTCAAACTCAGTTAGAAGGCTGTAGGATTTAAATTTTGAAAACATATTAGTCAACCTCTCAAAGACTATTATACTTGGTTGGACTTTTCCTGTTTATTTGGGTTTAAAAACATAGCATAGTGGCTCCTAGAAACATTCACACTGAGATAGGTGATAACCCAGAAAGAATCCTTAGGAAGTCTCCTAAGACCCTGATCCACCTGAGATAGGTGATAACCCAGAAAGAATCCTTAGGAAGTCCCCTAAGATAAAATCTTCAACTGTTTTCAAATCATCCCTAAGAGCTAATTCAGTCCCTGAAAATATTTCAGCTCTGCAACAACCACAAGCTGACCTATTAAATCCATTTAGAACTAGGTCTCTTGATGATTTAGATCAGTTAAATTCTGAGTCTTCACATTCATCTCTGGAAACAAGTGAGCACCTCGGGAATAGAGAAACAACACCTCTTGAATTACATTTTCTTCTTAACTTAGGTGTCTCTCATCCAAGATCAGCTCAACAATCTACTATTGTTCCATCCACTTCTGTTCATCTTTCATCCACTGCTCAAACCACTTCATTTCAGCCCACCCCACCTCTTGTCAATCCACCCCCACCACCTATCATGGCAGCATGGTATGCTCCCTTAGTCCTTCCTGTACCATTAGTCAATCTTCCACAGAACTATCAGTCCAAAATCCCATTGTATGATGCTAGCAATACTATGACTGCATCACAACATGTAGATAAGATGAATGACTACTTTGACAGAATTGAAATTGATGATGATTCTGTCAAGCTTAGACTATTTGCTCAAAGTCTGGGGGGAGAAGCAAGAAAATGGTTTAAAGGTTTAGCCCCCCATAGTATGAATTATCTCCAAGGCTTCCATCAAACATTCTTAAACAAATGGGAAGTGAGGAAGAATCCTCTCCAAGTCCTTGCTGACTATAACAATCTCCATAGGAACCCAGGGGAAAGTGTACAGGCTTATTGTACCAGACTTAACAGTGTGTATAATGTGCTTTCCCCAGAATTAAAACCTCCACAAGGTTCAGCTTTAAACAAGTTTCCTGAAGGGTTTGATGCTGATATGACCTATTCATTAAGAGAAAGAGATTTTGCAACCCTTGAATATATGAAAAGAGGTGCTCTTTATATGGAAGTTAACCTTATGGAGAAGAGGGCAAGAATGAAAGCTGAAAAGAGAGTATCTTTCAGAGAGGAGTCATCATCTTCTATGCCAAACTCAAAGATGGAAAGAATGATGGAAGAAATGATGAAGAAAATGAGCATTCTTGAGAGAGCACAAGCAAGTCAAAATCAAACTACTCCTCAAAACAAAAACCAAAATCAGAATTTAAGAAGAAATCAACCTTTAAACAGACCCAGGGAAGATGATCAACAGATCACTCCTCCTTTTCATCAAAACGATGTAAGTGAGGTTGAGGAATCCGATCAAATGACAGAGGAAGCTAATATCAACCTATTTGGGGTAGATGATTATAACTTTGAGGTTCATTATGATAGAAAACAAGGTCTTTACACACCTTATGATGACAAAAGAGATGATAATGAAAATTGTTGTCAAGACATGGAAAATGCCATCACAGAACCTCCAAGACAATATGACCTCAGGAATAAATCTAGTCAACGGACCCCCAAAGTGAAAACCTCTGACAAATCTTCTCAAAACAACACTACAGCTAAGCCTAAAGGTTAAACAAAGGGATAAAACAGTGGCTGTTGATTCTAGTAAAGATAAAGAGAAAGACTCAAAATCTTGAAGAACAGAGTGCAAACATAAGCAGTGCTAACACTTCAGCTAGTACTCCTATTTCAACCGATGTGTCAAATGTAGATAAAATAAATCAGCAAGTTGTTGTTGCTGATAAAGTGGCAGTAAACAAGGCTGAAACCAGCACCTTAAAGAATCAAATTCCTTTCAGCCTGAAATAGGAAATCTCAAAAATCAAAATTGTTGTTCCCTTGACTAAGTTAGCTGCCCATCATGTATTTAAAACCCAAATTTTGAAGGCTTTAAACATAGAGGAAAACGAGGATACTCTCAATCTTAATGATGACCAACCAGAGCTGATTTTTGGTCCAAATATTGAAGGTAAGTTTCAAGAGGGACCTGTCCCTCCCTTCTATGTAACTTTGAACGTTCATGACAAAATTCTACACAACGCTATGCACGACTCAGACGCTTCTCATAATTTAATGCCAAAATCTGTCATGGAGAGCCTGGGTCTTGAAATTACCAGACCTTACAAAGACCTGTACTCCTTTGACTCAAGCAGAGTTAAATGTCTAGGATTGATCAAAGACCTCTGTGTTAATTTAGCCCAAATTCCAGCCAAGTGTTTGGTCATGGATGCTGTTGTGGCTGATGTACCCCCAAAGTATGGAATTCTTTTATCAAGATCTTGGGGGGCTAAGTTACAAGGGACTATGCAGATGGACATGACCTATGCGACTATCCCTGTTTTCAATCAGAATAGAATACTTTACAGGGAGTCTCATATGCAATACACAGTGACAAGTCAAGCCAGACCTCAAAACTCCCCTCTGTATTCTATGAATACAGGCCTTGATTCTTTTATCATGTTTAATGATGAAACACTCCCTGAAAAAATCGCTTTAACGGGATCATTGGCTAAAACGGAGGAAGAAGAACACAGCACTGAAGTGCCAAAACAGTTTTCTATATTTGAAAACATTGGCAAACAAAACACCGGTCTTGAGTTACAGGTCATAAATCCATTGCTGGTAAACCTGGACGTTCAAGAGAGCAATCCTCAACCCGATGAGAAAATTGAGGAATCAAGTCGTGTAGAGGACACTCACCAAACTGATAGAACTGAAAATTATCCTCTCTGGACTATGTATTTTGATGGGTCATGCACTAGAACAAACGCTGGTGCAGGTGTCTGGATTACTAACACTGAAAGCAAGCACACAGAATGTATTTCTTGCAAATTAAACTTTCAGTGTTCAAACAACATAGCGGAATATGAATCCCTTCTCTTAGGCTTGCATCTCTTAAAGAAGTTAGGAGCCAGAAGAATTAACGTGTATGGGGATTCTGAGTTAATCATTAGGCAAGTCAATGGGGACTATAATGAGAATCATCCCAGACTTAGGGCCTATCGAAATGATGTCATGGATCTTTTGAAAACATTTGAGGAGGCCAAACTGAGTTTTGTCCCGAGGAAAAGAAACATTGCAGCCCACAATTTAGCTTTTGCAGCCAGGACATGTCTAACGCCATATGAAACTAGAGATAGCACAACTCCGATAAAATTTAGACCAGCAGTTCCTGATAACAAAAAATATTGGCAAGTGTTTGACAATGACAAACAAATAGAAGACTTCATGCAATTCAGAAACGAATTCGAACTACATAGTTCGGACTCAGATTATGATACAGATTGCAGCGAAGAAAACTTTCTTGGTGAAGAAGAATCGTCTCCTGAACCTGTCAATATTAACCTTCGAACTAGCAAGCTCAGAAACAAAACAAAATGGAACGCAGGATCAGAAACAGAAGAAATAGAAACTCTGCATTCTAAAGATGAAGGTTTTCCAAGTGGTCTAGCCCCTTTAGAAGAGTTTTTTTATCTTAATTATGTGGCCCAAAAACCTAAACTGGAACCTGTAGAGACTGAAGTGGAAGAGTGCAACATAGGCAGTGAGGTAAAACCGAAGATGGTTAAACTGTCTAAAACTTTACCAGCTCATATTAAACTCAAATATATCATTTTGTTGAAAATTCTACAGTGTTACATAAGGAGTTAAGAGTAAAGTAGAATCTGAAAACCTTTGAAATAATACGTACAAAATCCCTCTTAAAGAAAACCACAAAACCATTCAATGAAGCTGTGAGAATAAACCACATCTGGCGAGCTTTGCCTTTTTTGTTAAAGAAAATCATGAAGATGTTTGATGCTGGTATTATTGTCCCTATTAGATATTCTGAATGGGTCTCTAATCTGGTGTCTGTTAGGAAGAAGACCGGAGAAATCAGGCTTTGTATAGACTTTAGGGACTTAAACAAAGCTTCATTGAAAGACAACTACCCTTTACCAAAAATGGATCATATTTTACAAAGGGTGGTAGGGTCTAGAAGAATTTCTTTTCTTGATGGCTTTTCAGGGTATAACCAGATCTTAGTTCACCCTACTGATCAATTAAAGACAACCTTCACTACACCTTGGGGCACTTTCATGTATGTGAAAATGCCTTTTGGTCTAATGAATGATGGAGCGACCTTTCAAAGAGCCATGGACATAGCATTCTCGGAACAACTGGGCTTCTTCATCATTATCTATCTTGATGATGTCACTATGTTTTCAAAAACGGATGAAGAACACTTGGAACATTTAAGGAAAGTTTTCGAGAAGTGCAGAAAATTTGGGATATATTTGAACCCTAAGAAGATGCTATTTGGTCTCCAAGAAGGTAAACTTCTTGGGCACATTATTTCAGAGGAGGGTATAAAGATAGATCCAAAGAGGATAGATATGCAATCTCATGTGAACCTTATCATGAAGTTGGATGTCTTTCATTAGAAAGATCAACTTTTGAGAAAGTTCATCAGCTGTTTGACTCCTTGAGGTCATCCAAACATGTAAGAAGAGCAAGGAGTACTGGTGGACCAGAGCAAAGACATCCTTTGGGCTGGTGAAACAAGCATTAACCAAAACACCGGTTCTCAGAAGCCCTGATTTTTCAAAAGATTTTTATATCTTCTCGTTTGCATCAGAACATACCATAGTTGCTGTCCTTTTACAGAAAAACCCACAAGGACAAGAGCAGCCTATTGCATTCTTTAAGAAGGCATTGAGGGATGCCCCATTGAAGTACAATATTATGGAAAAACAAGATTTTGCTTTGGTGAAAGCATTGAAATACTTTAGGGTATACATCCTTCACGCACACATTATTGCCTTTGTCCCAAACTCAGTTTTTAAATACATTCTAACACAGGACCCAGATGGTAAGAGAGGTAAGTGGATTGTTGTTATCCTTGAATATGATTTAGAGATAAATAGAATGTTTGTCATACGAGAAGCTGAAGTCAATCTAGTTAATGAGTGAATCAAATTGTGAAGTTCTTGATATTATTAATATGAATTGATGCTTTGGATGTAGCAGGAAAAATTCTAAACTCCCAGCTATGGGGAACCATTTATGAATTCTCCTTAGTATCACAGATATTGTCTATGTTTAACTTAGGTATTTAAATGCACCTCCTGGTTTATCAAAAACAAAGGCAAGGTTCTTAAAATTGAAGGCTGTAAACTATTGCATTATTGATAAATGTCTTTATTGGAAAAATGCAAGTGGTATATTGCTTAAATGTTTGCCTGAGTTTGATGCAGAAAGGGTTAAGCAGGAATTCCACGAAGGAGAGTGTGGAGGTCATTTATACTGGAAGGCAACAGCCAAAAAAATTCTGAGGGTTGGTTTCTATTGGCCTACTCTTTTTCCTGATGTACACAATATGACCACTACTTGCCATAAATGCCAACTATTCGAAGGCAAAAGAACACTGCTACCCCTTCCTCTACATCCAATCATTGTTGAAGCTCCTTTTCAACAGTGGGGACTCGACTTCATAGGAGAAATCCATCCACCATCATCTTCCCAGCACAGGTGGATTCTCACCACCACAGACTACTTCACTAAGTGGATAGAAGCCATTCCTTGTAGGCAGGCTAATGATTTAGTTATCATAAAATTTATGGAGACTAACATCCTCTCCAGATTTGGTTGTCCTACCAAGATCATCACAGATAATGCAGCAGCATTTGGATCAAAGAAAATGGTTGAATTCTGTCACAAGTATCAGATAACATTGGGACACTCCACAACCTATTACCCTCAGGGTAATGGACTTGCAGAATCTTCCAACAAAAGCTTAGTGAACATAATCAAGAAACTGTTGGAGGACAATAAAAATTCTTGGCACACAAAGCTGATCCATGCACTTTGGGATGACAGATTAACTTTGAAGAAATATATTGGTATGTCACCCTTCCAGCTTGTGTATGGTACAGATGCAATTTTTCCTAACAGCCTTGGTGTACCAATTATGAAGTTAATTCAAGAGTTGCAGACTTAAGAAAATGACATAATCAGAAGAATAAATCAAACCATTCATCTTCAGCAAACCAGAGAGGAATTTTATAACAAATCATTGCAGAAGCAAGATAGTATCAAGAAGATCTTTGACAGAAGAGAAAAAGCCAGCAATTTCAAAATTGGGGACAAAGTTTTAAAGTGGGACTCAAGAAGCGAAGAAAAGGGCAAGCATGGAAAATTTGACAATCTATGGCTTGGCCCTTACTCTATTCATTCAGTCGCTGGTAATAATGCATTTTTCTTACAGGAACTGGATGGAACAAAATTGTTTGGGGGTCCTGTCAATGGCAGGATGCTTAAGCATTACTTCTCTTGATCCATTTTATGTTTTGAAGCCTTTTTATATTTTTCCATTATGAATATTCCATCCACCATTGCATTCAAAGTTATGAAAAATCAAAAAATACAAAAACAAAGAAAAAATGAAAAGAGGGCAGGAATGAAAACAAGAAAGGCAAGGCCCCATGCCAAGAAAAAGAGAAACAAATCTGAAAGTGTGCAAGCTCAAATGCCACTCCTCAAAAATACACTGCTAGTTAGTCAAACTGTTTAATCTTGACTAAGTAGCTTCAATTTTTCTGCTGATAGGATAGTGAATTCGATTTGCCAAACTGTTTAATCTTGGCTTATCAGTAGATAGATTAGGCTAGAAATTGAAGGTTCAAACAAACTCAAAATCTGAACCAGAGAGAAAGAGAAAATAGCTCAAACAAATTCAAAAACAGAGCTGTAAAAATAGAAGGCAGTGCTTCAATATTTTTAGATCTTAAGCCTTCCATTTTGTTTTTATTTTTCTGCAAATAATAATCTATGTGCATCTTGTTTTTATGCCATAGATCACAACAAGTCAAACAGCTTAATCTTGACTTGACTGTTTTTAAATTTCTGTTGTAGAATTTAGGGAATGAAAGTCTGTTGGACAGTTTAATCCCAACAGATAGTAGATTAGGTAGAGAAATATCTGAGCTCAACTGTTTAATCTGAGTTCAGGGAGAAATAAGGAGTAGCATTAGATTAGTTTTTATGATTTCAAAAGAATAAAATGTTGTGAATAGAGTTTGCCAATCCAAGTGCACTCTAATGAAGAAGAAAAAATGTTAGATCAGTAGGATTGGGTAGGTAGAAAGTTGTATTGATGAAGTCCATTTATCTTTCATGACTGACCTTATTTTTCAAAATTAGAGCAAGAACTTCCCACAAAAGAAGAGCAGTCCAAAGGATCAGGCACAAGTCAGCGTCCCAGAAAAATCAAGTTTGAATTCTTGATGCCTTCAAGAAGGCACCATCCCCAAGTGGAGCCACTGTTAGCCACCCATAAATTTGATTATACCAAAGGTGGATAAATATATTCAGAGCCTCCAAGGAACAAATTTTTTCACTAAAAATTGTTGGCTCTTGAAGTCTCTATGAGGCCTCCTACATTATTCCTATGTCCAAATCCTGCACTGATTTTTTCATCCTAAAAACCTCTGAAACCCTACAAAAATCCACAGTTAAATACTGCTGCAAAGGATCCCTTCTCCCTATTTCTTCTCCTCACAACTAACTCAGTTCCTTTTCTCCATTTCCCTTGGAAACCCCTAAACTTCATGATTCTTAATTTTCCTTCATTTAAATCCATTTCCTAAAGGTCTAAGACCCCTTCTTGACCTTATCGGAAGCCTTCATTTCCCTTTGAAAACCATTAAAAAACCATAGAAACGCACATTTTCTATGCGTTGGTCTTAAGCCCCTCAGGCTAAGCCCCCTACCTCTTTTCCTCCATGCACCCGAGCGCCGGAACCAAACGCTATAACCATTGGGCGCTTATCCATTTTTCTCCACCCGAAGCACCAAAAAACCTTTGAAAATCATGAAAATTGGGTTTTAATTAAATTTCAAAGTTTTCTGCCCGCGAAAATTATGAAATAATCTTGACCGTCGATCTGCTCCACAGATCGAACGGCGTGGCACACGACTTATCGTGTGGACCCCCCAGCCATACGTCACTTCTCAAATCCGCCTGGCTTTTCCACACCGCCTTCATGCGAAAGGTGGTTTTAACCCGACAGCCAGCCATTCCATACGCTGGCTGCCACGCGTCCTCCGCCCTGTTTCAAAATCGCCGCATAAAGTTAGTCCCCCGCGCGTTATCCGTTGGGCCATGACCGCCCAGCGGAATCAACGATAGCCGTCCGATCTAGGCCCCCGCATCCAACAGTTGTATTCATCGAAATCGCCCGCCCTTTAACCAAGTTGCATGCGATTTAGCCGCCCCCCGGCGCAACCGAGAATCCATCTCCGCCGTCGATCTTTGCAGATCGACAGTCCACATTCGATCGCCTGATTCTATTACTCAGTCAACGCATCTCCGCCGCTGATTTTTCCACTCGCCCCTAACCGTTGATCACCGCGCGATCAACAGCTCCGATCGCCCCACTCCCCCGCACACCTTCTGATGTAGATTTCCATATAAACGTAGGATTTTATAATTTTGTTTGTATTTTGCAGGTTTAAGGTTTTTTTCGCCATGTTTGAAGAAGACTCGAAGGACGAGGGTGACGATTATCATTCTTTCGATTTGTCAAAAGAGATTGACTGCAGGGTGTAGAAAAATGTTGTCAATAAGGTTTCATGAGCCTTTGTTACCATGCACCCCTGTGAAACTTGGAAAATATGAAGAAATCGCAATAAACGAGTATCAAATTGCAGAAATCAGCAATGGATCAGAGGAGAGATTTAGTGGACAAATTGGTGGGGATTATGGCTAAGACAGTTATCAAAAGCCTAATCCCCAGCCTAAAACATAGTTTTAAAGGGAAACCTAAAAAGCATTCATCAGACAGGATGCCTCCACTGCCATATCTGAGGCAAATTGATTCCTCAACCACCACAGCGCCACCTATTTCCTCAAAACACTCAATCAGGAGCCGAACTTATGGAGCAGGATCAGATATTTTGCCTCGAAACAGCTAAAGAGGTTACTTCTGCCATGGAATTTATTAACTGATGTCCGTAGAGTAATCCTAATTGTACACAAATCCTCAAAAGGTCAACAAAGCTCCCACTAAGCTAAAATCATAAGTATGAATCAGTTAATACAGCAAAACACCTGTACAGTTTCTTCGCTGAGCCCCTCAAAGGCCAGGAAGACATTAACTCTGTATTAAATATATTTTGAGATCTTTTATCAGATCTCACCTCCTCATCCTTCTATAAATACTTCATTATAAGATGAGTGAGGGGTTGGTTGTCAATGTAATTGCTGAAGCATTCTATGTAACTGAGTTGAAGACTCCTGATTGTAAATAGTGTTTTCACTGGCTCTTGGAGCTCTGCTTGTAGCAGATAAGTTAGGTTGTGAAGGAAAGATGAATTAAACAATGGACTTGAAGATTGTAACTGGTTTGGAGCATCAATACAAGATGATTTATGGGATCCTGGTCTATGCTGACGGTGATGTTATTCTTATTATAACTTGTGATTTTGTTTTTTTTTTTCATTATGTTTCATTTTCTTCTGTAAAGAGCAGTTTAAACAGTGTTAGGACCTATTGCATATCAGTAACCTTCTCTGGCTGAGAAATCTTTATTTTAATGTTTTCCTTCAATTGTGTTATTTGGAGATGATTTAATTCAGATTCAATCATAGGAATGCTGGTGTTCCCTCATCTTATCGTCTTAGTTGAATGTTATTTCTGAATGTTACTTTCATTATATGTTGTGTGAAGATGAACTGAGGAAGATATGGTAAGCCCTGGTCCAAGTCTTGTTTGCATAACAGTTTGATTGTTTCCCTTAGAATGTGTTAAAAGTTGGATAGTTTCAAAGTACTTACCAGATCTTAGGCCATTCTGTGTTATCTCTGTGATTGTCTTGGAAGTGTCCAAGTAAATAAGAGCTAGGAGAGGATTTGTGGTGAGCCCGGCCCGCTAGCTTCTACTCCAAAGGTTGCCTTCAAGTTTCCCTTTGTTTTTTATGTGTTTTCTATTGGAAGTGTATCAAAGGCTGGCTAGTTTCAAATTACTTACCAGATCCTAGTTTTCTTTCATGTCTTTCTTAAGTGCCTGGTCAAAGGCTGGATAGTTTCAAAGTACTTACCAGATCCTAGGCTGCTCTTTGTTCTGCATCTATTTATTTTCCCCTTCTTAATGTATCACTCCATTCCATAAATCAAACCTTAAAGAGATCCTGAGGCATAGATGACTTGCCCCATAGACCACTCTTGAACCTGATTGGTTCAATTAAATCCCCTTATGACTCCATAGCCCAATGGACTGAAAACCTGCCATCATCTTTCATCTTAGCTAAAGCTTACTCTTTTTGCTTGCAACTTCTCACTTTTGAACCTATTTGCATATAGATCTTTCCGCCTCAGACAACAACTATGTTCAACCATCCAAAAAACCAAACAAACCCTTGGACTTCATAACTAGCCTAATATCATTACCTTAAGCTTTCAAAGACAAATCCATCTTTGTACATATTGGAGAGATCCCTCTCCGGATTCAGGAGGGCTAGATCCTAGAATCCCAAAGTTGGTTGAAATGATGTTAACTCTGTGATCAGACTTTTGCCAATCTTGCTTATTACAGAGACCTAACACCTAGGAAAATAGACTTCCTTTCAAGTTAATCGTGTGAAACTGAAGTGGAAGATAAAGTGACCCATTCCAAGAAGCTTATCTCACTTGAAAAATTTCTCGAGATTTCCAAGAATTTATAACGATATTAAGGTGCTATGCATTGTCTCCTTTATCACCTCATTGCATTTAGTCAATTGTTTTTTAAACTTAAATTTATTCATTAATTTCAAAAAAAATATTATATATATAGTTGTTTTTATTTTGATTTATGTTTTAGAATTTTATTTTATTTATACTAATATATCGACTAGTTTTATATAAAATATTTTTAGTTTTTTATATAATATTGATATTACAAAATATTGTGACAAATTTTATTTAATTAAATCTTCATGTTATTTTTATCATTAATAATAATAAAATAATTTAAAATAAAATTATTATTTTATTATTTTTTATCATTTTTTAATTTTAATAAAGTACTATTAAAATTATATAAAGTACCAATTCTAAAGTACCGAGAGTTTTATATAAAATAAAGTACCAATTCTAACAACTTAATAATTTTGGCGTTTTATTATAGGAATAAAAATCTCAGAGAGTTTTTTTAACTCTCATTCAAAAGTCTTCCCGAGAGTTTCTGTCAATAAAACTCTCGGACAAGAAAATGCATAACTCTCGTCCGAGAGATTTTTAACTCCGGTTAAACCCAATAAAACACTTGGACGAGAGTTTTTAAAACTCTCAGTCGAGAAATAGAGTTGACTATTTTGTCGGACGAGAAATTAAAAATTTCTCCCAAATTCTAGCCGTCCACAAAAAATTGTTTCCCAACTTCGCGATTTTACCCTGACGAAGTAAATTGCATACGTTGTTTTGTCTACTTTCTTTCCTAAAACATCCCCTACTGTTGTCTGAGAAGCATCAGTATGTATGTGAAATGGTAATTCCCAATCAAGTCCTTGACGGATTGGGGGCATGCACACCAACCCTTTAATTTTCATGAAAGTTATCTCGCAATCTTTGGTCAACAAAAATTCTACATATTTTCTTAGCAATTGAAATAATGGATGTGCTATTTTAGCAAAATTTTCTATAAAGCACCTATAATAACTAGCACAACCAAGAAATCTATGTACCTATGTGGGTGTTTTGGGTACTAGAAAATGTAATATTACCTCTACTTTAGCCAAATCAACTTGAATTCCAGTGGCTGAGAGAAAATGTCTCAATACTACTTCTTCTTCTCTCATCATATGGCATTTGACTGTACTCAATGATACATGGGTATGTTCACATATTTTGAGTACCTTCTCAAAATTTTCCAATCCCTCCTCAAATGAATTCCCATATGGAGTTAAATCATCCATATAGATTTCAACACTATCATCGACCAAATTAGAAAAAATTCCCAAGATTGCCCTCTAGAAGGTAGCAGGAGCATTACACAGGCCAAATGGAAGGACCCTATATGCAAAGGTTCCCCATGGTCATGTGAAATTTGTCTTATATTGGTCTTCCAGGGCTATCTAGATCTGGTTGTATCTGCTAAATCCATCTAGGAAGGAGAAGAACTTCTTTCCAGCCAAGGTGTCCAGGACTTGGTCAATGAATGGCAAAGGAAAATTGCCTTTTTAAGTTTCCTTATTCAATTCCCTGTAATCTACACAGATCCTCCATTTACCATTCTTTTTGGAAATGATAACTAGTGGGGATACCCATTGGCTATCTGAGATGGGATAAATGAATCCTACATCCAACAATTTTTGTAATTATTCTTTAACAATATTTTTGAGAGTAGGATTCATCCTCCGTTGAGGCTATTTTACAGGGAGGAAATCTTCCTTAATGTAACTATGATGAGTGCATAGGCCAGCAATGATACCCTTCATGTCGGTATAATCCTAGGCAAAAGCTTCCCGATGTTCTTGAAGGACTTTCAAAAGTTGTTCGGTCTGGGATTCAGACAGGTTCGGATTGATATTAAGTGTTTTCCCTGGTTCAATTTCGATTGGAGTACTATCATGGAATGGGGTCATAGGAATGTATTCTATGTCATCTTCTGGTTCCATGTAAACTTGTGCCTCACAACTCATAGCACATTCTAGAATATATTGAGTTCGATCGAGAACAAAACTGTAATCATTAATGCAGGCATTAATGGCATCATCTTCATTCTCTGTTTTAAATCGAAGCACCTAGCCAATAGTGAGAACTGGTCTAACATCTTCATTTTCAGGTTCAAGATCTTCTGTAGGTAGAGGTTTCTAACTAGTTGATGATTTTTTAGATGGACTTGGCTTTGCAGGAGAATAAAGCTTAAGGTCCTTCGTAATTGTCCCATTGGATATAATCATATGTCCAGACCGACATCCTATATAGGCATCTGCAGTTGCCAACCAGGGTCTTCCTAGGATCAATGGGTGACCACCCACTGAATATTGGGTCTGCAATATGAGGAGTTCCATAGGGTAATGCCATGAATCTACTGAAATGATCACATCCTCTAACTTCCCTACTAGTTTAATTGTGGATCTATCTGCAAGTTCCAGGATAGTATGGGTTGATTTAATGTTTCCAAGTCCTAGTGTGTTCATTGTTTCAGCAGTGATAATGTTAATGGCTGCTCCCAAATCCACCACTACATTTGGGATTTCAATCCCATTAATCTGTATTGTTAGAATCAGGTTCCCAG
This sequence comes from Pinus albicaulis, assembly GCA_034641835.2. Lineage (NCBI taxonomy): Eukaryota > Viridiplantae > Streptophyta > Pinopsida > Pinales > Pinaceae > Pinus > Pinus albicaulis. The sequence continues at coordinate 93,405,980 of CM076575.1, forward strand.
GATCTCTGTATTTTACAGGCATGATTTTTCCTAACATGATATCAGATAGTATTCCCATTACATGCACAGTTAATGGATCCATAGGTTTTTTACCCAGTTTCTTTGAGCAGTACTCTTTCAAAGTATTTGCATAAATAGGTACGTCCCTCATAGCTTGTAAAAGAGGTATTTTAACAAAAAGATTCAGTGGTTCCCCTAGAAAATCAAATTTTTCTTGAGGGTTTGGTTTGCTCAAGGTCAATCTTTCAGGATATGGGGGAAATGTTAAATGACCTTGATTAGGAACAACTTGGGGAGGTGTCTGGTTTATTATGTTTTGATCTACATTCTCCCTCACTTTTCTTTATTCTGGTTATGTATTTTCACTGTCAAGTTGTTCTGTGATAATGGGTGAAGTAGGTGCATCTACTACTCAGCCAGATCATAGATTTATCTCATTGAGCCCTGCGGTAGAAATGTTGTAGGATGGAAGGTTCAGCGTATCTATTTGTTGAACCCCTTTTTTATTTGGATTTGGGTTGGACTGGATAGGAAGCTGAGGTCTAATGGCTATGTTTCCTAGGGGTACATTGGAAGGCAACTGAAGTTGTTGCTGAGGCATAGGATGAGGAAACTGTCCAGTGGGAGGAGATACACGCTAGGTCTGATTCCATGAAGGATTCATACTGGCTTGAGGAACCCATTACTACTAAGGGGGATACTAGTATTGAGGCTACATAGTTGAACATGGTGCAGATTGTGGACCCATACTAAAATTATGAAAATACTAGGATGGGTCCTGAAACATACCTGGATTCATTGTCGATGGTTGAGGTTGCCATGGTTTCTTCTGCCCCATGAAATATAGTTGTTCCACTGGGCTTTCCTCGCTTGCTCCTTGGAAAACTGCTTTTAGCCTAGGTAAGGAATGACATGCACTGGTTGCGTGAGTCTATTCGTAGATTACACAGGCTTCCACCATGTTCAACGAGCATTCCTTCAAAGGGTGTTTCTTTCCGCACTAAGGGAATAATATGGCCATGGTTTCCTCTAGCTCCATCTGCTTCTGTTTTTCCTCTAGAGTGTCCATTTAGGTTGATAGCATACTCAGGATATTGGTCCTCAGGTTATCTAGTAGATTCCCAATCTCTGCTTTTGTGACCCCTCCACCTGAGCTCTTTAATGACCGAATACCCTATCCACTTCTTGCAGCCCCCCTTGAACATTTGATACAATAATCACAGATAGTTTCAAAGTTTTATTTTGAAATATCTCCTTTTCCCACTATATTCAGGAGTTGCAGAGAATCCTCTCCGAGTGCTCTGAGAAGGATGATCTTTAAAATGTTCTTATCCAAGTCACTGTGTCCGAACCTATGTAGTATGTATTTAAATCATTCTACGTAGTTCTCCATATTTTCACCTTGCTTCTGTGATAATTTAAATATTTCCTCCTTGATGTCACAAGACTTGCAATAATCTTGATATTTTTCCAGGAAATCTTTCTTCATTTCATCCCATGAAGTAATCGTGCTTCCCCCTAAACCCATAAACCATCTCAAGGTTGTCCCCTTTAGGGTAGCAGGGAATATTTTCAATTTATGAGCATCATTCATATAGTCATGTCCTCGACAAACAATATCAAATTCAAAAAGGAACGTGTCAGGGTCCTCCGAAGAGAGCCCATGAAAACTAGGCAAGGTTGTCAAAGGTATGGGTCTCATTGGTGCATTGCCTGTAACATTTCCTATAGGAAAATCAATGGATGAACTTACATGTGCCATAAAGATCTTCCAATAATTACTTGGAATTTCGGTTTGTTTTGCAGTTGGTATCTGGAGTGATTCAACCGAAGGTGGTTGCACCACACTCCCCCGGTCCCTTAGTGACTCACAGTCCTTCAAAAATTCATTTACCAGATCAAAGTCTCCTAACTCAGCAATAGGAATTTTCACAGTGCTACCTTGGTCTCTTGGGGATGAAAACCCTTTTTGGGGTTCTTCTTTCCAGTTAGAGTTGCTCAAATTTTCTAATCCTTTACTTGCCACTTCTTCCCCTTTTGTTGTTGATAAGGATGTCTCTTCCACTGGTACCCTATTTATTAAATATTATATTGCAGATGGAACATCTTCTGGTACCCTGGATGGCATTGGTTTCTCCACAGACTGCCCTTCGGACTTCGTCTGAACCCTAACCCTAGCAGCAACACGGGATGATGCCTCTGATCTAGATTTTTCAATAATTTCCTGAATATATGTCTTCCTCCCCCAATCCTTCCCTTTCTTTGGGGGTCTTCCTCTACCCCTCTTGTTCGAATCTTTGTTCATAAAAATTGTGGAAAGGGTTCATTAAAGAAAATCAATCAATATCTTAGGACCCGAAGTAGGACAGATAACTTCCTCCCCAGGACGAGAGAAGAGATTCACAGGAAATAAAACAAAATAAAAAAAGAAAAGAAATTAGAGTTCAGATCCTGGAGCAAAGTAATAGCATACCCTCCCCAGGATGATAAATTGGCCCCTAAAAAGAAAAACAGGAAAAATAAAAACAACAAGAAAGAAAAACTAAACTACGCCCAGGACTTAGGGCAAGGTTTTATAAAAACACCTTCTGTTTAGTCAATTTAGTGTCCTAAATTGTTAACATAAATTATCAACCAGGGCTAGTAAACTGATGAAGTGTAATGCATTGTATGTGCCTAAGTATCCTTTTCTTACTTCATTGTTTTAGTGTTTTGTTGATGTTTTTGGGGTTTTTATGTTTTGGTTCTTAGTATTATGTTATATACTAGAAATATGAAGTTAAATCTATGTAAAGAGGAAAAACAGGAAAATATAAATGAATAAATGAAAACAGATTTTATTTGCAAGTTTTGCTCTTAACTAGAAAATGATGAAAACAAGGAGTCCTAATCCATGAATATTACAACTTCTAAATGAACATTCATGAAATGAAAAGTAACTCAAAACACTACAACTTAATCTGATTCATTCAATTAGAGGTTTATTGGAAGAGCTTGAGAAAAAGATTAATTCTAGTGCAATGAGGATCTCCTAAAACATAAAAGGGAAATGCTGAAACAATCAGTAACTTAGAACATTACAGAGAAATCTCATTCATTTGATAAAGGTTTATTGGAAGTGCTTGAGAAAAATATTAACTATAATGTAGTAAGAATCTCCTATGAAATGCCGAAACAACTTATAACATTACAACTAAATCTCATTCATTTTATAAAGGTTTATTGGAAGAGATTGAGAAAGAGATTAACTATAATGTGATAAGGATCTTCTATGAAACGAAACAATCAATAACTCATAATATTACAAATAAATCTCATTCGTGAATTAAAGATTTATTAGAAGAGCTTTTGAAAGAGACTAATTGTAGTATGAGGAGGATCTTCTATTTAACTAAATAACAGAAAGTGAAATGCTAATAACTCAGAATATTACCACTGAATCCCATTCATTTAATAAAGATTTATTGGAAGAGCTTGCGAAAGAGACTAATTTCAGTATATTGAGATTCTTTAACTAAGCAGATGACATGAAACGAAATGCTAAAACACTATGATTTAAGAAATCAATCTAAGTAAGGAAAGATAGTAAAACAGAATTGAAAATATCTTAGTGAGAAAACATGTAAAAACCTCCTCGAATAGTAGGGGCCCTCTGCTACCAATTCGGTATTAATCCTTTAGCTGCTTAAGATTGTATTCAAAACAACATCAAGGCTAAACTCATTTTATTAACACAGTGCTTGAAAACAGAGTATCACTGTAATGATAAAATATGTATCAACCATCCCTTTTCGGTATTACAGAGCTTAATTTATATGAAAATTCATAACTAACATCGAACAAAAATAGGTACAGGTGTAATCTTTAAGTCAAAATTGAATTGAAACTCTTTTGGGACCCGTGATTTGCTGTAAAGCAAATTAGGAGTCCTAATTCCTGTAGAAAACAGTTTTTTTTACCTTTTCTTTGACCATGGGCTTAGACACTTCCAGCTATCATTTCAATCCTCGTGGATAAGAAGGAACCATGTAGGGAAGATTTGGAATCCACCCATGTGTGCCTTTTCTCTAGTTGAAACCTGTAACATACTTAAACACAAAAACAGTTGTGGAATGCTTGACTGGTTGTATAATGCCTGTATTCTGTAGCTAAACTATTCAAAAATTATTAAGACAACAAAAATCATGAAAGTACAATAAGTTAATCATTTGTATGCAACCTTTAAAAAATATTAATCATTCTCATTGATCTTTATGTTTATGAAATGATGAAATGAGGTGAAATTTGGCAAAAGAGAAGACAATTTTAGGGCTCAACATACCCCCACTGCAAAACTCTTGCATGTCCTCATGCAACTTCATCAAAACTATATCCCATGTGCTCTGAAACTTATGCAAGAACATCCAACCTCCTTTTTGTGCTTCTTTTGGTAGTCAATACCATTATGGGTTTACTCATGAATAATTTGAACCTAAGATCTATGAGTGCCCTATTCAGTTTCTTATTTTTCTTCTTTAGCTTCCAGTTTGCTTTATACAGTGTTCTCATTTGCAGAGAGAGAGTGTTGTTCATACCATTCTTCAATTTTACCTGCTCTCTTAAGATTTCATTTTCATTTTTGATATGTTTGTTCAGTATCTCTAATTCATAATTGTGTTTTCTCAATATTTCTATTGGAGGTTCTTGTGGACTGAGAGATCTTTCTTGTTTTTTTAAGGCTCTTCTTTCTAGTGATTCCACATAGTCATAAATTTTTTGTTGGGCTAGATCTATATCTGGGGTTCCTCTGTTAGGGTCTTCTTCATACTGATGTAAAGAAGATCTATCAACTGGTGTTGGGATTGGAGTTTCTTCTTCTTCAATATTTATAAATCTTGTTTCCTTAATGAATATCTTTTTCATCATGCCTTTAAATCTAGAGCTTCTCCTTAATTTGGGTGGATTTTCATCTTTTTCTTTAGCACATTCATTTTTTAATTTCTCTTTTCTTTTAACCCTGATCTGTTTCCTAATCTTTGTCAAATTTTCAGGGATTACTTCTTCACTTTCTTCCTATGTTGATGTATCATGTTTGATTTCAACAGCTTTATCAAATTTTCTTCTCCTACTTCTTCTTACAGGTTCTTCTTTAGATAGTGTTTCCTCTGGTTCTTGAAAATGGTTTCTTAGAAGAAACTCTTCCCAATTATCTCCTACTTTCTTCAAATGGAACTCAATCAGTATTTTAATTATGCCATGGTGGTGCAGAGTAATTTCTAAGAATTGGAGTCTTTTCTGAACATTAGAGGCCATTCTTTTCAAACTATTAAGTAGGAAGAAAGGTAGATTTACTTCATCATCTAAGAAATTCATCATCAGTCTAATATGGTAGACATACATGGTACCAAATCTACCCTTACATGTTATAAATTTTTGTAAAACTAATAACACATTCCTCCATTTATTTTTCAAGGTTGTACTTCGAATACCCTTTCTAAATACTGAAATGTCCATACCTGGATTCTTCAGCATTTTTTTCCAGGTTTCATTATGAAACTCCTTATTCTTGAACCAGTGCTTTCCCTGTCTTGGAAATTTTGTGGCTTCAGATATAAATGACTTTTTTTATAGTGAACTTAATATTCCCAATTTCTACCTCTAATCCATCAAATGACCTAGCAAATGATTTCATGATTTCTTTGTGGAATCCATTGAATTTTTCTACAAGGCTCAGCCACCCAACTTGTTGTAATAGCCCTTTAACTTGTGGGTATCCTTCTAAGTATTTGATCCCAATCGGCTCTGTTCTCACAATTAGCCCCATTTCTCCTTGGTATAGATTGCTTCCTTTCCTTATCTTAGGTCTACTTCTCTGTCTCTGATCCTGTGTCTAAAGAAAGAGTAACTGCGGAAGGATGTTTTGCCCTTAAAATGACTTCTCTGTTCTACAGATGAAATGGCTACAGAATAGAATCGCATTAAGTGAATGCGGTGGTGAATGAACAAGGTAATGGAAAATGATGAAAATTATAGGGTTGAGGGTTTGATATGTAATGAAATACCGCGAAGATATTTATGATGATTTTAAAAATCATCAATAAATGATACGATCTAAAGGCGTGACCTAATAGGTCACATCTAAGTTTTGACCGTTAATCATTTAATTAATGATGAACCACTATGGAGCGGAAGGTAAGGGATATGGTCGAGGTGTTTTTATGATAAGGAAGGATCAGTTCAAATGATAGATTAACTTAGGAAACATGTTATTTAAGCATATTGTATTTTTCATGTTTTGCTATCAAAATAACTTTGCACAATTTACCTCAGACATTTTGATTTTGCTGCTTGTTGTGTTTGTCCTTCAATTTGAAAAATGTTGATCTTTTAAACTCCATAATCTTCTTTGACTATCATTCTTGGTTTATTGAAGTAGGCTTGCAGAGTCGATTAGCTGCAGAACAGAGTTGGCTATAGAATAGACAGCTACAGAATGTACCTAATTTTTTTTTATGAAATATGGATATGGAATGGAATGAGATGGATCATGAGTGTGGAATGGAATGAGATGGATGTAGTGAAATATGGGATGGAATGAAATATGAATGAAGTGAATTATGGAATGAAAATTGAATATGCAACTTGTGATTTCATGATATTTAGTTGCAGGAAAAGAACAATTGAAAGTATATGGTGTCAAAAAAATTCTGATTTTCGCCCTGCACTTTCTGTATAAATATGCCAATCACTGATTGGTTTTCATATTTATAATTTTATTTTTTATTTTTATTTTATTATTATTATTATTTATTGAAGAAAAATACAACTAAGTTAGTGAAGAAAAAGAATTCTTCTTCACTAACTTCATATCAATGTTATCTTGGAATTTCTTAACAAATTCTTCTCTTGAAAGTGGCTTATGATACAATTTCAGTCTATGTCCATTTACAAGAAATGCTACCTTCCCTTCATCTATTGTCCTGATTTTTATTGCTCCATTTTCAAATATTTTCACAATTTCATATGGCCCAAGCCAATAAGTTTTAAATTTACCTTGAAAATAATTGAATTTTGAATCAAACAAGAGTGCCCAGTCACCTTCTTTAAATTTCTTTTCTTTGATATAATTTTCATGCCATCTAGTCCTTTGTTTTTGGACTATGCTTGTTCTTTGGACTACATCTTGTCTGATTTCATCCAATTCATTAATCTGCTCCAGTCTGTGCTTTTGTGCTTCTGTCAAATCAAGTCGTAATTGGACTGCCATTTTGAAAGTTTAGATCTGAAACTCTATGGTAAACATGAATTTTTTTTCCATAAACAAGTTCATAAGGGGTGTGTCCTATTGTGTTTCTCCATGTAGTTTTGTAGGCCCATAAGGCTTTAAGAAGCCTTTTTTCCTAATATCTTCTATGTAAATGAGCAGTCTTTGTAAGAATCCCTTCAATCACCTTATTGGGAGATTCCACTTGGCCATTTTCTTGTGGATGGTAGAGAGTGGATTTCCTGTTTCTGATTTTGTACTTCTATACCATTTTCTCCACCATTTTTTATGTGAATTGAGCTCCTTGATCTGCAACAATTTCTCTTTGGACATTGAAATGAGTAAAAATATCCTCAAAAAGTAAATTAACTACAGATGCTTCATTAGCAGAAAGTAATGCCTTGGCTTCTACCCATTTGGTAACATAATCAGTGAAAACTAAGATATACTTCTTTTGTTTTAACAGAGGATTAATAGGTCCTACAAAATCCAAAGCCCATTTCTCAAAAGGTTCAATATGTACCTGAGGTTGTAATGGAATTTCACCTGAAGGGGAAGGTTTCCATACCCTTTGGCAACTGCCACACCTTTTGACATACTCTTTAGCATCTTTAAAGAGGGATGGCCAATAATATCCTAGAAGAAGGATCTTATAAGTTGTCCTCTTATCAGCAAAGTGTCCACCACAAGGTTCATCATGACATGCCTTGAGAATCTCAGGCATCTTATCTTCTCGAACACATCTTTTGATAATAAAGTCTGGACCTATCTTGTATAATTCATTATTAATCCATGAATAATCTGCACTTTCATAAATGATTTTTCTTTTATCTCTTGCATTCATAATTGAAGGAAATTTTCCTGAAACTAGATAATTGGCAATGTCAGCAAACCAAGGAGTTTGAGTAGTGATTGAAAAGAGATATTCATCAGGGAATTGGTCTTCAAGTAGAGTATTGTCTTTAATGTTTTGGAGTCTAGATAGGAAATCAGCCACTCTATTTTGTTTTCTAGGCCTATCTAGAATGGTGATGTTAAATTCTTGTAAAAGAAATAACCACCTTATGACTCTACCATTAGTAACTGATTTATTCATTAAATACCCAATTGCAGAGTGATCTGTCTGAACAAAAGTTTCATAGCCTGTTATATAATGTCTGAATTTATTTATAGCATGAAAAATAACTAAGAACTCTTTTTCAGTTACAGTATAATTCAACTCTGAAGGAGTCAAATTTTTACTTGTATAGTAGATGGCATAAGGGATCAGGTATTTTTGTCCCATCACAGCTCCTAAAGTTGTATCTGAGGCATCTGTCGAGATGTGAAAAGGTAATTTTCAGTTAGGTCCCCTTAAAATAGGTGCTTCAGAGATTTTTGTTTTCAGGGTTTCAAATGCTAACTGGCAGTCAGGATTCCAATTGAATTCATAGTCCTTGGTGAGTAGTTTAAAAAGTGGAGATGCTATCTTGGTGAAGTTTTCTATAAATCTTCTATAGTATCCAGTAAATCCTAGAAAAATCTTAACATCTTTCTGACAACTTGGAGCTAATAGTCTAGAGATGAATTCAACTTTTGACTCATCAACTCTAATCCCATCTCCTAAAATATGATGTCCTAAGACAATCCCTTCAGTAAACATCATGAAACATTTTTCATGACTTAATGAAAGGTTTTCTTCTTTACACCTTTTTAGAACCTTTTCCAAGTTTTCTAAGGCTTCTTCAAATGTGTTTCCATAGACCGTGAAGTCATCCATGTATACTTCTACACAATCATGTATTAGATTTGAAAATATTCCCAATACTACCCTTTGGAATGTTGCAGGTGCATTGCACAATCCAAAAGGAAATACTCGGTAAGCATAGGTACCCCAAGGACAGGTAAATGTGGTTTTATCTTGATCCTCAAGTGCAACTTGAATTTGATTATAACCATTGAAACCATCCAAAAATGAAAAGTACTTTTTTCCTACTAATGTATCTAACACCTGATCTATGAAAGGGAAAGGAAAATGATCTTTAAGAGTAGCTTTGTTTAATTCTTGGTAGTCAATGCATACCCTCCATTTACCATTTTTCTTGGGTACAATTACCAAAGGAGAAACCCACTGACTATCTGAAATGGGATAAATAAATTTGACATTTAACAATTTCTACAGCTCTTTTTTAACAATATCCCTAAGATTTGGATTCATCCTTCTCTGAGGCTGTCTGATTGGTTTACAATTTTACAATTTCCCTAAGATTTGGATTCATCCTTCTCTGAGGCTGTCTAATTGGATTCATCCACCTCTATGTAGATATGATGAGTGCAAGTCTTAGGGTTAATTCATTTCATATCAGTTTACTCCCATGCATATGCGGAAGAATGTCTCTGTAATATTTTGACTAGCTTTTCCTATTGAAATTTTTCTAGGTTTTTGTTTATGTTTAAAGTTTCTCCTGGAAATATCTCAATTGTAGAGCTGTCAAATTCTTCCATGGAGTAAAGATACATTTCTCTTGATGAAAAAAAATAAAAATTGGATTCTTCTTGTAATTGTTCATGTTTGTATTCTGAAGAAGATTCATGATTTTCTAAGGTATTCAGAATCTGACTATCTTCAATAATTTCTGAAATAGTGAAGAGAGGTTGTATATCTTCTTCATCATCAATCCATTGAGTATCATATATTTCTGTGATTGTTCTTGTTGGAGGATACAAAGTAAATTTCTTGGTTGAACTCTCATTAGAGATGTACATATCACCAGATCTACAGCTAATAAAGGCATCAGCTGTAGCTAACCAAGGTCTTCATAGTATAATAGGATTTCCTCCTAGATCATTTTTAGGAGTTAGGATCATGAAATCCACTGGATGCTCCCAAGAATATGAGACTGAAATATCTTCTAATACCCCATCTGGTTTGATTATAGATCTATCTTCTAACTGTAGTAGTGTGGGTGTATAAATAAGATTAGGAAGCTTTAGTTTTTCCATGGTCTGCCTACTCATGATATCTATTGCTGCTCCAAGATAAATTAATGTGTTTGGAATTTCAATTCCATTTATATGTGTTTTTACAACTGGATTTCCGTGATATAAATATTTGGGAATATAAGTCTTTCCCATCATTATGTCTGCTATTTTTCCTACCAGTTGTATTCTTTTTATCTCTTTTATTTTTCTTCCTGGTTTTTTCATACTAAACTCCTTTATTGTTTTTGCGAAGATTGGAATCTCCTTGATAGCTTGTAATAATGGAATATTAAACATTTTTCAGTTCATCTAGAAAATCATAGTTAGGCATTACAATTTGTTTCTCTACACCTTTATCAATTTGTAATCTTTTAGGTGTAGTAGATGTTGATGGCTTCTCTAACATAGGAGTTGAAATTAATTGTTCTTTCTGTTTTTATTTTTCAATATTTTGGTCTTGAAGAGATGTGTTTTCTTCAAGAATTTTATTTACCCATAAAGAATCTTCCTCAGAATTGTTTTGTTCTTGTATAACTACAGAAGGCTTCTTCCTTTCAAGTATTCTTCCAGACCTAATTTGAACATCATTAAGGTCTAAAGGAGTAATCAAATAGGTTGGAAATTGTTGTCCTTCTATCATATATGTATTCTAAGGATTTTTATTGTTAGGTTTTGGTATTGGCTGGGCAGGTAACTGGTTTGGTTTCTGAGAAAATGGTAATGGAAGTGGTGGATTTTGATTTTGATTTTGATTTTGATTTTGATGTTGTGGATTCTGCTGAGGATTTTGTTGAGGAGGAAAATTTGGATATGATGGATATTATGGATAAGGCAGTGGATATTGATAATAATGGGAGAACCTTCCATAAGGATTTTGTGTTCTTTGAGCCCAAGGTTTAGATTGATTTTGAAATTGGGGCAAGGTTGCTGCCAAGAAATACAATTTGGTGGGGCTTGATTATACATTTGATTATTAAACCCTTGTGTTTGAGGTCCCTTCCAAAGTCTTCTAGAGACAAAATTAAGAGATTCTATGGAATTTGTGGTTGTTTCTTCTTGAAAGATAGCTTTAAGGCCAGGGATTGAGGGACAATCCTTGGTCTCATGCTTTTCTGAACAAATTGCACAAGTCTCTATTACTTTTGAATCCAAAGGGAATTCTATTAAGGCATGCTTCTTCCTACATTTGGGACAAAAGATTGCTAAGGCATCATTTTCGGCTTTCTGCTTGTTTTGTAATTTAAGGGTGTCTATTTGCTCACTAAGACTCCCTAGAATATCAGTTTTGAATTCATCAAGCATATTCCCTATTTCTGCCCTACTTATTGTTCCAGTTGCAGATTTGCTTGCCCTTGTAAGAGCAGGGTCTCTTGGTCCTTTCAAGATTTTAGATTTTCCTCTTGAGAGATTAATACATAATTCTACTATATCAGGTAATGAAAGTTGAGATATATGTTACAGGTCAAAATACCTCCTCATCAGCTCAGAGGAGAAGACAAATATGGAAGGAATACAAAGACCTAAATTAAACCTATTTCTGCCAAGGTAACGCCTCTCTATAACAACACAAGAGCGTTATAACGTAGCTGATTAGTGAATGGGCCATGTTAGTGGCTAGAAAAATTCTCTGTTTACACTAGAGGGCAGCGTTACCCATGTTTTAAGTTTGAAATGGGCAAAACCTGCAAAGAATGATTTGAATCTCCATCTTTTTCTCACAAGAGAGTCAATACGAAAAGGAAACTGCAAAGCACTAATCTCTTATTGGGCATTGCCATAAACAACTGAACTCTCAAAGAAGGCAAAAGCATGGAGGTTGGGGAAACATCTTGGTTTTTTTCTATTCATAACTGGTGGAAGGAGAAGGGCAATGATTTCTCTCTCCATCTCGTATAAAATGGAGTTGAAGGCTCTTAGTTCAAGGTCAAAGGATTGTCAAGTTTTCGAATACTTGTGAAGTAGAGATCATTGTTGTAGTGTGAAGGTCAAAGGTCAAAGAGGTTCATTGAGAACTTGTTGATCAAGACATCACCACTTTGCGAGATAGAGAGATTGGAAGGTTGAGGAGGGCTTGGTGCAACCGACGATTGTAATCCTCCTTTTTTATAAATCAATATAATTGTATCTGTTTTGTCCATTCTATGTGTCGATATTGTCGTTAATATTTAATCACTTATATAGCATGAGATGAATGGCTTAGATGTGCACACTTTAAATTTTTATTATACATTGACTTAATTGATAGGAAATGCATGTTATGTTAGAAATTACATGGGTGCTTTAATTGATTGCAGGACCTAGATTTGGAGCTGGTGAAGGAGAAACGCTGCTTCGCTACCTAGTGCTCTCCAAAAGACTCCAAGATTATTAAAGAGGTAATCTTCTATATTTTTCCATCAAGTGGTTTTAAGTTAATATGAACATGTATATGCCATCTTTGTGAACTATACAGCTAATCTTACTGTCTGCCTCGGGCACCGGAAAGCCCTGAGAGGGATATACGATAACCAACAACCCAAGAATTTTACCCTATAGCAGAATTGGAGACTCTGATGGGGAGTTTCCCCATAGTTTTCGGACTATTTCTTTCCTCCTTTCTTCTTTCCTCTATTCACAGATCCTTCCGACCAAGGTTTATGCCCAGTAGACATTTCAAAAGCTCGCAGAGTTCAATCCTGTTTCTGTTTGACCATCTGAAGAACTTTACCCTAGCTAACGCTACTCTTGTAGGTTTTCTAGTGCGTTATAACGTAGGCTCTTCTTAAATACAATGCGTTAGTCTCTGGATTAACATTGTCTTTACTCAGAGACAGTGCGTTACTCATCCAAAACTTGTTGTTCGCTGCTATGATTTTGTTTTAGTTGCAGATTTTTTTGGCCATCAGTATATCTCCTTGACTGAATCGCTGTGCTTGTTTACTAAGCTGGCATTTCTGTTTGTTTGCTCTTGTTTGAAACGTTAGTGTCAAAAGCATTTACTTTTTAGAGAAGAATTTTTTTTTTTAATAAGTTTTTTCTGCATCTAGCTGAGTTAATTCTGAAAATTTCAGTTCATAGACTATAAAGAAGAGGTAGATAGAAGTCTGAATATTTAAAGTTGAACTGTGTTATTTGAATGTTAGTGCATTGATGTTGAAAAGAAACCTCTCCTTGTAGAAATACTCTTCATCGAATTGAATATTTAGAGCATGTTTTGCATGGTTTCTTAAGTCAGAGTCTCATTACATTTCACACGTCCACTCCCCCTCCGCAAGAATAATAATCAAGTACACTAAGAATCAAGCAATAATAAAATCAATCACATTACTCTTTTTTGAGCTCACACAAACAGTAGTTCAGGCTAGGATCTTGGGTTAGGAAAAGTGAGAAAATCACCCAAGATCTCAAAACTTGAAACTAGAGTCATTAACGAGTGAAATCCTACTGCACTCATACTATCGGGACCGTTCCTTTACCAGAGCTCAGCGTGAGACAACACTTGGGTGCACAAGAAGGTAGCATGCCTTTGACTGCATCCGGTGGGTGTGTTATATAATGGGGTTCCCTTCGACAATGTCGAAACTAGATCTGGGATCTAGGTATTCTGCCCATATAGCACGTTATCCTTGACCGTGGACCCCCCTGATGATGTCTGTGATTTGAGGTATCTTTAGTGGCCATAATTTTTAGGGACTTACACAAGGTGACTAGGACGGGATGTCCTGGTACCTGAAACAGATGAACCCACTCTATCTTCGGTCTTTAGGAGGGTACTTGTCTTCACGAGAGTGATTACACCTATCGTCTGAGGTTCAGGCGAAGCTCTAGAGTGACCGTAACTGTACTTTCGACCAACCCTCTCTGTATACTATTGTGATACTGGATTTCATCACCAGCAAACAATAGTACTCAGACAGGGCACCCTATTTTGGCTGCTTGCTGATTGATTTTAGAGAGTCTTTTTTTCCTTTTTAGGTGTGTGGTTACTGTCATTGAGACTTTATAATACATCACAATTCATTAAAAATTGTTAAAAAATAAACAGGTCACCGTGGCGTCTTCCGACCCACGCCGTTTGTCTCGATGATAGCAAGGTCTACCTCCTCTAACTATTAAGGAAGAACTGAACCTTGGTGAACCCGTGCCTTCTACGGAAAAGCAGTCTCCACTGACTAATATTGATTTTCACATAGCCTCATATCATCCATAATTTCTGGAGGACCCTTTCATGGAAGGGTTTGTACCTCATTACAATCCTCTGCTCACTGATCCATTAGGGCCTGTGATAATTCAGATTCCACCACGCCAAGATATGTCTTCAGTCGCACAAACATCCTTTTCACCACCAGCATCCACAGGGTCGATGCCAATGGCAACCATCCCAGGTTCGCCACCATCCTCCCCGCCGGTGGTAATTTCTATGCCATCACTTGGTAACCGCAGTAGTCAACATATACCTAACCCCAACCCTACGGTCATCACAACTGTCAGTAGCTCGTTGAATCCTTCGGCATCTACTCCTACCGTGACCACGTTGGGACCCACGGTTGCTCCCCCTATGAGTATGACTACTTCAGTTCCGTTTAGCAACCCTTTCGGTTGGAACCCTCTGTTGAGTTCAAACCCCTTGGCCACTATACCAGGGGGCAGTGTCACCAGCACAGAGGTAGCAGGAAACATTTCACTTCCCCTGCAATCCTTAGCACAAATATGACAACCTATTGTCAATAATTTTCCCTTAAGTGGTTCAAATATAGGTGTAGGGTCTATGCCGTTTCCAAACTATGCAAGTAGTAACATGCCTCCTGGAAACTCTATTGCATCCATTTGGACTAACCAACCCCAACCTCAACCAGGAATGGGAGGGCACTTTTATACTGGGGGCAACCAACCGTTCGCCCCGCAATATAATATGCCCTATGGACAACAACAGTATGCCCCTACTTCTCCACCTATAGGAAATTTTTATCAAAGTCCTGCTTATCCTCCTGGTAACACATTGATGGGTGGACCCTATGGTCTAAGTAGTCATCCCATACTGCCTTGGTTAGATTCGGGGGAAAATCCACAATTGCCATTTTTGGCAGCTTTGGACATCCCCGATATCCATAAACTGACTAACGACCCCATCAATCACAACCTACTTTGGCATCCAGTACCGCATAAAATTCCTTCTGACATCCCGAAGTTCAACGGGAAACAAGGGGACGACCTAGCCGCACACATCACTACCTTTCATCTATGGTCTATATCCAATTCCATGGTGGATGATAATGTCTGGCTTCGACTGTTTGCCCGCACCCTTACAGGAAATGCTGCCAAGTGGTACATTGAATTACCACGTGCCGCCATCAATACTTTTGGCGCTTTAGCGACGAAGTTTCTAAAGAACTTCCAATTACCAATTAGATTTGAAACCGATATGGAACTGTTAACCTCGCTGCGCCAAGACATCGCCACCCACATCTCTGATCACATTCATGAATGGAGACGTAGGAAGAGGCTGGTCAAAGTGCCAATCCTAGATCATCTCTT
The DNA here is from genome assembly GCA_034641835.2 of Pinus albicaulis. NCBI lineage: Eukaryota > Viridiplantae > Streptophyta > Pinopsida > Pinales > Pinaceae > Pinus > Pinus albicaulis. The sequence goes on from CM076575.1 coordinate 93,421,698, forward strand.
AGCCAATTGGTTTTGTAAGTCTCTTTTACCTCACATCTCTAAAGACATTGGCCTTCTCGGTGCGGTTACAGAAGATCAATGCATTCATCGTGCCCAACATTTGGATTTAATCTATTCACAATCTGGCATGCTATATGATCTACTCCCCAATGCCCCTAGTAACCCAAATCCTCTGGCCACTCAGAAAACCAGAGCACATGCCGACGGTCTCATTGGCACAATCTTCGGTGTGGCCACAAAGCAGTCTCGGGGGCAAGCCTCCCAGCCATCTTCAGCTGCCACCGCCCCTCACCAAATGACTACTCTTCCTACCGCTGAGGTAAATTCTGTGCAAACCTCACAAAAACCTAGCGGGGAAAATAAGAAGAACAAGAAAAAGAGATCTTCTTTTAAAGAGCAGTCAGATAATCATAATAACCTTGGTCAGAAAAACGCTGCCAAAAATGACAAAGGGAAGGATAAACCCATGAAATTTCCTTGCCAGATCTGTGCAGAGGACCACTTGACATAAAAATGTCCTTGGCTGCAAGAATGCACCAATTTTATTTCCAACAAGGATTCTGGGCAAACACCTAACGTTCTTCATAATCCTTTCCCTGATCAGCAGCAGCAACATCAACACATGGTTGAAAATCTGCCACAACCCCATCAACGAGGCAATGGTGGTTCACATCCTTCCGGCAAATGACCCTCAGCCATTTATGGCATTGAGAGTGTTGAACTTCAAACTCGAGTCAAGCTTTATGGAAATCCTACCATAGATGCTCAGGAACCTGGTACTAGTTCAAATCCACCGCCGCCCAACGATTTTCATATCGAACAGCCTACTACTAACCCCGTGATTCATCCCCCCAAAAGGACACTTCAACGCACGACTCATAACACCTCTGCACATGCAGCCCAAAAATACAACATTGTAGAAGATTTGGCGCAGGCACCGTCAGCTATGTCTACTCTCGAAGTATTACAAACCTGTCCAGCACAAAGGAAAGCCTTGCTTTCGGCCATTGGTGGAATAGACCCCCAGGATTCCATGCTAGCTATCTTTGATATGGAAAATTCTAGACCTCGCCTCTCACACCAACTCACATTCCAAGTGTAGGTTGTGTCAAAAGGGAGACCAATCCATCACACTGTCATAGACGAAGGTGCTTCAACCTGCGTTATGTCACAAGCTTGCTGGCTCAATTTACGTTCTCCTACCCTAACACCGCCATCGAATTCCCTCAAAGCTTTTATGGCCACACGTTCCTCCCAAAAGGATACCTTGCTAGCTTTCCCATCACTCTGAGCGAGAAAACGGTAAACGTGGACGTTGAAGTCATAGAGCGCCATCTAGACTATACTCTATTGCTTGGTCGCAGTTGGTCTTATGCCATGACTGCCATTGTGTCTTCGGTCTTTTGACTCATCCTATTTCCATTGGATGGGAAAATAGTCACAGTGGATCAGCTATCCTTCTGCACCCCTGATTATGGCTCATTACCAAGTAGCATTGTACCCCTAATAGGAGGCTTTCCTGACTCCCACGTCAGTATCGGTACCGATCTTCTGAAGGCATCTTCCCTACTGGGTTGTTTTCCTCTCCCGCCGCCATAGATCCCAAACACGGTTGCAATGATATCCACTACTTTGGATGGCTCTATTGACCCATGGATCATTTCAGCACCTTCAGACATTGATTCCTGCAGAGATCAGATGCCGCTCTCACCAGCTGATTTGGCTTATCGAGCCATCCAAATCACATCTGAACCCTCCACTGCTATGGTTTCGACCAATGGTACAAACCTCCCACCCATCACAGTTCTCTCTAAGGATCTCCTCAATGAATTATTACCTACAGACGAAGCTATTCAAGAGATCATGTCTCTAGAAAAACAACCTTGGGGAGAGTTTCACCGTCGCGCTTCGATGATTGACTCGGAGACGATAAAAACTGAAATCCCATCTTTTGACCAACCTGAGATGGTTCCCTCCACTTATACAACTGTTCAAACTATCGATTCAGAAGGGAACATGGGTAATATTTCTAAGGCAATGCTCATTGATATCTTGGTCAAAACGGGTATCATGGAAAATATTCAGATTGGAGCTGACTGCAATCCTGAGGAAATTGTGTGCTTCACATCCCTGTTCAAGGAATTTCGCGATGTGTTTTCTTAGTCTTATGACGGAATTCCCGGCATAGACCCATCTATCGTAGAGCATGAAATCAAGATTTATGACAATGCCAAACTAGTTCGGCAACGACTCAGACCTGTCCACCCGCGCAAAGCAGTCGCCATCAAGATTGAAGTAGAAAAAAATTTAAACATTGGTTTCATCTATCCCGTTCCTTTGACGGAATGGGTTTCCAATCCGGTTCCCGTCGATAAAAAACAAGGCACCATTCAAGTTTGTGTTGACTATCACGTTCTGAACACCACTTGTCCCAAAGACAATTATCCTACACCGTTCATTGATCAGATTCTCGACGATTGTGCCGGATGTGAATATTTTTTCTTCATGGATGGATTCTTGGGCTATAACCAGATTGTAATTAAAAAATATGACCAACATAAAATTTCCTTCATCTGTCCTTGGGGCACATTTGCGTATCAAAAACTCCCATTCGGACTGAAGAAAGTTGGAGCAACTTTTCAGCAGGCTATGGACTACGCTTTTCATGACATTTGACATATTGTACAGACTTACTTGGATGACCTTCTGGCCCATTCTAAGAAACAACATGATCACCTTGCTCATCTAAAAGAAATTTTTGCTAGGTGTAGATTATACAATATACGTTTGAATCCTCATAAGTGTGTATTTATGGTTGACTCAGGATGTCTGTTAGGTTTCATTGTCTCCAAGTATGGGATTAGGGTTGATCCCGATAAGGTTAAGTCGATTGTTGAATTGTTGGCACCACAATCCATCCTTCAACTCCAACGTTTGTAAGGGAAGGAAAATTTTTTGTGTCATTTCATCGTTAACTATGCCAAGATGACGAAAGGATTTATGCGATTATTGAAGAAAGGAACACTATACTTGTGGGATGACCAAGCTCAACGGTCATTTGATGCTTTAAAACATGCACTTGTTTCAACCCCACTCCTTAGTGCCCCCGACTACTCACGCGAATTTCTCCTCTACCTGGCTGCCTCACCATCCTCCCTTGGAATGGTTTTGGTTCAAGTTCACAATGACGACAGTGAACATGTGATTTACTATTTATCCAAAGGTCTAATCGGACCTGAATTACGTTATTCACATATGGAGAAACTTTCTCTGGTGGTAGTTTTTGCTGTCACCCGACTCCGACACTATATATTGCTGCGACAGACTACGGTTATTGCTTTGGAGAACCCCATGTGACATATCTTGTCTAGACAAATTATTGGAGGAAAATATTCCAAATGGATCGTAATCCTCCAACAATTTGATTTGGTCTTCATGGCTGCCAAAGAAAATAAATCCTTCGTCTTCGCCGAATTATTATCGGATCTTCCCTGAATCGACCCAGGAGAAGTAGCTCATGATCCATTTCCTGATGAATCTGTATACATGGTCGATTCTTCGGACCCATGATATGGAGACATTTTGGTCTACTTACAAACCCAATGATTCCACCCAACTCTCATGTCCAATGACCGTCGTCGTATCCGCCACCAAGCAAAGCACTACCTCGTGCTAAACGATACACTATGTCGTCATGGTGTTGATACTATTCTCCGACGTTGTCTCACTTTCGATGAGGCGGAATGCGTTTTGAACGACTGCCACGCAGGGGCATGCGGTGGTCATCTTTCGGGCATAGCTACTGCCCAAAAAATCTTGCGCATAGGTTACTATTGTCCCACTTTGTTTAAAGACTTCATTGCAGCGGTACAGAAGTGCCATCCATGTCAAATTTTCACAAAGAAAATGTGCGCTCATCCTACCCCCCTTCATCCGGTTATCTCCATTGGTCCTTTCGCTAAATGGGGAATTGACTTCGTCACCTGCAATCCCACTTCAGAAAATGGACACAACTACATCATAGTTTCGGTCGACTATTTTACGAAATGGGCAGAAGCCCTTCCCACTTTCAAGGCCGATGGCGAAACCGCCACTCTCTTCCTGTTTAATCAAGTAATATGTCGGTTCGGCGTGCCCTTATCTATTGTCACAGATCATGGATCCCACTTCCAAAATCATATGATGACCGAATTAACATCCATGCTAGGTTTCTGTCAAGATAATTCTTTGTCTTATTATCCTCAAGCTAATGGTCAAGTCGAAGCCGTAAATGGCGTCCTCAAAACCAAGATTCGTCGATTGGTCGGAAACCATAAAACCACATGGCATAAGAAGTTGTATTCCGCGTTATGGGCATACCGAACATCAGTCAAAACTGCCACAGGCTTCACGCCATTCCAACTTTCTTTCGGCCTAGAGGCAGTACTTCCAATCGAGTGCGAAATTCCATCACTCAAACTTTCCATTAAACTCCTGCCTAGCACCACCGCTACAGAAAAGCGCTTTCTCTCACTCGATCATTTGGACAAAACTCGTCGAGATGCTACACTAGCACTCGAAGCTCACCAGCACTGAGTCAAAGCTCAATACGACAAATCTGTCAAGCCTCGTTCTTTCCAAGAGGGCAATCTTGTTCTACTTTATGATCAGAAACATGACCTCTTGGGGGCAAGAACACTCCAACCATTATGGCTCAGTCCTCACATTGTCACTAAATTCCTCTCAAAAGGAGCTTACGAACTTCAGGACTGTAATGGAATTCCACTCATGGAGCCCCGCAATGAGCTCTATTTAAAGAAGTATTTTGCCTAGTTTTGCACTAGGCATATTCTTTGTAATTTTATGTATATAAGTTTTGCTTATTGTTTTGATGTCTCTGGAAAATTTTTGGTTTTCAAGGTGTTTTTTTTTCTCATGCAATCTTTTTCTTTCACACAGATGTCGTCACCCCTTCATCATACGTCAGATATGCGGACGGTGCTAGTCGTCACACTAGACGCATTGCTTCAGTTGCTTGGGTTCTCTACACTCCTGAGTCGGACCTCCTTGGTTCTGGGGGAATCTTCCTGGGTAGCACCACCAATAGTGTTGCCAAGTACATTTTAGTGATCCAACTCCTCACAGAAGCGGCATCTCATGACATCTCCAATTTAGTGGTCAGGTTAGATTCCCAACTCATCATTATGAAGTTAAACAATCATTACCGTGTTCGTCATCCAGTCTTGTTGTGTTATTTTTTAAGAGTGCGACTTTTAGAACATCAATTTCAAACAATTACATTTGAGCACGTTCCTAGAGAATTTAATGCATTAGCCGATTCTTTGGCAAACTATGTGTTAGATTGGCATTCGTCACATTTACTATAAAAGATTCACTCATGAGTATATATATTTTTTATCACATTGAAAATACATAAAAAACTAAAAAACAAAAAATCACCAAAAAAGTATGTATATATATATATATGTCATGTCCAGAACAATAGTTACATCAAAAAATCTTCCAAAATTTGGGTGTTTTACAAAAATTTGGCTATACTAAGCCATGCTCTGACACTAATACATCTGCTCTGCCAAGCTAGGCTTGATGATCATGGTAGCATACAACTGCTCTATCTATCCTCCTCAGAGGCACCAGGTATCTCTCCGACACACCTACGGTATGCCACTGTAAACGAACTGGAACCTCCCGCATAGGAAGGGGTGGTATGCCCATACTCAAACCCTCCAGGTTTCTGGAGAGTTCATGTAAAACCTGGGCATCATCATCCTCAGCGGCTTCCACATCTTCTGCTGGTGCGCCAGCCCCGAGTAGCTGCAGTCCTCACCGTGCATAGCGAGGGGCCCCAACTGGCCAGACAAGTGCCACATCTGTGTCAAGAAAACAAACGCTTCATGTCAAAACATAGTTTTCACCCTATTTTCAACAAAAAAATTGAATAAACATTCAAAAGACAAAAAATAAAGTACTTCTTTGAAATGCACTGATCATTTCCTTCTCACCATCGAGCCCCCATTGGGTTCCAGGGGGCAACACTAACTCTGGATTGCCTGTGAAGTTCATCCCTGCATAGGGATAATAGCAGGAGGTTTTGGCTCTTACCTGGATCTCGCGGGAAGGAAAACCGTTGCCCGGATTGACTGTAATCGTCAGCTGAATATTTCACCCCTTTTCACCCCATAGCTCCTTCACAGCACTCAAAACAGTGAAAATGAAAGTCTTCCGACCTTCTTATAGCAAATTCTGGGGCACGGCTCTCTTACGCTAGTCGGAAAAAGTCGTGAATTATTGTTGCGCATGTGTCGCAACTATTGATATTTTGGTACTGATGTTCTGATGGGTGATCAAGATTTATATGCAGACATACTCATGTTTAATCGAGCGTTATTTTTATGGTATTTTTCTTGCTCGTTAATCCGAAAAACCTCGAGTTCCCCTCTTCAGACTCGATAAACTTATACGAAGTTGATATCGAGCATTCTTTTTACGGTCTTTTTCTTTCTCGTTAATCTGAAAAACCTAGAGTTCTCTTCTTCAGACTCGTTAAAACCATGAGGAAGCACTGAGATTTATTTTTAGGAACCTTTTTATTGCTCATAAAACTGAAAAAACCCCGAGTTGACTTTATCGGGCTCGCTAAACTACCACGACAGAGAGTAAGGAGCCATTCTTTTCCTCTTTTTCAAAGCTCTTTAAACCGAAAAAGTAACCGAGTTTTCTCTGCGTGACTCGTTAAAATTTCACGGAGGGCACCAAGTTTTTATTTGTTGGACTCGTTAAAATTTCACAAAGAGAATTGAGTTTGCTTCATCTCCTCGTACTCATAACAAAATGAGGTAGACGTCCATCAAACATAGATTTCTCACTTTTCCGGCTTCGATGGACTAACTCACGGAAAATGAACTATTTTGGGCTTACTATTATCCCTTTGTCATGCCCGGTTATCAAGACATGACAAAGGTACCCCAATGGAGTTATCTTTTATGATATTTTTCAGACTCTCTAAATATGAAAAATTCACTAAGTTTACCCATCTGGACTCGTTAAACCTAATCAGACAGGGCATGGAGTTGTCTTTTATGATATTTTTCAGACTCTCTAAATATGAAAAATTCACCGAGTTTACCCATCTGGACTCGTTAAACCTAATCAGACGGGGCACAGAGTTGTCTTTTATGATATTTTTCAGACTCTCTAAACATGAAAAATTCACCGAGTTTACTCTTCTAGACTCGTTAAACTTAATCAGACGAGGAAAAATTTGGAAAAAATGGATACTACCTCTGTTACATTTCAGAAAGGTCGATTTGGCAGCAAAATTCTTGAAATGGCACTTCCCAGAAAACTATTTCGCGGTTAGTCGAACCCTACCATCTATGAGTAGTAGCCTTCATCTCCCAGTGTCCCTGGACCGATAAAATCCTAACACACTCTTTGGTGTTCATTAAGCCTCAGCTGCCTAGTACCCTGTTACAGTGCCTTCTATTGTTCAAGAAGATCTCACTATCTACTGCTCCTGTTATCTACCAAACCGCTCATTATGCCAGAAATTATTTGTCGTCCGACATCTCCATTTCCTCTTCATTATCTCAATCATAAAAAAAATCAGTTGGTTTCTGTTTCGTGTTGAATGATGTAGGACGCCTCAATGCCTACCTTTCAACAGATCTCTTCCTATCGACTTCAGCATCTTATCTAGGAAGCTGACCCAGAAACCCATCAGTACCCAGATACTTGCAGACATCAGTGGTAGGTAGTCTTATGTTTGATCAGGAGTCTTCATCATTGGCTCCTGGTCGAATGATTCTATTAGTGTTCGACTTCAATTCATTCTATTCACACTCGCTAGATTGTACCGTGCATCTTAGGGACCATCATCATTATCGGTGGCCACCTTCGCGTCTGTTAACAGTTTTCATTATCAACTGGTAATCAGATGATTTCTCACATGTTCGACGATATCTCCTTCATTCACATGTTGAGAAATATGCAGTTTAAGTGAATCGGCGGTCAAGACCTTGGGGCAAAGGTTACATCATTAAAGTTGTGTTCCATCCCCCAAGTTGCGATATTGTTTATGGAGACAGCTTCCTCAGCCTGATCCTGTTATGACAGACACTCCCACATTGTGCTTATTGGTGGACAGATTCTTCATATCTCTATTTTAGAGAAATCATGTTGTTTAAGCTACTGAGCATGGGAATGCCCGACTCAAGGCAGATACTATATTTTCTGACATATGTTGTTGTTTCAGGTTTTCCTCAGTCTTTCAATCTCTTTATCTCTACTACACACATTGTAAAGTATTTCGGCCATCGTCTTCATCTCTGACCTCACACTTTAGGGGGCATCTGTTACAGGTCAAAATACCTCCTCATCAGCTCAGAGGAGAAGACAAATATGGAAGGAATACAAAGACCTAAGTTAAACCTATTTCTTCCAAGGTAACACCTCTCTATAACAACACAAGAGCGTTATAACGCAGCTGATCAGTGAATGGGCCACGTTAGTGGCTAGGGCAACGCTTTGTTTACACTAGAGGGCAGGGTTACCCGTGTTTTAAGTTTGAAACGGGAAAAACCCGCGGAGAATGATTTGAATCTCCAACTTTTTCTCACAAGAGAGTTAGTACGAAAAGGAAACTGCAAAGCACTAATCTCTTATTGGGCATTGCCATAAACAACTGAACTCTCAAAGAAGGCAAAAGCATGGAGGTTGGGGAAACATCTTGGTTTTTTCTATTCAGAACTGGTGGAAGGAGAAGGGCAATGATTTCTCTCTCCATCTCCTATAAAATGGAGTTGAAGGCTCTTAGTTCAAGGTCGAAGGATTGACAAGTTTTTGAATAATTGTGAAGTAGAGATCATTGTTGTAGTGTGAAGGTCAAAGGTCAAAGAGGTTCATTGAGAAATTTTTGATCGAGACATCACCACTTTGAGAGATAGAGAGATTGGAAGGCTGAGGAGGGCTTGGTGCAACCGACGGTTGTAATCCTCCTTTTTTATAAATCAATAGAACTGTATCTGTTTTGTCCATTCTATGCGTCGATATTGTCGTTAATATTTAATCACTTATATAGCATGAGATGAATGGCTTAGATGTGCACACTTTAAATTTTTATTATATATTGGCTTAATTGATAGGAAATGCATGTTATGTTAGAAATTACATGGGTGCTTTAATTGATTGCAGGACCTAGATTTGGAGCTGGTGAAGGAGAAATGCTGCTTCGCTACCTAGTGCTCTCCAAAGGACTCCAAGATCATTAAAGAGGTAATCTTCTATCTTTTTCCATCAAGTGTTTTTAAGTTAATATGAACATGTATATTCCATCTTTGTGAACTATACAGCTAATCTTACTGTCTGCCTCAGGCACCGGAAAGCCCTAAGAGGGATATACGATAACCAACAACCCAAGAATTTTACCCTATAGCAATATCTCCTTTCCCCATCATGTTAAGGATATCTATCCATTCATCCCTAATTGTTTTCAACAAAAGAGCTTTCAAAGTGTCTTGATCTAAGCTTTTCATTTTTTCTCTTTTAATTTTATAGTTAAATCTTTCGAGTAAATCTTCCAGATTTTCATCCTCTTTTTGCATCATCTTGAACACTTCTTCCTTATGGTTAACTGGTATACAATAATCCAGATATTTGTCTAGAAATGCTTTCCTCATATCATTCAATGTCCCTATAGACCCAGTGATTAGACTCATAAACCATTTTATGCTGCTCCTTTCAATGTTGAAGGGAACAGTTTAAGTTTTTGAGCATCCTAAAGATAATCATAAGTTCTACATAGAACTTCAAATTCAAATAGGAATGTCTCAGGGTCTTCACTTTTTAGTCCATGAAAATTTGGAAGAACAGAGGGTGAGATATTTTTCATGGTAGCATTTTTTTCTTCATCTATTATAGGGAATCCAAAGGAGCTTTCAATTCCCCCTCTACCTCTATTTCCTTCTATATTTCCTCTACCTCTACGTCCTTCTGCATTTTCTCTTCCCCTTCCTTTGTCTCCTCCTCTACCTCTACCTCCTCCAAATAGTAAATTTTCTCCATTAAAGATTTCTCCTTCCCCTTCTCCTCCTTCTTCCATGATAGATTCCTCCGAACTATTATAAGGTTCAGTATGGAGAACCAATTGTTCTTCTGGTTCTTCTATCAAGGGTATATTGAAGAATAATTCCTCCTCTTCCTCTTCACTAGGGATTTGTAATTCTTCTGCTGGAATATATTCCCCTGTGGAAATGAAAAGGGTTATCCTTTATGTAGGAGTCCTTGGGTATTCTTCCTCTAGAATTGCTTCAGTGGATGAAGTGGGAGATCTTCCTGATTGGATATCTTATCTTGAAACTTCTGGAAGCCTATGACTAGTATAGTATGGAATATGGGTTTGAATTGGAGATGTGCTACTTCTTGGTCTTGGTGGAATGAGTGGTGTTGTGGGAATTAAGCTTTTGCTTCTTATAAATCTACCCCTAGAATCTCTTTCTCTACACATGTCATTGTTTTTGGGATGCAAGAAATAAGGCTACCTACTTACACTTCCCCGGTAACGACGCAAAAATGTTTAGTCAATTCAGTGTCCTAAATTGTTAACATAAATTATCGACCAAAGCTAGTAAATTGATGAAGTGTAATGCATTGTATGTGCCTAAGTATCCTTTTCTTACTTCATTGTTTTAGTGTTTTGTTGATGTTTTTGGGATTTTTATGTTTTGGTTCTTAGTATTCTGTTCTATACTATAAAGATGAAGTTAAATCTATGTAAAGAAGAGAAACAGGAAAATGTTAATGAATAACTGAAAACAGAGTTTATTTTCAAGTTCTGTTCTTAACTAGAAAATGATGAAAAAAAGGAGTCCTAATCCATGGATATTACAAATTCTAAATGAAAATTCATGAAATGAAAAGTAACTCAAAACACTACAATTTAATCTGATTCATTCAATTAGAGGTTTATTAAAAGATCTTGAGAAAAAGATTAATTCTAGTGCAATGAGGATCTCCTAAAACATAAAAAGGAAATGCTGAAACAATAAGTAACTTAGAACATTACAGAGAAATCTCATGCATTTGATAAAGGTTTATTGGAAGAGCTTGAGAAAAAGATTAACTATGATGTAGTAAGGCTATCCTATGAAATGTTGAAACAACTTATAACATTACAACTAAATCTCATTCATTTGATAAAGGTTTATTGGAAGAGCTTGAGAAAGAGATTAATTATAATCTTATAAGGATCTTCTATGAAACGAAACAATCAATAACTCATAATATTACAACTAAATATCATTCGTGAATTAAAGATTTATTGGAAGAGCTTTTGAAAGAGACTAATTGTAGGCGATGAGGATCTTCGATTTAACTAAATAACAGAAAGTGAAATGCTAATAACTCAGAATATTACAACTGAATCCCATTCATTTAATAGAGATTTATTGGAAGATATTGTGAAAGAGACTAATTGTAGTATACTGAGGATCCTTTAACTAAGCAGATGACATGAAACGAAATGCTAAAACACTATGATTTAAGAAAGCAATCTAAGCCAGGAAAGACAGTAAAACAGAATTGAAAATAACTTAGCTAAAAAACATGTAAAAACCTCCTTGAATAGTAGGGGCCCTCTACTACCAATTCGGTATTAATCCTTTAGCTCCTTAAGATTGTATTAAAAACAACATCAAGGGTAAACTCATTTTATTAACACGGTGCTTGAAAACAGAGTATCATTGTAATGATAAAATATGTATCAACCATCCCTTTTCGGTATTACAGAGCCTAATTTATATGCAAATTCATAACTAACATCGAACAAAATTAGGTACAGGTGTAATCTTTAGGTCAAAATTGAATTGAAACTCTTTTGGGACTCGTGATTTGCTGTAAAGAAAATCAAGAGTCCTAATTCATGTAGAAGATAGTTTCTTTGACCTTTGCTTTGACCATGGTCTTAGACACTTCTAGCTATCGATTCAATCCTCGTGGATAAGAAGGAACCATGTAGGGAAGATTGGGAATCCACCCATGTGTGCCTTTTCTCCAGTTGACACTTGTAACATACTTAAACACAAAAACAACTACGGAACACTTGACTGGCTACAGAATGCCTGTATTCTGTAGCTAAATTGTTCAAAAAATATTAAGACAACAAAAATCACAAAAGTACAATAAGTTAATCATTTTTATGCAACCTTTATGCAATATTAATCATTCTCATTGATCTTTAGGTTTATGAAATGATAAATAAATGATGAAATGAGGTGAAAGTTGGAAAAAGAGAAGACAATTTCAGGGCTCAACACCTTCCCCAAGACGAGGGTTTAAATTTTTTTTACAAAAAACAAAATGATACAAGAAACAGGAAAGAAGGAAAGCAAAAAGAAAATACAAGGACTTGAAGTTGGGCAATAGATTCCCACCTCAAGATGAGAAATCGACTCTGAAATCTACTGTAGATCTTGTTCTTGCACCTATTAGCCTTCCCCGGCAACGGTGCAAAAATGTTGGTGTCTGGATATGATCAAGATTCAATCCTTTTTCCACATAAATTATCAACCCGAGGGTGTTAGTTATTTCAAGACTAACAGCAAAGTATATGCAGATACAAGCACATGGTCTACTGTGAATCCCAAGTTTAATCTATAACACAAATAGCATTGTAACAGCAATAAATAAACTGCAAAAATAAAAAAACGTCCACAGAAATAAATGTAATTGTAACAGCAATTAACGAATCACACAAAACACAGTTCTGAAAGAAAAGAAAGAAGAACGAAGCACCTGATCACAAGAGTGGGCCCAACTCTTGGATCAGGGTTGCGGAAACTCAAGGATTACAGGAGAAACAGTGAGTTGTTGTGTATTCGATTAATAATAGAAAGATTGATTACAAGATCTATATATGTGTAAAGGGGGTCCCCCGATTCAAAACCCGTAGGCTTCTTTATACCATAGTCTTGAGATCCCCAATTTCTCTCAACAACTCCATTGTTACGAAAATACATATTGTTACAACGACAACTGGATTTCCCAGCAAGAAACCATAAGAAAGCCAAAAATAACACTGATACTTCCATGTTTGTTACACTGTAGCAGCAAATAAGGGAGGTGCTGGAAAATGATGAGTTGTGCCCTGTCTTGCAGCCGTGATGCGCCTGTTGTAGCCAAATGTGGAGAAATATAGGAGTTAATATGTAAAAAATTAAAAACTCCATGACAAGTATCATTAATCAAATATCCCATAAAAGATAGGAGAAAGGGTTTTACCTCATGATTTTAAGATGAATAATGGCACAAAGAGATAGAAAGGTAGGGTAAAAATGAGAGAAGAAAGTATACAAATCCGGTGCCCAAAAATAGTCCCTGCTATGCCGAAGGAAGGGACTAATAAGAGTAAATAATATACGATAGGGACTAGTATTCCCATTTCTAAATTATTTGTGAAAAAGGGAGTAGTGTTCGTTGAAGCTCAAAATATTTAATTTCATAGTGTTCCTATAACTTCATTGATTAATGGACAAATTAAGTGAATATAAGAAACCCTTGTAGACTTAAGATTTACATTTTTTCATTTAGATTGTGTAACTTTTCAATTTACGTGGTAGTAAGATATGCATGTTTTCTTATGATTAGCTTAATATTTTTTTTCATTTCCTACACTTTCCTTTATTACAAATTCATTGTGATATTTCTCATAATGTCTTTAATTTAAGGCATTCAACATTTGAAAATTCTTTCATGTATTTGCATATGATTCATGGTGGTATAATGGTTGAGTAACCTAGTAACAACAAAATCTATATGAAATTTCTTTATCTTCTTAATCCTTTAGCACCATGGTATAGATTTTATAACTTCATGGAACCTCTCAACTTGGAGGAGATAGGAGTGAATATTATGGAGGTAATTTCATAAAGAGTGTGTTAAAATATCTTATTAAAGTTCGGCATTTGATTTACAACAACCTCTTTAGTTTAATACTTCAAGTGAAACATTGTTAATTAAATAGATAATGCACAACCTCACAAGCTAGCACAATTCTGGGTTGATAACTAAAGTAGAGTTGAGGATTTTGACATTATTACTGTAGTTCTTTGTCCCATCATTTTTAATTCCCAACTAATATTTATCCATTTATTATTTGGCACCACTAAAACATGTAGCTAGATTAAGTCATAATAATCATAGTTGAGAGTTGTCATACATTTCTTGGAATTGTTCCAATTTGTTATGAAACCACCAACTCATGTTGTTGTTCATTCCCTATCCCATATGTTGTTCAATATAGACACTAAATTGGAATTACAATCAACATTATATTAACTTTATAATGTTATATATTAATACAAGCGACCATTTGTTATTACACATATAGGATCTAGTTTCTCAACAACTTAAGCATAGGAAGATGTATTTAACCATTTATGTCTAGTAAAAAAAGTGAAAACAATCAAAGTGGAACAAAAACTACTTATTATTAATATCACTTACCATATTCAAGAAAAATTGTGTGTGTGTGCGGCCTAGTTGGTTAGCTCAATTAAAGTTGAATTTCATCATGCAGGGATCTCCAATACTAGTTTACTGAGGTTGAAGTTTGTTTGAGTCTCAATGTACTACCATCTACTATTATACCTAGAAGTTGAGCTACCTTTTGTCTATCTAGTTTGGGAAAGAGGGAAGGGGGTTCCATAAGTTTTTTTTCGCAAAAAAAAAGGACACATTGATAACTTGGATATATATTTTTATAAAACAAAATAAAGGTTGTTTCTAGGCTTGCAACAAATTCATGCCAAAATTAGCTTACTTATTTTAAATTTCTCAACAAAAACACACTAATATTCTATGTAAAGAAGTCAATTAAGTGAAGCTTCTAGTCGATCATTATTCTATAGTACCTAATAGTATATATTTGGTAAAATATACCGAAAAGAATATGAACTTTAAAAATATATATCTATTCGATTATGAGTAGGAAAGTGAGTAAACTAGTTGAACCCTTCTTATTTCATAATATTCCATCCATTTCCTGCTAATCCACCTAATCCAAATGACTTTAAACCTCATTTTCCTTCTCTAACTAAAAAATGAATGGGTTTACAGCTTGAATAATAAATTGAGATCTATCATGTTTCTCAGATAATATGTGGACCAAAAGACAGTGAAATTCATGAATAATATTCTCTAGAGTATTAATCTATTATTTATACTAAAGAAAAATACCCATGCTAACCCCTACTTTGAAACTAAAGCTACCTCATTCGTAAAGATCGAATATCATGTGGCTCTTCATATGCCAATTTAATGGGATGATATGAGGGACTTTCATTCCATGATCATAAAACTTGGTAGTTATATTCCTTATCATAGATGATTATAACCCTAGTTGCTAAATTCACTTGGTGATCCAACGTTATATCATTCTCATACAATATGTGGAAACAATATACCTTGGAAAATTTTTAATTTTTCTTTAATATTCCGAACTCTCTCTAATATTAATGATAACCAAAAATCAAGTGAAACAAGATAGAGAGAAAAGACTTAATAATTATTTTAGAGTGTATAACCACTATTAGGTTTTTGGCTAGATTTAAATCTTGCAATAATGTATAAACTGCAACCACATTATTGATTCAAACATCATTGCTTTACGCATAGTAATGTAATTTTTCGCCTCTCGCATTATAAATAATCCCTAAAAAAATATTGTGTTTTTATATATATATAAAATAGTGTGACTTTAGCATTATAATGGTTTTTTTAGTTCCTTAATTATACGGTAGATAATGTACATTAATTTTTATGTTGCATTAATTTTGATATTGATTTCTAATGTTTTTTTTATTGCATTAATTTTGATATTGATTTCTAATTTTTTTTATTATTATTAATTGATTTTATTATTAATTATATAATAGTATATATAGTAAATATTAAATATAATAAAAAATATTTATAATGGAAACTTAATGTTTTACGTTGAAATTTGAAATTTTTGCTAAACAAAATATTTTTTTTTTTTGACACTTTTGAAATTTATTTTGCTTAAACTTACATTCACATATTAATAAAGTGCTAAATCAAAATTTATAATTATTGATTGAGTGTAAATTTTAATTTTGTTAAATTTATTAAATTATCATTTTTTAATATACTAGTTGTTTTATAAAATTAAATACAAAAATAAATCATAAAACACACATTTTCAAAATAAATATAAAAATTTATAAAATGTTAATATTTTTAATTATTAATTAATAAAATTATAATAAAAAATCAATTATTTTTTGAAATAATAGAATTACATTTTAAAATACAAAGTGAAATAAATTATTAAAAACATAATATTAAAAATTTTAAAATAAATTTCAATGAATTTTATATAACTAAATAAAATTTATAAAATAAAATTGAATTTTTTTCACTTATAATATAAATAAAAATTGAACTTTATATATTAAAATATTGGAATATTAGAATAGGTCAATACTTGTCATATTAGTTTTACAATGCAATAAAAAAAAGGCATTGGCATACAACATTTATAACTAATAAATTAAATTATTCATACATTAAAAGGGAAATGAGTTGCAAAATTATTAAGTTTATGATTTGTATTAAAAAAAATATTTTAAAAAAATATTATGAAATTTACATATATATAAGTTTTATAACTAAATAAAATTTATGGAATAAAATTAAATTGTTCACATTTAATTTTGTATTCCAAAATGTGGTATGAGAAAGATTTAGAGGCTAAAAGAAAATTAAGATATTATAAGGTCATAAACCCTACTCTAGAAGATTTAACTAGCTCAAAGAAAAAATTAATATAGCCAAGATAAGAACAAACTCTTATGAGTTTTATAATGAAACATGTAGTTGGGAGGGAGTTCCTAAAACACCATGGGTGGAAAGGATCTGCCATCTCTTTGAGAATATGAACATTGAGGATGAAAACGACTTCTAGATCTTAGTTTCATAATCTTTGTTGCAATACCGACCTTCCTAGCCTTTTAACATGTCAAAATTATAGTGAGCTCGAGACGCTTCTCTCCAAGCTCTTTGAGTATGAGTACAATTTTAAAACAAACTAAATAATTAGTTTCTTTAGGTCCTATAAACCAAAGTTTGATCTTCTCTCTAAACTCTTTGAGCATAAGAGTACAATTTTAAAACAAACTAAATAATTTGTTTCTTTAGGTCCTATAAACCAAAATTTAATCTGAGTGGATATTAATCATCATCATCATTAAATATATATAAAAAATATTATAATATACTCATACTTGTTTTACAATAAAATAAAAACTATTCATATATAACATTTATAACTAATAGTTTTTTAATTAAAAAGAAATAAGGTGCAAATTTATTTAAATTTATGATTTAGTATTTAAAAACTATTTAAAGAAATAAAATATATTTTGAATTTTCAGAATTTACAAAAATATTAATTATAAAAATTATAAAAAAATTTTGAAATTCATTTTTTATTTAAATTTATTTTAACTTTATAAGTTTATATAAATAAATTTCTTCTTGAATTTTCCACTTACATTCTACACACTTCTCTAAGTGAAATGTAATTTGGAACAATAAAACACACTCTTAAGTTAAAGCGATTTATTTGGGGTGCAAAAATTATTAGTTTTAGTTTTTCCTCTTCACTCCCAATATTTTGCATAAAAAATAAATTCTTTTTGCATAAAAAATAAATTCAATAATAAACTTGTTAAAATAATATATATTAATAAAATATTAGATAAATTTTCTAATCCTATATAAATATGTATTTGCTAAAACTCTCTACTTATTTATTATACATGCTTTGACATGTGCATGGCAATTTGTAACAATAAGATACACCCTTAAGTTTAAGGAAACTTTTTTACATCCTGAGTATCTAAGTTTTAACTTTTCCTTTCTTTTAACTAATATTTGGCTTAAAACAATAATGAACCTCTTAAAATAATATTTATCCATAAAATATTAAATAAAATTGTACGCATATAGAAGAGAGGAAAATTTTATATATTTACGTGAAAGACACGAAGAAGATGATGAATAAGCTATAAAATCCATAAAATTTATGATTGAGAAAAATCAGTAAAAATCATATTATAGTTTTTTTTAATTATTTATAAAAAGTTGTTCAAATAGACATTAAAATGAATATAAAACTTCTAACATCTCTAAAATTTGGGTCCTTTTAAGCATTGTATTCTAGTTATACCATAAATAATGAAGTCATTACAACATTAAGTTATAACTTATATTTTATTTTTATTTTTAATATTAAGGTAGATCTATGTTTTTTCTTACCATGTATTTGAATATTTCTTTTTACAATGCAATGATGGTAGCCTTACATATGTATATTTGATTTTCTGGTGCATTCATTCAACACATTTGTTTTATAAATAAGAGTACTTAATAACAACGGAAAATAGGTTGGGAGTTGTACATAGATGATTAAGGATAAAATGGAAGAGTATATTAGAAAGGGTCTCAACAAAAAATGAAAGATGTTGATACATATTGATAATATTAATTGTATGTAGAATAAAAAGATGAATGCATGAATGCTATTTATTAAGAACATATTAACCAAAGTAGTAATTTGCAAAAATAAAAGAATAACAAAAACATGATGAGAAAGGTATAAATTGTAAGCACAACAAAAAAGAAATAATGAAAATTAAATTAAAACAAAAATTGAAAAAAAGGTTATTTGACAATGTTATACATATATTTCTATTAAATCACAATATCCACAATTACATTAAACATTTTTCAAGATATGGTAGATAATAAACATTATAATAAACTAAGGCAAATAATAAATTTCTTATTACAATTAAGTTATAAGTTGGATTAATGTTTATTTTAAATTTATATAATGATATAAATTTATTAATATTATTCCTTATTAATAATATTATTTGAGGTCCCGAAGTCTAGGTGATGGATGAAAATTACAATGCATTAAATGCCTCCATGAATACCACCCTTAGAATGAATGAACAATAGTTTTTGTGGTGCCATTGGCACACACTTCATTGTGCTCATCATCCAAGACAAGGAGTCAATGACAAGCCCACCCTCTCATAACATTTATGGCCTAAATTGGCTTTGCACACTCCTCCTACAACATGTTGATTTGAATACCATGATAAAAGTCATGGCTCTAGGAAAAAATGCAACTATAATCCTCAACATCTTGCAGACAATGGTAGAATTGAGTCGACGACAATTGTGGTAGGAATTGTTGTAGACATGGTGTGTGATTGTGAGCACCCCTGTAGAGGTGGTAGGGGAAGGAGAAATCCTCACCTCCCACCCTGGCATGGACAAGGTGATGAGCGTTTTGGTAGTAGCATCCCCCATTGTCATCATTGAATGGTAGCTCGTGCAGAAGCTTAGGAGCTTCAAATCATGGAGAGCACCTTTGGGCTTTGCACAATCTTCTTAGCCACCACTTTGGGGACTAGAGGACATGAATGTTTTGCTAGAGGGGAATCTTCTAGATCTTTAATTTCATCTTCATCATGCTAAAGCTACACCAGAAAGAGTTTCTGGTACCATAGGCATGTAGCTCTAGAGCTCCTCTCCCCCCTTTAACTAATATTGTGAATGACTCTACCTTGCACTCCCCTATTCAGATGAAAATGCACCACGGCGCACTCTGCAGTCCATTTCCCAAGCATCAGTAGCCATATGGGGACATGAAGACATGTCATGTTGACCTAGGTCCCTTAAGCAACAAGGGTACCCACTTCAGCACTATGTTACCAAAAATAAAACAGGAGCCTTTGTTTCCAGAAGAAAATGTATAGAAAATAGAATATCACATAAAATGTTGTTTTGTACATCTGTTATTATTTCTCATTCCACAAAACCGATTTCTCCAAAAATAGATGGTTTCTTAAAAAAATTCCGAGAAACATGATTGTTTTTCTCCCTAAACTAGTTAATTTCTCTTGTGTCTCTAATTGATTCCGTTTTTAACTAGAACATAAATTTAATAAGTTTAATTTATATATTAATAATTTTTTGTCTATAGTTTTAGTAAACTATATATGTGTGTGTGTGTGTGGAATTTTAGAAACCCCTCGATTTGTTAACTCTAATTTTATATATTTCATATTATAACAATTAAAAAAAAATTAGTACAAATTGTGACAAAATTATGTTCAAATAGATATATTTCACGACATATAAACTATAACATATATTAGTAATGATATTTTTCCAAAACTATTAATATAATTTAAATTTAACTATCTTAGATTTATTTTAACTTGGAATTTTTTGACACATTAATGGGTTATAGAAATTGTAAATAATAATGGACATGGGTTGTCTTTCAAAATTGTTAATTTTTATGTCATGTTATTCCATTTCCTTTCATGTTAGAGGTAATTTCTCAATTATGTAAAATTTTCAAAGAAGGCATCCAGTTTGTTAACACCTTTAATTTATTGCATCAATTTTTGTTTTTGTACCTAATTTTTGTGGCATTAATTCTTGAAAGTTCGGATGTCTTTATCAATTGAGTTGTTATCTAACTATTTTTTCTCTCTTAAGTTGTAATCTAAATGTGGTACCAAGTGTGCTTATTGGTTACTGATTAATTTTAGTATAAATATATATAATCCATAAATTTGAGCATGATCTAAGTAAAGAAATAAGTCATTGGAGACATAAAATATGATTTCTCCCACATTCACATGAGATATAAAATATTTGTCTTTCTTTAAATAGAATAAAATGGTATTAAATTATTAATAATCAACTACCATTGTACTTAGTTTATAGATTAAAATTGATTGTGGAAAAGCATTATTCATTCTCTCTTCCACTCTTTTCCCACTACAATGAAAGAAACTTTGTTGGCTCAACAAGGTATACCACCCATTTCCAAACAAAAAATATCCACATCGATGCCTAAAGAAAATCAGAGCAGAAAATTCCAAAAAGAAAAAAATATTTTGAAGCAAGGTTATGGGTGACAGTGAAATGCAGAGAATCTTATAGTGGACGAACAAATGGGGCAACTGGTTCAAAGGTTTGGCTTTACCCTTATTGCAAGAGACAAAAGCAGGGCATGCAGGAAGATTTTGATTGCATTTACGTGGAATAGGTAAAAAAATATGTTTATGTACAACTAGTGTACCTAACATAGAGAAAGCATCTATACAAAGGAAATATAATGAACTCGAAAATTTGAGACATGTTGTTGAAGGTTTAATTCAAACCAACAACAATCCTAGTGGATTGATAGTGAGTGGTCTATAGTCTTATTCTTAACAGCATGATTCTGTTTCCTACCTTGAAAACCTATGGGATGTGAAAGGGAGAGGAAATATGGATGCATCTATTAGGTGTTTTTTTTTAAATGACATAGCTTTCAATTTTTTGCAGATCTTGTTATTGGAAGGAGATGGCTAGAGATCTAGTTAACACTGCCCCTAAAGGTTACAAACCTCATAGTTATGAAAAGATGAGGACAATAGTGCTATCTAAAGAGAGGGCTCAAATTGAAGCTATACTTCGTGATATTAAAGAGAACTGGAAAGAATCTAGGGTATCTATTGTTTTAGGCAATTGGAAAGATGTGAACCATCATCATCTTGTTAATATTTTGGTTGCTAACCCAAAAGGAGTTATGTTCTTAAAATGCCATGATACTATATTGAATACACAATATGGTCCATATTTAATAATCTTTTTCAAATAGGAAATTATGGAATTTGGAAGAGAAAATATGGTTCGAATTGTTGTAGATAGTGCCTCAAACAATGTGCTTATTGGGGATTTGGTTGAGGATGAGTACCCAACAATTTTTTGGACTCCTTGTTTTATGTATTGCATCAACTTACTCCTTAAAGATATTACTAACATTACATGGGTTGACAACACTATAACTAAGGAAAATATGTTATAGGTTTTTATTACTAATCATGTAGCATCCATAGCAATTTATAGGAAATATGTCAATCTCCAGTTTCATTGATGTGTCAAGACTATATTTTCATCTGCATTCATTATGTTACAACACCTCATCATAGTGCATCAATATCTAAGGGAGATGGTGGTATTATTGTATTGGTAGAGGTGGAAGGGTTCTAATAATGTGGATGGTTGCTAGCTTGAGGACATTTTTATTGGTATTTCTTTAGAATATTTTTGGAGGAGAGTGGAGGATATTGTTACCTTCATCACACATATTGTTTCCACACTTTGTATATTTGA
Source organism: Pinus albicaulis (assembly GCA_034641835.2). Classification (NCBI taxonomy): domain Eukaryota; kingdom Viridiplantae; phylum Streptophyta; class Pinopsida; order Pinales; family Pinaceae; genus Pinus; species Pinus albicaulis. Next base: position 93,443,967 of record CM076575.1, read on the forward strand.
TATTGATCATACATGCTTAGAGGATGTGTTTGATTTTATGAATCAAATGAGATAGAAGTTTCATGAAATAATGGAAGATGAAAATTCTAGGATTGATAAGGACATTAGAAATGAGGTGTGGGATCTTAGTCTTACAAGATAGAAAATGCTTCATATTCAATTTCCTTCCTACTCAACCTTAAATGGTTTCACGAGAAACCATCTTCAGATATGGAGGTGATGTAGAATTGGAACACCTTTATAAGTAGGTGTTATGATCGTCATTATCACACTACTTTACCACTTGAGCTAAGAAATTACTTGAGATTTGAGGATCACTTTGCAGATGGAGACTATGCATATAATAAGGAACATCTTTGACATATAAATTTCTGGATGCAATATGTCAGAGGAACTCATTTGCTGCATCAGTGGGCTATTCATTTGATTTCACAAGTATGCTCAATAATTAATACTTTTAATTATTTTATATTTTAGTTTCCAATTTGGATTTTTTCCTTCATGCTTTGAAATATCCATTATTAGATTTTATTTACATAATGCTAATTTTAATTTCTAGGTGGCAAGCTCATCTTCATGTGAAAGAAACTGGAGATAATATGTTTTTATCCACTTAGCAACGAGGAATTGGCGAGGCACTCAAAGGGCACAAGATCTAGTGTTTGTACACTCAAACCCATGCCTACTATCTCAACAACAACTAGAGTATCAAATAGGACCCACTAGGTTGTGGGATTATGGTGGTTCACACGATGATGGAGATGATGAGGATCCACTTGAGCTATTGCAACACAATGTTGAAGACATGTTTTATAACACCACGCAACCTATTGACCAAAGAAATGGTTTTCGAATTGGCAGAAGCTCAACAACCATTCTAGAAAATGAGCCTAAAGACTATTACAAGCCTACACGAGTGGTTTGGGAAGACCCTTCAGAGTGCTAGTTGGCTGAGGAATACACATCTAGGTAGTTTTTCATGCATCCACTACATAGTGTCTTAGTATTTTTTAATTTCCTTTCCATCTAATATTTTATGTAATGATGCAAAGAATTGTCTAGCGGAACATCTTGTTTCTCGTTTTGGGAAGATGTTTCCTCGTATCATGCTCCATGTAATTTTTGTACATTACTTATAATAAGGCTTCAAACTTACCAAAAAAAACATAATATTTTTGTAAGAGTTTAAACTCTTGATATATATAATTTAATAATTTTTTTAGTAAATCGCATATATACAATTTAATAAAAAAATTAATAAACCATATCTATAATATAAAATTTAAATAAGAAATTATTAGATATTTAAATAAGATAATATTATTGTTAAAATAATTTTTCCTTTTATTAATATTTCCATCTTCTTCTTGTTCTTTAAGTATAACTATTTATTTAACTTAATGCATATGGGATTTTTGGTATCACAAATTACTTGTTTTTATATCAAGTAATTTTGGGCTACTGTACCTGACTTGTACCAGATGGAACGAGAGGGAATGGCCCTTGGGAAAGGCTTGATTAAGATTGAAGCATTGCAAAAGCCATTTTAAAAGAAGTGATTTTATAGATTAGAGACTCCCATGTCAAGTGTGTTAAATTTAATCCTAAGAATGTGAAAACCATGTGTTTCATCTGCAAAGTGTATAACAAGTTGTGTGAACTCCTCATTATATAAGTTCGTCCCAGCAATAATATTCCATGGAAATAAGCAAGTGCAATGGCATCCAAGTATGACAATGGGCTATGAAAATAGGCGAAGTGCAATGACAGTGGACTGTTGCCAAAAAGTTTTCAGTCTGAAGCATTACGGTGATGACCAGAAAGGGATGGATAGCATGAAGATGTATAAGCTATGGGGAAGCCGCCAGTTTAAGAGGCATCAAAATGAAACAGCTTCTGTGCAATATATTGGAGGTGCCCAACTTTCGTAACATGCGCAAGTTAAAAGAGAAGTAATGTAGGCTTGTAATAGCTTCTCTTTAGCTTATGTGTTCCTCTGCAGATGTTGCAAAGTAAGGAATTGTTAAGGAGAATTACCTGACATTCTAGAGATTGGAAAAGAGCAGTAGATGTTAAATACTCTTCTTTGCTAAAGAATAGAACCTGTAAATTGGCATCACTTCTACAAGAACGAAGTTCAATTAGTTGTGAGTGGCTAGCTATATATTTATGGCAATTTAGATAATTATAGACTCTTATATCCTTAAAGCTAAAACCAGAATTAAGTATTTCGGGACTTAGTAACATTGATGTTCATAATGCATGCTTGAACCTTGCGTTCTGGGGTCCTGTCGGCTCAAGCATTTTATATGTATATTCCATATCGGGCTGAATCAATCTTCCATTGAATCACACTCTTCCAAAACAGACTTCAGAAAGAAAAATTTGGGTTCATTGACAAATACACGATTGTGTCACAAATGTTTGATAGACAATATGCTAGCCGCTTGCCATCTTTAGGAAAACGTGCTGCCAGCCTACTTCATACATAATTCATATCAAAACCCCCATGCTACAAATACCATCATTTCTTTGCAAACGATTTTGAGACCATTTGACTTTGGAACCTGAAATGTCCTTTCTTTCTTTGCTTTGAGATAAATCAAAGGACTATCTTCAAACCACGTATGTAAGTGACTGTTGGAAGCAATAATTTCAGCATTAGAGTTTACCAGTTGAACCTCACGTAGCTCTGTCTTTCTTCACTGAGTACATACATTCAATCTTCCAAACAACAGTCTAAAACTTTCATTAATCTTTGTATCGGCTGTTCTGCGCATTCTCTTGACATGGGCAGCAATCCTTCATGTAATTTCTACTTTATAACACCATCTACTTATGGGTTTCTTTCGTACTCTAGCATTTAGCATTTAAGAAGAGGCAACTCTTGTGGGCAATCCGAATGTTCTACTGATTGCCAGCCTGGTCTTCCTAATGTGATGTCCAGATCAGGAAAGCTGGCAAGCTTTGCATTTATCAGCTGTGAAGAAACTGCCTGTGGCTTTATTGCTAAAGTAGTGTTGGGAAACTGTGGAAGGTTGTTCTGTAAATTGTCGTTCACATGTGGTTTCTGCTCCAACCTCCCTATGTAATGATGGTTTCCTTGATACCCACTAAGCTCTACCTGCAACCAATTGCACCAGGTGTTCATAAACATCAATATCTTGAGAAGCTTGTTCATATCATTTTACTTGCCACGGGACAACATATCGGAATTGGAAACATATTTATAAAGAATTACTCCTAATATCACACATAGAGCCATTTCATCATATGTATATATAAACTGCAATTACTGTATCGTTGAAAATGCTAAGAGGCTGGGTTCCCGTGACTTATATTTTAAAATTCTCAACGTTAAATGTTAAAGAAGATTGTGCACACCTCATTCTGATCGATAGAACTCCCGGTTCGAGGTTGACATAAGCTACTGACACTTGAAGGTAGTTGCCAGTCTTTAAAGAGATTTCTCGACCTGCAAAGAGGAGTAGTCATATTAGCAATAGAGAAGAAAATACAAATGTCTATCTTCTTCAACACAATTCACACTGGACAAGCTTAAATACAGTCGTATTTGAACGAAATCTTGGATGAATTGTCATACTCAAAGCACACAGTTTTGACTATGACTAAAAGGATAGGCAATGTGAGTCATTGACTCATTATAGGACTGTAATAGGTCTGTATTTATATTTTTTATTATTATAAATATTAATTATCAGTTAAAAAGGGTGAGATGACAGTCAAAGAAAGGGTAAGGCATCACAGTAAATGAAGGGATGTCAGAGCAGAAGTTCAAAAGAAAGAATGCCGGAAAATTTTCTTTTATATTTATGTTGTGGTTAATTTAAGTATATTCCATTATACTACGAAATATAGGTGATTATTTCATATTTAAATGTGTATTTATTTTAATATAATTTATTAAAGCTTGTAGCTGTGTTTTAAAGCATATTTTACAACATAGTAAAAGTATATATGGTACCTGTTTGTTAATTTCATGGTATATTTTTCGCGTTTGACAGTTTTAATTAAAAATAAATAAAACTTCAATAATATTATAATTAAATGCGAAAAATTATAAATATAAATGTAATTATGTCTTTAGAAAATTTAAGGTGAAGTTAGATGAACTCTTTGAGGAAGCTATGTTGGGTATTCAAGCATTTCAAAGTGGAGGGAGTTGGGCATCAATCTATGAATTATGAATCTATTTTTAGTACTGTTAATTTTTTTTTAAGTTTATTGCAGTCTTCATAATCAATAATCTATTTTTATTTTCATATATATAATACTTTATAATGTTTAATAATTCTCAATATACTGCATCTATTTTTATTTTCATATATATAATACTTTATAATGTTTAATAATTCTCAATATACTGCACAACACCAGTAGATAGTCCAACAAAGTATTTTGTTCAAAATCTTGGCACGTATGCTCACGAGCTGGGCTATGGTTCAAAAGATATCTGAGCGAGAGCCTTTTCAACCGCTGAAAGTTCATTTTTCAACGTTTTAGTGATCGTACAGGAAGATACCAATCCCAAGAGGTATTACAATACATTTTGAAAAAATAAATCAATATATTAGTACAAATTAAAATAAATATATACTAGTATATCAGAGTGATGTACTAAATTTGAAAAAATTTAAGATTAAATTCGATTTTTAGATTTTTATAAAATAAATTTTATAATCACAAAATTTTCATAAATCATATTAATTTTGAAATATTAAATTTATGATATCAATTTTAACCATTAATGAGGCTTACCAAAATCTTATTTTTTTTGTGTCTTTAAATTCAATATATATCCTACATAATGTTACTTGATTGCGGAACAAGCTATCTATTCTGATTTGGTTAATGACTGATTCGCCTGATTGATGGGTATTATTTAGTTTTGCAAAAGCATCTGCAGCCATTAACCCTCTTTATAAAACACCTGTCCTCCCAATTTGAAATAACTGTTATCTGTGATGCCAATGGTCACCATTAAACTTAGTTGTTGAGCGAAATTTTATAGTTCAGGCAATGACAGGATGGCATTCATGGGTGCAAGGGTATTAACAAATTCATCACTCAAAACATTCTTCAAAAGGCGCCACAGATCAAAATGCAAAGGTAAAAGGATATGTAGAGCATTCTTACCTTGAAGAAAGATTGTTCTGCAAATTCTGATAGTAGTTCTGCTGATGTTTCTGTTGGTTTTCACTGAAAGGTGTTGCAGGCTGGCGCGCTGTAACTTGAATAGGGCCAAGGTCCATCTCCCCATTGCAGCTGAATGGTTTGTTATATTGTTTTGAAGAAACCCTGTAAGTGGCCATGAAATCTTCAGACTTTGTCGTCGATGAAACTTCGAATACATCACAGGGCCCTGCCATTACATTACCATAAGAACCACACGCATTAATAATTTAATACCAGCCATGGAAGAAAATCAGTCTCTAATACAGCACACGGCCCCACATTAAAATGCAAGATAAAATAAAGGAACCTGGTATCACCTGGAGGTTTATCGGTTGTCTTCAGTGTTCGATACATCTGCATCCAGAGAAAGAAAGAGTGCAATAGCCGACATCAGTACTGATCATTAATAACTTTGATATCTGCACCATTTGCAAGAGTACCTTCCATCATAAAGGCTACTTTTTACTTCCATAAAATTAATGATTGAAGAACAGACTAGAGGAGCCTTGATATCTATCAAAACACGTAGAATCAAATCGAGTAGTGCGAAAGTATATATTTATTATACTGTAGATCAGGACTACTCGATAGCGCAAAGCGGAGGAGTGTCTGTTGCCAATAGGCACGAACTGCAATTTTTCTTCTGTAACTACTGTTTTGCTCAGCTAAAGACAAATCGTATCTTAATAATTAACTCAGAGATTAGTCCCAGTACTGGGGTTTGTGCAGGTTATGTGGAAAAGTTTGTCATTTCGCAGAGCTCCTTTATATTATCTCCTATTTCTTCGCTGAGTTCGTACTCTTTCTGAATCGATCACGGGAATCGGTCTTGGAATCTTCAACGAAACATCATCTAAAAATATAATTACAGAGATAAGTTCTATCATACACTAAAATAAGCTTATTTTAAGCTCAATGTGTCAATGGGGATGGAGGGCACGGTTAGGGTTAGGTGAGTACTGTTTGTGATAATCAGGATCATTAGCCTAGTCCAATTATGCGATCTGTTTGCACTTCCTATTTCTACATTTCAGATTCTTGAAGCCCTAGAGCTAATGCATCTGGAATCACAAGTTTGATAATCTTTTTTTGCTCAAGGTTAAGAAAATTACAGTGGCAAAGAAGAGATGAAGACTACCTGTAAGTGGCTTTTTACATGGGCAAGAGTCAGGTCCTTTACATTCATAAGCTCCAGAACTGACTTGGGAGTTGCCCCTGAAAAAAAATAACAGAGTTAGTCCCAAAAGTGAATGAAAAAAGGCTGATGCCTACATTCTAATTGCAGGTCCTTTTTAGTCTCAAAAGTGAATGAAAGAAAGCTGATGCATACATTCTAATTACAGGACATTTTAGTCTCAAAAGTGAATGAAGTGTTTCATTCCAGAGAAAGAAAAACAAAACTATACATGACGTACTTTCATGGCCTCCAAGAAGCTCAACCGCATGAACAAAATGGGCATGGAGTGTACTGGTCCAACGCATTCGCGGGGCTCTCATGCTTCTTTTGCTAGGTATCTTGGACATAAATCTCGATCTAAATGCATCTGACTCAGCCGGTGATGGCGCCACAGCGGAACTAGGGATCAAGCCGCAGTTCTCTGAAGAAACTATCTCTGAATTTCTATTAATATTCTGATTTGCCTCCAGCAATCTACTCAGAGCTTCTCGACGCCGAGTTTCGATATCTCGACCTAATCTTTCGATATATCCACCGGCCAAGTCCCCTATTCTGGCTTCAGATTCCTCTCTAAACCCCGGAAATCCCAGCGATTTATCCACTAAGACCATGCCAGTGTTCTCTGTCTTTAACGGATTATTAATCCAAATAGGTCTATTCCCATGAACCAAACCTAAAGAATGCGGCGCCGAGGTCGTGGGATCGAACCCTAGCCCTCGACCTTCATCCTGAAACCCAGTGGGTTTACTCTCGCTTTCCAGTTGGTTATAATCAATTAAACCACCGGGATTGGGGAAACAGAAGTTGAGGGATGTTGCATCTTCTTGACTCCTGTCGCTCCCGCTGCTTAAGTTGGTTATAACAGAACTCTCTGTAAGGCTCGTACTGTTATTAGACTTAACTGTATTTCTTCGCCTCCACAAGTCCAAACCAATAAGATCCCGCCCTTCTGCGCCACCACTTGAGGTAGTTGACACTACTGGCTTGCTATTTGGGGGCCTTATCTGCAGTGACAAATCTAGATCACCACTACATCTAGTGACGACTCCACTCGGGCCTGCACTGATATTGTTGATAATTTCTTCTTGCAGCATGATTCCCTTTGTTCAGTACGAAAATCTCCACCCAGCCAACTACTAATTAATGACCTTCAAGAAGGTTTGGTTTGGTTTGGCTTGGTCGGTTTCAACCGTGGGGACACTCCGCTACTAGATATAGTCTGGTCATATATATATAGACACTACACAATAGACTGAGTGGGGGATGGTACACAAACCACTACATGGAGAAAAACGCAGAGACCAACCCCAACTCCACCAGCTGCCATTAAAGGATAAAACCGATTGGAAAATGAAGAAAAATCAGAGTCAGAAACAGTTTACATATATGTAACTAAAATGACTTCATACTTTGTGAATTTACAGGACACAGAGAAGCCAGCCAGACCATTGTGACCGAGCTGGAGAAATAAAGTACTGCCAGACGCCAGTGAAAAGAACATAACCCACAGCTGCCCTAAAATCCTACCAGCATGGACGACCCAATCCTTCACATAACGAATATACCATGATGGGATTTTTATGTCATTCTATGGAAGAATTTTCTCCCTGAAAATCTGGCTCTCTATGGCTTGCAGGGAGTAATTATTATTAATGAAATGACTGAGTGATGGTCACATGTATTTGTGGGCGTTATCTTTATCCCTTCACATGATTCCCTTTTCCGTTGACTCACGTTCTGTGTAAATAATTGAAGGTTTTAAGGAACCAAATTAAATTTAACCCAAGTTTCATGTTCCAAACCCTCCCTGCCCCCACTCAGGGCCTGATAGTTACAGGTTAGGGTTTTTATATCTATATATGTATTATTGTTTTCCTCTTTTTGCACAATGCCCGTTAGTCAGCGCTTTATGCGGTCGTCTCCCTCTCTGTCCTCGGGAAGCGGTTAGGAATTCACCGTGGCCTTTTTACCACCAGCACGAATTTAATCCTTTTTGAGGCGTGAAAGTAAAAAGCGTCCTTTCTTTTTGCAGGTCAAATGCTTGGGCGCAATTTCCAAGAATGAAAAGGAAATTCATTTTTCTGGATGACGATGTATGTTGGTTAGGCCAGGGGTCGAGGCTGAGAAGTAACGATACAAAAAGGAGAACAGCTTTCCAAGTTTTTTCATTATTTTCTCGCCTTTCACCAGTGTCGGCATGCATTCATACAAATCCCTGACATTGCTTCTCCTACCGAATAGTCACTTGCCTTCATACTTTTTTAAATGAGATAGAGGATTCTTTATTTGGGACCTAGCTTGCATTGCTCTTGTCTCTGTCTTATCCCTTGGAAAGAGCATACATAATGGTGTTTGCTTACACTCCCCTTATTTATATCTATACAAGTATATGAATAAAATAATATATCACTAAAATAATAATAATGTTGTATTTTGTGAAATTTGTAAATTGTTTGATGAAAATATTTTTCCAATGAAAATTTATTCGATGAATTTGTGTTTTTAGTCAAGCAGAAGTTGTTTTAGGGCGTATTTCAGTCTTCTCAAGATTCATAGGCATCTAGCACGAGTGAAAGCCTACCTCTTACTACTAGCAAGATAGAGTTAGTAAGCAGTTTTAACAACTAAGTTATGATAAGTTTGCTCACTATTTACAAAATAAAAGAAGAAAAGTTTGATTTTTTCTCTTTATTAATTATATCTAATTATAACTTGCCTAAAAATATAGTAAAATTAATATGAATTAATTTAAATTAAAATTTGTATTTGATTTTTACTTTAAGAATATTTTATGATAAAATGAATATATAAAAATATCCCTCAATTGAGTGGTTAATAATAAAGAGTTTATGTCTATGGCACTTTTAATAATATAAGAATGAATTATATTGAATTTTGTTATTTAATTAGTTTTAAATATTAAAAAAAAGGTTAATAATATTTTGTTTATATTATTAAGGGATTTTGATTATAATAATTTGGTGAACAATTTATTTTCCTAATTATACTATTCAAGTCTTTCTAAACATATTATAACTATATTTTAAGTGGCTTTTTCCAACATTTATAAAATAATGATATTTAATGTAACGATGAAAGTCAATGTAATCAAAGTTACCAATTCTCTAAAAACTCTATTTAAAAACCAACATATTTATTAATTTAATGATTTTGTTAATCTTTTATTTACCAATAATATTAATCAAAACCAATAAAAATTAAAATTATCATTTTTTAAAGAAATATTATATAACTCTCCTTATCATACCTAATCAAAATTATCTTAAACTAATCCTCTTTAAATCTCCATAAGTTTTATAAAACTAAAATTATTAAAAAAACAAATAATACAAGTTTAATATTATTATCTAAGATTTTGCTATCAAGTCTTATCCAATTTTTTACATGAAATATTCTTTTATAATAATTATATATAATTGGTTGCAACTCAATATTATAATAATAATATTTATATGTTTTGACAATATAACTTTAATAACAAAATTATGTATTTTATATATATATATATATATATTTCATATAATTTTTATAAACTAAAAGTGTGTGTGTGTGTGTGTGTGTGTGTGTGTGTGTGTGTGTGTGTGTGTGTGTGTGTTCTTAGATTTAGCAGTCAAATCGCGGAGATGGGTTCCTTGTCTCACAAACAAGGGGTCTCATTCACCAAATTGGTGTATGGCTTGGTCGTGACCTTAAAATTGGATTATATATATATATATATATATATATATATATATATATATATACAGTAAGGTATTTTATTATTGGAAACAACATTCCTTTCATTTTTAGTGGCGAGAAACATGTCTTCTCCTCACACAACATTCTCGGGCAACAAGAAGTTGACTTTTTTTTATAGGAGTTAATCATACAAACAATCGAAATTTAGATTAGGGAGGTCATTCTGTACTGGGGATATCGTCGTGCTAGCAACTTTAACATAAAATAGACATGTACGCTCCTTTCACATGACCAACAACTAGAAATACACAACAAATGGAATTGACTATGGACCCTCAAGCCTTGGCCCAAATTCACTTTGTTCCTGTGCCTACTTCTATGGAATAAAAATCTCACTTGGGATAAAATTCAAAAGAGAGGCTTCCATGGCCCCTCCATCTACAACATTTATCTCTCCGAGACATAGGATGTCACACACCTCTTCATTACTTGCAAATATGCCTCCACCCTTTCGCATCAAATAATTGTAGTCTTCAGGCAATTTTATACAGCTATGGATAACATTGTCTCCAACTTTGACAACTGGAAGTGGGCACCATTCCAGAATGCCATCCTCAATAGGTCCTGAAAGCTTCTCCCTAGCTTCATTCTCTAGGACATATGGAAAGAGAGGAATAGGCACATGTTCAACAACACCGCCCTCATGATTGACTTCAATGGAAGGGAACCCTTAACAAGTGGAAAGAAACTATCCACCTCCAGTCTTGGTCCGCTGATGACTGGGAATGAAACCCACGGGAACAATATATCATGAAATATCTGGGATTTTCTCCCTCCTCTTCTCCCTCGACTATTTCTATTCCTCCAACCTCTCCTTCTAGTCCCACAACCTGGCTCCCTGCTCTTGCGAGCTTCATCAAATTAAATTTTGACGGTGCCCCAAAAGGGAACCTAAGATAGGCAAGTTATGGGAGCGTTTCCAGAAATTCTAGGGGTCAACTTCTGCACATTTACGCAAGAGTCATTGGGCATCCTACCAAAAACATGGTGGAGCTTTGTGCCTTACAGAAAGGACTACTAATATCCATTCAAAATAGGTATTGAAAGCTTATCATTGAGAGAGATTTGCAGCTCATTGTATCTATTTTCTTGAAATATAATGTGGCACCAGTCCCTCCAAGGTCTCTCACAGTTGGCACATGGCAAGAAAAACTGTCAAAGTTGCATCCCTTCTTTCTCATGCCCATGCTCCCTCACTAACTCATGTCCAACACGAGGGAAATAAAATTGCAGACAAGCTTGCAAACTTTGGTCTCAACATTAATCATTTTATTTAAATGATTATATATCTCGTTTAAAGTTGTTGATTAATTATGTTTTCATTTTTCCAAATTCTATATCACATTTCAACGAAATTGATTGAAATTTTAAATAAAAATAATAATAAAAAATAATTGTAATTAATACATTATATATATATATATATATATATATATTTCATATTTTAAATTTTTTAAGGTTTTGTTTAAATAACATTGGAAAGAAAAATAATTATAATTAATAAAATGTTTTTATATATAAAAAAATACATATTAGTTAACAATTGAGGGCAAACAATAATTAAATAAACAAAACATTATATAAAGAAAATATGTATCTTCTTTAATGTATATAAAATAAACCTAAAATAAATAACTTAAATATATTTTTTCTTCTTAAAATATTAAATTTATAATAAAGCTTTTTAAAATAAAGGGATGAAACTTCATTTAACTTGTCACTTGTCAAATAGACTTTACTTGTCGAGAGAGGTGAATTCCAATATCACGCGAATCACTTATTATAGTTCCTTCATACATTGCGACAACAGAGGCGACGCATAAATTCAATTTAATGCAATCCTATAATTGTCACTTTCACATCTTGAGTAGCTATCTGTAAACTCAATTTAATGATAGAAAAGTATTTTGTTGCTTCATGACTTATGCTATTAATTTTTATATCATTGTACTTGAACTTGAACTTAAGGCAATATATGTAGTATTTTTTAAAATTTTATATAATTAAAAATAATTTAAATTTATTTATTAAAGAAGTATTTTTAATAAATTATAATAATTTGAGTGGGTTGATGATATAAAATGAAATATGTATAAAGTAGAAGTTGTTTAAACCTGCTATGTTTTGGAGTTTCTAGTGGAAGCAGTTTTTTTTGGCTAAATCTTAATTTTTGTTATTTAAATTGAGTTTTTGACTGCATATATGGATGAAGAGTTTACAACTCAAACTTGTGATTCCAAGAAATCTATGTTGAATTATAGGCAAAATAGATAATAAAAACTGCTAGAAAACCCTCCAAAATGTAGAAAAATCTATAATAATAAAATTAATATTTGAATATAATGTTGTGGTTAGGTGAAGTTAGCGTGACTTACCATTTTTTACTTTTTCCTATAGATTCTTCTCAATTATATTCTTAATAACCTAAGTGAGTTCAAATAACCTCTATTGACTATTGGGTCACGAATAGCCTATGAAATCCAATAATTAATAGACATAATAATATAAATACATGTTCTTTTTTCCAAAATATTTTATTCATTAGTTTGGTTGGGACACATCATGTCCTTCTTTTTAGAAGTGATTTGAAGTTAAATTAAGAAGATATCTTATTACTCAAATTTTAATGTTAGTTATTATACACTATTGACTTGGCACTTTTACATTCTCTCTCTTCTATGTGTCCATGACATTGAATTCATGATACAAATCAACATTAGTGATCTATTCAATTGAATACTGCGGTGATACCTTGATATGCGCACATCATTATCACCAGTTTAATCTTGATGATTCTCTTTCATTGTAGAGGAAGGTGTTACTTCTATTCTAATCATGGCATGCCTTATAAGCATATGCTTCTTTTAGACAATGTTAGCATGTTATATGATTATCTCTTCTTCATTGAGCTTGATTATTATATGTAGAGGAATGTGTTACTTCTATTGTACTCATGACATGCCTTATAATCATAGGCTCCTTTTAGAAAATGTTGCATGTTACAGGATGATCTCTTCTTCATTGAGTTTTATTATTATACCTTCTTATAAATACCATAAACATACATATTTATCATTGTGCATAGTAAGAGATTTGTTAGAGGGAAGAAGAGATTCAGGGAAGAAAAGTAGAGAGGTGTTTCTAACTTATTCTTGTAGATCCTCTTCAAAAGGAGATTGATCATAGAGATGAGGACACTTAATTTCAATAGCTAAATTTTGTCCCTATTCCTCACATTTTAATCCTTCATCATCTTAAATTAAAGATAGATATTTGCAAGTTTTTATATCATAATTTGAGAAATGTATGGAGCCACCCTTTTGTAGAAAATGCATGTCTTTACAATAATCATATTTTCTTCATAAATTATTCTCTATGATAATTCACATTCATTAGGATCTTATCATACTTATTCTTTCACAAAGAGAGTTTCTAGTGCAATATTTTCTAACATATTGGTCATATCTAAGCCAACAATTTTAGTCTATAACAACTTTGACAAATAATAACTTACCAAGTTTTTTCTTAAAAACATATGAATTATTATATTAAATTTTATTGGTAATATTTTATATTTATACATGGAGTTGGCGTGACTTGAATATTATAAGACAAATTTTGGAGTAAAATGTATTTCCTACCATATTTCAAAAAATCACCTTATGTAATGGAAAAGTCCAATTGTAATGTTAAAAATAAAATAGATTCTCAATTATTTATAAGTAATATAAGTTGAATTATTTTATTTAAAATTTATTAATTGACTTTTAGATCCAAATTCATTATGAATTTTTTTGAAAAGATTTATATAAGTATATTTAATATTATAACATTTTTTAGAAAATTTTCTTCCCTTCAAGCATGGTAATAGACTAAAAAAATATTATAAATAAAACTAGTATATAATGTTCTAAATTTTGAAATAGTAATATTATAACATTTAAATTTTGAAATAATAATATTATAACATTTTCAGAACTATTTTTCTCTTAAAACATTAAATAATAAAGGAAAAAAAACATCATATCTAAAAAAAATTATTTGAAGAAATATCAAAAATAAAACTTTAAAATGGACTTGTTATAAGGAGTTAGAATTGAACCACCAACACATTTAAAATTAAATTATAGATGAAAAAGTTTAATAATAATTTTTTTTATAAATTATATTCATATAATATAATATAGTAATAAGAAAACAATGTAAAATTAATAATTTATAAAATTAATCATTGTATTTAAGAATAACAAAATTGTATGTTATTAATAATTTTTTTTTAAACTTTATTGTTAAAGAATATTTATACTAATATAATCTTATTATATAAATTTGAATAAAAATATTTTGTTTATGCTAGTGTTTTCAACTAACTTACCTTATTATCAAACAATTTCTCCATCAGGCTAGCTGTGATGTCATTCTTATACGTGCCCTTCTCCTCTAAGTATCACACACTTCTTTCCTCTATTCCCATAGTGTGTGATGCACTAACTTGTCAGGGTAGTGTTTTTTAACCTCAACTTTCTTTGGTCATGGTTTCATTCCACTCCATCTTACATCTTATTTGGAATTGTTTTTGGGATGCGTTTACATCATTTGACATTATGGAATTTGGTAGTATTCACTTTGCATTTTTACATTAAGTACACTAAACCATGACATGTAACTTGAAGTATTCAATAGAAAACATAGATCAAAAATTAAAAAACATAGTTAAAAAACTTTAAAAAATTATATCATTGCAACTTTTTATATATATATATATATATATATAACTTTAAAAAATATATATTTAAATATGATCTTCTTCTAATCCTACTGACACATATTATCTTTGTTGAGATTGTCTTAATGAACTCTTTGTTCAAAAGTACAAAGCTTCCTACCTATCTTTTTTATTTTTATTTTGTTAATAACATTTTATTTTAAATAATCACATACTAATTACTAATACAAAGTTCTAATGAGATTTGTCTTAATGAAGTCTTGTTTAACGGTACAAGAGGTTTTATGAGATTTGTCTTAATGAATTCTTGTTCAATGTACAAAGCACAAGGTTTTGAGTATATTATTATTTCGATTGTTTTAATAAAGATTGATTTATAAAAAAGTATAAAGATTCTAATATCTCATAATTTTATATGAAATGGTATGTTTGTAAAGGTAAAGCTTTCTTAGTTATATATTTTTTTATATAGTTGCTAATATGGTTTATTCTCTCTTTCACCTTAATTAAATTTTTGTAGAGAAATATATCTATTGGTTGAACGTTAAGCATTCTAAATGTGCATCTGCTAAGTTACAAATTGTTAGCATTAACCTAAAGATTATACTAAAAACTAATTAACTTTGAACTTTAGCCCCACTCAACTAATCTCCATGAATTATCAATTCTTTGAAATTTTATGAGACTAAATTGGACATTTTACACTTAAAAATGCCTACGCTTATCAATATTAAGATCAAATAAATTTACTTAATTAACCATTAATTGACAGTTATGCTTGTGCACATGAACACTATTTTCATGAATATTAAAATAATCCCTCAGACTAAACACACATGAAGCAAATTTATAAATTAAAAAAAACAACTTTAAAGTTCTAATGATATTTGTCTTAATGAAGTCTTGTTTAAGGTACAAGGCACAAGGTTTTATGAGATTTGTCTGAATGAACTCTTCTTCAATGGTACAAAGCACAAGGTTTTCAGTATGTTATTATTTTGATTGTTTTAATAAAGTTTGGTTTATAAAAAAATATAAAATTTTTAATATCTCATAATTTTAAATGAAATGGTATATTTGTAAAGGTAAAACTTTCTTAGTTATATCTTTTTTATATAGTTGAGAGTATAGTTTATTCTTTCTTTCATCTTAATTCAATTTTTGTAAAGAGATATATTGATTCATTGAAAGTTAAGCATTCTAAATGTGTATTTTTCTTTGCTAAAATATATTTTAACTTAGAGATTACACTAAAAACTAATTAATTTTGGAACCTTAATCTCACCCAACTAATTTTCATAATTTTATTACACTAAATTGAACATTTTACACTAAAAAAAAGTCTTCACTTATCTATATTAAAATCAAACAAATTTACTTAATTGACCACTATGTTTGTGCACATGAACACTACATTCATGATTATTAAAACAATCCCTCTGACTAAACACACATGATGCAAATTTACGGATTTAAAAAAAACAACTTTAAATGCTTTTCTCAAATGATTGAGGATAAATGTCACATTTTTCCAGCTAGATTTTTACTTCCAGATCATGGGGAATGTATAACGTGTTACGACCTCCCCTCTTCCTTTATTGACAAAGACGATTCGTTTTTTAACATGTGCTAACTGTCCTTCCTATTATTGCAAACATTGTTACAAATTGCGACCTATTTCATTGTTTTTTAACAATACCCCGGAGCGACCGTATTCTCACTCTCGTGACTTTAATAACCACTCACTGAATCCTCAGCAGGAATTCTTTCTTTATATAACCAACCACTCAACCCTAGCAAGATTTCTAGTTTATTTGTTTGAAGATTTCGGAATATTTTTTTGGTTAAATTGGTTTGATTTTAATAGAGATGTGTTGGAATTATAAGTTTAAGTGGTGAAGTCTTTACCATCAAAATCACATTATTGCGCAAATTTCTAACTAGATCCAAAATATAATAATTAGACAAACCACACCATAGATATTATGTCCAAAAGGATAAGCAAGGCAACCATCAATGCAATGACAAATTGAGAAAATGAGAGCAAAATCACATTATTGCGCAAATTTCTAACTAGATCCAAAATATAATAATTAGACAAACCACACCATAGATATTATGTCCAAAAGGATAAGCAAGGCAACCATCAATGCAATGACAAATTGAGAAAATGAGAGCAAGTAAAAAAAACAAAAAAATGGCTGGCAGGTTGACCAAATGAAAAGCCTCTAACCCTAAAATGCAGCTTCAGTCAACTTGTGGTTGTCATTGTTGTGTGTAGCTAGAGTAGAATAGAGCAGACCAGCCATAGCCATAGGGCTCTCAGCTTGTAGGCAGGTTGACTTGAACTTAGTGGAATGGAATAATTATAGCATAATGATTTAATTACATGCATCACGTTACAACATCCCGGGGTTGGAGATCTGATTTGTTTAGGCCGCTGTGCTATCCTACTGACAGACAATAACCATTAAATCTAAATTAAAATTTATGGCGACTCATGTGGGGCGTGGAGGCCCGTGCGGGGTATTTCTTGGGCACCGGGTGCTTGTGGCATTACATTACTGGTGATTTGGTGAGCCGGAGCTCCGAGGCAGGTACCACCCCCATAATCTCGTGGCGCAACAGCCGCCATTATCACCGCTGACGCATTGCTAAGCTCTGTGTGTGAGAAAAAATTTATTTGGGTTTTCTTCTCGGTCAATGAGGCTGCAATCACAATCCTGACTATAAACTATTAGAGAGATACAAAATTAATTAAAAGGGGAGGAGGGGGGGACGTAAATTCCACAACACATTCACGTGCTGTGGGTTGGATGGCGAATATAAATTTGTCAGCTATGCTACAATTCCCATTCCAATATTCCATATAAACCGTACTGTGATGCAATAATTTAAAGAATGACAAGATTCCTTCCATTCAAAAACATGTTGAATACCAAACAACAAAACGGTCGAATAGAAGAAACTCAGAAAACTTGGGAATTGGAAAACGCATAAATGCTATCAATTTTTTTTTTTTTCTCTGCCTTGGCCCCCACGTTTGACCCCACTCGCTCCGTTCTATTAGAATAGAATATAATATATATTATATGCCCTTGCCTGTTCTAATGTGACTCCTCTCCTTTTTTGGCTTCTCATCTCCATCTCCATGGCTTTGTATTTTGTCCCATTATACTTGCAGGGCAGAATATTCCTCTACACCTTAAATCCATTTACATGAATTCCAACGCTACACGATAACTCACAGAATGAAGGGTGTTCACATGCTGAGAGAATTTAGGTTATGTAACAGTGGCTTTGACATATCATTCAAATTTATGCAATAATTTATCTGCAAATTCATGACAGGATGTGTCTGCCTCACGACAGCTTGATTGTCCTCTGATTGTGTGGAAAGAATATATTAATGTGAAGTGTTGACGTACCAAATAGTTTTTGGGTGGTCATTTAATATGCGTGCTATTCTTGTTAACATGGCCATGGTTTACATCCGTCACTAGTCAAACTTGCTCTAAAATATAAATATATACTAGTATTTAGTAGATAGATTTCCATGTCAAATTTACAGCGAGAAATAATGTGTTCTAACAATTAAAAGAGTTTGTAGATTGAGAGTGTAAATTTATGTGATTCAAATTTATTTTGAAATTTTTTATTTTTATTTTTTTTATGATAAACTATATTTGATAGTTAGAAAGGACTCATCACATTAAAGATTAAAGAGTTCATGGTTTTGAACTATCAAATATAGTTTATTTTTTTGATGATGAACTATACTTAATAATTAAAAAGATTCTTTGATGTTGATTTCTAAAAATAATTTTTTTCAAAATAAGTTATAAATATTAAATAATTACAATTTGAGAAAAAATATAATGTTAATATCTTATAGACTAATAAAATGCAATTTTCCAAATCCATTTCCCACTTGCAACCAGAGCAACCTGATCATAAAGGGAACGGTAGTTGATTGTCATATACCTTGGTCAAAACATCTCCAATTCAAATGGATGGCTTTTGTCACAAGATTTTGGGCGTATAATCCAAAACTCATTAATAACTCCTATTTATTATTATTTCATTAAAGTTTTTTCTTTTTCTTTTAATTTTTTTGGAAATTGGAAATTTGATGTTGATTTCCTAAAAGAATTTTTTTCAAAATGAGTTTGTAGATATTAAATAATTATAATTAGAAAAAAAATAATATTAATATCTTATAGGCTAATAAAATACAATTTTCCAAATCCATTTCTCACTTGCAACCAGAGAATCATAAATGAAACGGTAGTTCATTGTCATAAACCTTGGCCAAAAAACCTCCAATTCAGATGGATGGCATTTGTCATAGGAGTTTGGGTATAAGGTTTGAAAGCAAAACTCATTAATAGGTCCTATTTATTATTATTCATTAAAGTTCTTTCTTGGAGGGTTGCTTGTTAGTATAGTTTAACTTTTTAACTTTTGTTTTTAGAGTATATTTTTCTATTAATTTTGAAAAAAATTTACAAAAATTTGTTAGAATTTAAATATTAAGTTATATAACTTATTTAATCAGTTTTTTTTAAAGTTTCTAAAGTGTGAATTTATTTATGTATTCAAAAATGCAATTTAAATAATTAAAAATTACAATTTGACAATTGTAACTATTATACTCTTTGTTTTGGTGTTTTAGTTTGTTTGGAGGATATTTTTCAATTAATTTTTTCAAAATTTCATAAAGATTTACTAGAATATCAAGATTGAGTTATGTAACCTATATATATTTATGTATTCAAAAGTACAATTTAAATAATTAAAAATTACAATTTGGCAAAAAATAGTATCATTGGATTCACAACTATAACGATAAAACTCTTTGTTTTGGTGTTTTCTATATTCACAAATAAGTTATCATACATATAGCTTGGGAAACTATAAAAAATTATCAAAGCTATATATAAATGAACCAAATATAAATGGAGATATATAACTTTCTATACGAGGAACCATTTCCAATATTTTAAAATTTTATAAAATTGTTTCATAATGAGGTTGGAATTCTATAAAATTGTTTCATAGTGAGATTGGAATAGATCAAAACACCATTCAGTGAGGGTTCACTCCATGAATGTATGACACTATATGAATATTCAAGGGATATTGAGAAATATATTTAGTTTCACTACATATTTACAAAATACCTTCAAAAGAATATATTTGTTAAACTCCCATTCCAAAATCCCTTTGTTAATATTCTTTCCCAATAAATTTTAAATTAAAAGTCTTTATATTTATTAAACTCTAGTTCCAAAATCCCTTTGTCAATATTATTTCCCAATAAACCCTTCCAATTAAAAGATTTTATATTTTTAATAAATATTCTAGACATCTATGTAAGAAATAGTTTTGACAGGCTGCAATCAGGCTTCATAAAACTAAATTATGATGGGGCCTCGAAAGGAAACCTAGCCAAGTGGGTGCTTGAGGTATCTTTAGGAGCAATTTTATTAATTTTTGCCCTTGATTTAGGATACACCACGAATAATGAGGCAGAGTTAGTAGCGGTGAAATTAGGATTGGAAATAGCGAGTCGTGAACACTACAACAGACTGGAAGTTGAGGGGGATTCATCAATGGCTACCAGTATTATTAGAAAGCTTCAACAAGGGGAAAACTCGGGGACGATTAGTAAAAGCTGGAGAATGACATGATTGGTACAGGAAATTAAGCTAACATTGGGCAGAATAGAATATACTATACCTCTGCATGTGAGAAGGCAAGGAAACAAAGCAGCAGATTGTCTCGCAAATTGGGTGTGTAAAACCATTGAAGGATTTATTGATCCGATATGGCAACAGGAGGTGTATGTATTGGTGCCTGAACTTCGAAACATTGTAGCGGAGGATCAGATTTCTGCAAGAACGAAACATATTATTCCCTGATCGGGGTGTAACATGGTGAGGATGGAGCCATTTCGACATGGTGGTGACCGTATCGTGCCGCGTGGGGAAGGCGAACACCACGTGGAGCTGGCATGCAGTCGACGGGATGGTGAAATGGAAGATGGGACATCCAACAATGAACTTTATTAATGTGAAGTACTAGCATAGGACTCTAGTTGGGTATGCCACTAGGGTTGACAGGAAACTTTGGGGAAATGCGTCGGAAAAAAGGTAATATGCATGGCAAGGTTAGGATTTGCGTTTTGTGGTTTTGATGGGAAGTTAGTTGCACGTTCAGTGGCAATCTGAAGTGAAGGCACAGGGTGACAGTCCGAGTAGATCATTGGTATGTATTATCATACTTCCCCTCTGAGCAAAAGGTTTTTGATTTTCGTCAAATGCAGAAAATGGTAATGGTTTTCTTAGACTACTTTTTTGAATGGCAATTTGGTTGGTTCTGGTATGAGAAAATAATGAAGGTTGATGAAGCTGGGTGTATGCTCATTGTTGCTAAGCGGATTTTTCTTTTTTTTTTCTGTTGCCCACATCTTCATTTAATTTAATTTGGAAAGAATCCTCTGAATGGGGAAGTTGGTTATAGTCTTCGTTTCCTGCTTCTGCTCTCTGCCTAGTTATGATATTGGTTTTAAACTTATTTTATAATTACTGGTTGCTTCAGCTCTTTTACTGGTTGGTTCGACTCTTTTATAGTAATTGGCAGTATGTGGGAATTGGCCAGGTTGTTTTCCTTAATAAAACCTTTATTATAGCTATGCAGAGGGGGTATGATTTAGTCTTTGTCTCTCATTTTCTTGTTTATGATTTCATCTATGTTAGGAGGCTAGGTAGAATTTGGAAAATTTCAGAGAATTGTTGTATGCTTAAAGTTAAAAAGATTTGCCTTCGTAATGGTCTCGGGACTCTCTCGCAGCAGGATTGGGTTTTCTTTTGTCATCTCATTCTTGGTATTTTTGTCAATAGGGTTTTGATGTTGACGTTTGGGAAGGGGATTTCGCCTTGTCGCCATTGTGATATTTTATGGACTTTGTTTCTACCTTATATTTTTCTGGCTTCGCCTAACCTGGGTTATGGAAACTATCTGTCTCTTGGTTCTCAAATATTTGTTACCCAGTCGATTTGTAATAGTGTTTGGAATCTGTTTCTGCCTTATATCCTTCTCACTTCGCCTAACCTGGGTGATGGAACCTCTCTGCCTGTCAATTCTCAAATATTTGTTAGGAATTTGACTGGTATTTTTCATCATGTTGTTGTTTGGATGGTAGCTTTAGCAGATTCCTTTTCTGGTTACTTTAAGATGGTCAAGAGAACACGAGGAAGAAAGCCCACTGGAGGCAAAGGAAAATGGCCTGTTTCCAAACAGCCTCAGAAAAGAGGAAGAAAATCTATGTAGCAGCATCTGGAACTGTTTGTACAAACATTTGCTTCAAAGATCCCAAACTTTGTTTGATCCCACATTTATGGTTGGGAAACTGAGGTTATAAACAATTTGCTTAGGGAGGATGAAATAGCTTATGAGGACATGCAGAATGTGGTGACTAACCCAGGGCACACCCCGGGGAAAAAATATTTGTTTCAACAGTCAGTTATAACTTACTAGTTGATCAAATGCTTGCTAGCCAAGGCAGTCATGTCGACAACAGAATCCAATTTGGAATTAACTATGGTAGATATTAACAGGAACATTCAGGAAATTAATCTTTGACAGTTGCATCAGTATGCTAGGCTAGGAAGGTTGGAGAAGGAAATTAAGTCCATGCAGTAGGTTGAAGTTGAATTTCCAGGCTCCAGTGCCAAATACCCTGCACCGGTGGAGTCTGAGGAAGATTAAGGATTTCATGATTAAATGTTTTAGTTTATTTTTAGCGGCTACTACTCCTTTTGTGTATGTTTTTATCTCCAGACTTAGATATTAAGTATCGTTAGATATTGTATAGATTATTAAGACTTTTCATGTTTTGGTTGACATACTTTGCATTTCGATGGCCAAAATACCTGGTTTCCTGCGGGCGGGTTGAGGTCTAATTTTTGTATATTTTTGCCCGGCTTATATTAATAGAAAATGGGAAGGAACTACTAAAGCTTACAAAAAAAAAAAATTATAACATTTTTAATGCCCATTCAATATTTCTAACTACTAGTAGTGTGAAATGACACAACTCAGATTAGATGAGGAGTAATAAAACTCATGGACTACCATTTTTTTCTTCATTATATTTAAGTTTACCTTCATTGAAATCCAAGGATACCCAATAAGGATACCGAATATTACATCATTCCCTCCTTCAGGCACTTCCTTAACTAATCTCTATATATTTTAATATATTAAAAATAGCCCTTTCACTTATATATATTAGGGAATATATATTTTTCATTATTTACAATCTTAAACTTTCATAATATGAAGTTACAAGTTATAATATTATTTAGATAATGAATTGAAATGACATAACTTAGTAAACTTACAAAAACATTGAATATTTTTACATATGAAATCATTTTATTTTTTTGAAATGAAAAAGTAAATTTATATCTTAATTAACTACCCAAAGAAGTTTATTGTTAGAAAAGATAACTTCAAGACCATAAGGACAAAAAATTTATTGTTTATAAAGACAAAGAATCATGAGTGGGGGAGTACTAAAACCCTTTCTTTGTTTTTCTTAGTTTCTTAGTTAGTTGTAAGCATAAGAACACATCAATAAAGGAAAGGGTTATATATACAATAAATTACTTTATCCACAAGTATATATAATAGATATATAAAAACGTCAAGGATGAATTTAATGACTAAACAAGATTCAACTAATATGTCGTGTGAAAATGATACTTGATTATTTATATATATATATATATATATATATATATATATATATATATATATATATATATATAATGAGTGGAAAAGAAATAAGTTAATAAATATCAATAAAGAAATTATCACATAGGATAATGATGTAGGAACATCCTACTTCCAAAATACATGTATATATGATAGATCTAGGGGTTCTTGCATTGCCTAGGAAGTTGGTTTCCTAAGGCTTGATTAATTGTATTTTCTTAATTCTTGAGTGGATTTATGTGAGAGACAGAGGATATATTTAATTCATATATTTAATTGTAAATTTTATCGAAAGTAGGATAACTTGAGAGATTTAGGCTAGTTGAGATCTCATAAGGATCTTAGGGATCTAGAGATCTAATATAGGATTTTGGTTGAGTAAAGAATTGATCTCGGAGAATCTTTAGGACAAATTGAGAGATTGTTGGATCCAAACTGTAATTAGTTCAGATTCCTCTTTGTATATATTTGCAAGCTTTTGAAGCATTTAGGGTTGGCCCTGGTTTGTAGTTTGGGCCTTCTGAGTATGGTTGTTGGCATTTGTAAATATATTCTATTATATTAATAAAAAATAAAAAATCACATTGTGTGGTGAGAGTGATGAGATGGGATTTTGATATCTGTGTTGTGTGAAAAACTCTATTTTGGAAGGTTTGCCTCTGGCTGTGCAAGGGTGAATGGATTATACATGCAATTATTTTCTGGGAATTTCGGTGTAACTCCAGTACTAGAATATGGATACCTAGTAATCGATAGTTGCAGGAAGAATGAAATTATTATTGATGCGAGAATGAACTAGATTTGCAATCTATGCGTGTTGACATGGTTAAATGAAGCAAAATACATTTCCACCTGCACATAGAATGTGAAATCAGTCTGGGATTTTTTATGGTCTTGGTTTCTAGGTTTCTGATGGACAAAAATGTACATAGCATCATTTTATTTGCATCAAGTGTTGTCATTTTGAAGAAGTGACCATCGTGTGAGGAACTATATACCTATGACAAATGCAATCGATGGATTTTGTGTTAGGTTAATTATATCTCTATGTGGAATAAATTGGAGACTACGATGTCTTGTTGTTATTCGAGTGTTAGAATGATTGTTGATAAGT
This sequence comes from Pinus albicaulis, assembly GCA_034641835.2. Lineage (NCBI taxonomy): Eukaryota > Viridiplantae > Streptophyta > Pinopsida > Pinales > Pinaceae > Pinus > Pinus albicaulis. The sequence goes on from CM076575.1 coordinate 93,468,723, forward strand.
TAGTAGATGAATGCCAACATTATGTGCCAGGGGGAAGATTTTAAGATTAACGAGAGAGAGAAAAAAATCAATTGTTAAATACATTTGCGTGTAAGATTGTAGTGAAAGTTTGGAATATTCATTCCTATTAAGAGATCTAAAAATCCTGGAGTGTTGTTGTGAAACCAGCTCCAAAAAGAGAAGAAAAGAGATATCAATGCCTTATAAATAAGCCACTTCGAGGGGGCAACCTCCAATACATTACATGAATGAACAATTCTTGGATGATACAAATTAAAAAACCTCCTTTCTATATATAGGAATCCATGGGGCCACAATGTAATCCTAGCCGACCTAACAATAATAATTTAAGGGCACAATAATAACAATATGGGGGTTACAAGGGTACAATAATAACAATAAGGGGGTTACACTAACAACAATAAGGGACTATACTAGTAATATAGGGACCTAACATGCCCCTCTCCTTGAAAAAAGTGTTGTCCTCAACGCTTGAGTAGCTCTGGGTGCTTCTGTATAAAATTCTCATCCTCCCATGTAGAATCTTCAGTGGGTAAGTTCTTCCACTTGATGAGATACTCTGAAATTGATCGATTCCGTATTTGTCGAGTTCTTGTTTCCATGACCGCTTCTGGTTCCAATATGATTTTTCCTTCCTCATCAAGTTCTGGCAATATTGTTTGAACTGGAAGATTTTCTACTATAACCTTCTTTAAGCATGAAACATGGAAAACTGGATGTACTCGCGAAGAAGCAGGAAGCTCCAATTTGTATGCCATAGTACCAATCTTTTGCAACACCTTGTAAGGACCATAGTACTTTGGCGATAATTTATTATCCTTCTTTGCTTGCTTGAGGGACATTTGTTTGTATTGTTGTAGCCGTAAAAATACCCAATCTCCTACATCAAAACTTCTCTCGCTACGATGTTGATCTGCCTGTTGTTTCATTCGATTTTGTGCCAAATTCGGGTTATCCTTTAAGAGTTGGAGAACTTCTTGCTGATGCTCGATGTGATCTTCCACTGCTTGAACCTTCGAATTTTCCCTTAAAGATGATGTGATGAATGGTGGATGATATCCATAAAGTGCCATAAATGGGGTCATTTTTGCTGCAGTATGGAAGGAAGTGTTATACCACCATTCAGCAAGAGGTAACCACTTGACCCATTGTGTTTGTTTATCAGATACAAAACAACAAAGATGTCCTTCCAAACATTTATTTACTATCTCAGTTTGACCATCAGATTGAGGATGATAAGATGAGCTATGAGCTAATTGAGTACCCAAACAAGAAAATAACTCCGTCAAAAAATTTCCAGTAAAAATAGGATCTTTGTCGCTCACAATAACCCTTGGGGTTCCATGTAGCTTTTGAATTCTGTCCATAAATGTAGTAGCAACTGTACTTGCTTTAAATGGATGAGATAATGCACAAAAGTGTGCATACTTGGTAAGTCTATCAACTACCACCATGATGACACTCTTTTCTTTGGACTTAGGTAAACCTGTGATAAAATCCATTGAAATCTCCTCCCAACGTTGACTTGGAATGGATAAAGGTTGTAGAAGTCCTGGGGTCTTAATTGTTTCCACTTTATTCTGCTGGCAAACCAAACATTACGCCACAAACTTTCGAATATCAGATTTAAGGCCATCCCAAAAAAATTCTTTCTTCACCCTGTGGTAAGTTTTTAAAAATCCTGAGTGTCCTCCTAAAGGAGAAGTGTGCAATTCCAGAAGAATCTTTTGTTTTAGTTGGGAATTCTTACAAAGATATAAGCGATCTTTGTACCATAAGGAATCATTTTTTCAACTAAATGTATCAGATGTACTAGGATCTTGCTGCAACTTTTGAATGAGTGTCCATACATCTTTGTCCTTCTTCCATTCATCTCTTGCTTCGGTTATCCAATCTGGTTGGATAATAGAAATGGCACAAAACAATTCTTCCACCTCTTCATTCTTTCTTGAGAGTGCATCTGCAACAACATTAAGCTTTCCTTTTTTGTAGATTATTTCAAAGTCATAACCCAACATCTTTGTGACCCATTTTTGCTGCTCTTTAGAAGATAGTCTTTGTTCCAAAAAGTGTTTAAGACTATCATGATCAGTTTTTACCTTGAAGTGTCTTCCCATTAGGTAAGTTCGCCATTTCTTTAGTGCATGCAGTATTGCTAACATTTCCTTCTCATAAATAGGTTTCTGTAAATACTTTCCTTTCATTGGACGACTTTCAAAAGCAATGGGTCTTCCTTCTTGCATTAAAACAGCACCAATTCCATTTCCTGAGGCATCACATTCCACAATAAAGGTTTTTGTGAAGTCTGGCGTAGCTAAGACTGGTGCTAGGCACATTGCCTCTTTAAGATGTTTAAAGGCCTTAGTTGCTTCAGGAGTCCATGAAAATGCATCTTTCTTCAATAATGTTGTTATAGGTGCTGCTATTCTCCCATAATTCTTAACAAACTTGTGATAATACCCTGTTAACCCGAGAAATCCTCGCAACTACTTTATGGTTGTGGTGAATTTCCATTCCTTAATAGCTTTAATTTTGTTAAGGTCTACCTTAACACCCTCGTGAGATACAATATGACCCAGATATTCCACCTCTTGTACTCCAAAGAAACATTTGGATGTTTTTGCATATAATTGTTTCTCCTGCAATAGTTTGAGCACCCTGTCAACATGTTCAACATGATCCTTTCAAGACCTGCTGTAGATTAGTATATCATCAAAAAATACTAGCACAAATTTTCTAAGGAAGGGTTTGAAAATGGAATTCATCAACCCTTGAAATGTAAAAGGTGCATTGGTAAGGCCAAAAGGCATGACCAAAAATTCATAATGACCCTCATGAGTTTGAAATGTTGTTTTCGGAATATCTTCGGTCTTCATTCTCATTTGATGATATCCTGAACCAAGATCCAACTTGGTAAAATAAATTGCTCCATGTAATTCATCCAATAATTCATCAATCAAAGGAATGGGAAATTTATCTTTAATGGTGAGCTTATTGAGCTCCCTATAATCCGAACACATGCGCCATGATCCATCCTTCTTGTGTACCAATACTACAGGAGCAGAGAAAGAACTTTGACTAGGTTGAATTATACCCGCCTCTAACATTTTTGTAATCATACGTTCAATTTCGCTCTTTTGGAAGTAAGGATATCTATAAGGCCTGATGTTTGGAGGAACACTTCCTGGAATCAAATGAATAGCATGATCATGATCACGAATAGGTGGGAGTCCTTTGGGAGTTTCAAACACCTTGGAATGATTGTCCAAGACTTGTTGGAGATCTGCAGAAATAGATGATTTTGATGTTGGAACTTCTAGTGAGCATAATTGTGCAATTACGCCTCGCTGTTCTTTCTTTAGAAGCTTTCTCATGACATTAGAGCTTATTATCCTTCCTGGCTTCCCTGCAATACCCCGTAATTCAACTTTCTTTCCTTCTGAAAAAAATTTCAAGAAAAGTTCTTGAAAATTAAAAGCTACCGTCCCCAAAGATTGTAACCATTGTACTCCTAGTACAACATTAACACCTCCCATAGGAATGGAAAGCATTGGACTATTCAATACATATTCCCCCATGGTTAGCTTGATATTATGGCATTTTCCAGAGCAATTTATAGTTCCTCCATTTGCAACCATCACTTGACATTCTGGTGTTGGGTATAGGAAACAGTTCAATTCCTTGGCTACCTTACAATGAATAAAATTATGGGTACTACCTGAATCAATCAACACTATTACCTTTTTCTTCTTGATATGTCCTTCTATATTGAGAGTTTGAGGAGTGGTAATTCTTGCCAATGCATTACATGATATGGTTGGACTCATTTCTTCCTCTTCTAGGGTTGGTTCCTGGTGTATATCCTCTTCTTGTTCATTTTCTTCTTCCTCTTCACAATCTATGTAAAATAATTTCTTCTTGGCACACTTATGACCTTTAGTGTATTTTCTATCACAACTGTAGCAAAGCCCTTTTTCTCTTTTTTCTTCCAATTGTTGTGGTGTCAACCTTGTAGGTTGTGGAAATCTAGGCGTAGCAACACTTCATTCTTTATAGAAGTGAGTGGTAGGCTTCCTTGTCGCCATAATTTTACATTCAATTTTTCTTGCCAACCTGAATGCCTTCTCCAATGAATCAGGTTCCAAAACGTGAACTTCATGTTGGGTGTTATCCTTTAAAGTACCTATGAAGAGATCAATCCTGTGTTCCTCTGGAATATTAGTTACCCTTATATTCAATTTTTGGAAGTCCTCAATGTGCTCCCCCATTAAACCCTTTTGTTTGAGATTTATCAATTGGCTAAAGAAGGTGTTGCTCTTTGTATCCTCATAATGTGCTATCATTTCCTCAGTAAAAATTGACCAAGTGACAATTTTTTTACGGGAGCAAAGCCATTGATACCATACAAATGTATTTTGTTCTAAATGTAAAGTTGCAATGCGTACCTTTTGTGTGTTTTTCACGTTATGGAGATCAAAATATTGCTCCATCTGTAGTATCCATGTTAGAGGATCCTTTCCATCAAACTTCCTCATATCCATTTTTGGAATATGGTGGTTCTTCCTGCCAACATTAGAGTTTATGAAGTCACGATTAACATTTATTTTTTTCTCATCATGAGTTTCCTCTACTATATTTTTACCATTAGGAAACATTTCTTGTATCAACTTTGTCAAACCTTCCATGTCTGCTTTTAGATCATTCTTCACGTTTTCCATGTTGTCTTTCATTTTTTCATCGATCTTAGCTTCCATGTCATCCATCTTAGATTCCATGCCAGCTTCCATGCCATCTATCTTAGATTCCACGCCTTTCTTCAAACCATCCATATTATTCTTAAAACCATCCATCTTTCTTCCACGCCTTTCTTCAAAACTTCCATTTCATTTTTTGTTGATCTTTGCGAGAGCGAAATTTGGTGCTCTTGCTCTTGTAATTTTGATAGATCATGTTGCAATTCTTCATCTTCATGAGTCATAGTAGAGCCTTCTGAAGGCTTAATGGGTGTTGAATTATTTTTATGGGGCATTTTTTAGAACCCAATACTGATATCTATTCTACAATATGCCCTTGGAATCAATTCAAATTGATTCTTCAAACAAGACTTATGCAATTCGGAAAAAGAATACACACCTCTTTCTTGCTTTTGAGGAGCTCGATATTGAAATTGGATTATCTCTGTGATTGCGGCTCTTCAATATTTGAAATTTGGTACTACGGTAGCCTTCTGAATTATCTTTCGAATGCCATAGGTCTGACTTGATTTGGATTCTCCAAGGCAAAGTTATGTCCAATCTCCCACAATGACCTAATTATGGATTGGTTCAGTAGAGCGAACTTGTACTTTTGCCACGTGTCATTGTTTCGTCTTTTAGCACTAAAATTGATAGCAAAGAAACTACAGTCCATGTACTTGCGACCACTTTTTACGCACTCCAATCCGATGCTCAGAGAGATAGTTATGAAGATTTTCCCACGATCACCTCTTTGAGATGAAATTCAGGAGCCTAAAAAATCACTACCTTCCACAGATAATATCTCCGAAAATATTGCGAACCAAGCTCTAAAATTTTGCAACGATTTTCCTCAGGATTTTAGCTTCGTGCCCTAAACATTTCAGATTCTGAACCTTCATAGAAAAAAAGTTATAGCACAAATGCCACGATGAGATGTTTAGATTAAATTGATCAGCCTGCAAAAAGACCTAACTTCCACAGATCATATCTCTGAAACTATTGCGAACCAATATCTAAAATTTTGTGATGATGTTCCTCAGGATTTCAGATTCACACCTTAAAAATTTTAGCTTCTGAAACTTCGTAGAAAAAAAAGTTATAGCGAAAATTCCACGATGACCTGTTTGGAGTAGCGAAACCCTAGAATCTCAAAGCTCTGATACCAAATGTTATGAAACCAGCTCCAAAAAGATAGGAAAAGATATATCAACGCCTTATAAATAAGCATCTTTGAGGGGGAAACCTCCAATACATTACATGAATGAACAATTCTTGGATGATACAAATTACAAAACCTCCTTTCTATATATAGGAGTCCATGGGGCCACAATGTAATCCTAGCCGACCTAACAATAATAATTTAAGGGCACAATAATAACAATATGGGGGTTACAGGGGTATAGTAATAACAATAAGGGGGTTACACTAACAACAATAAGGGACTATACTAGTAATATATGGACCTAACAAGTGTTCAATGTTAATTGAATAAGTGTTGAGAGCAAACATGATTCTGGGAGCGATATGATATCTCGAAAAGACATGAATGGCATGTGCCAATTGGATGGAGGCTCATTCACAGAACAGAGTAAAGCTTCTATGACAGGCATAAAGTTTATAGGCACAGAGATATCATGGATCTCTTTGATCGAGTGATGGGTAAATGTAACAAAAGCATGGTGGAATGAAGCACCTAGTCCGTGTGATGATGTCAATGCAGAAGGTAGAAAAAAAATGTTTGCAGAGGTCAGGAAATCAGATTAACATCAGAGTTGAGGCGCTATGCATATATTGGAAGTGTTGCACACGCGTTGCGCATACCTTGTAAACATTGCGTATACACCTAAAGTGCTAAGCATACACTATGCATTCGTTGTAAGTGATACAAATATGCTACACATTCGTTGGAGGTGCTACGCTACCTTTACACACTATGGTTTGACCTGTATGCTAACACTCACCTCAACAACTGATAGAGTGATCGATACAAGCTACAGTAAGTTAAAAAAAATGGATTTAAGGTAAGGAGTAAGGTATGGAAGGTTGTATGCTAAAAATTTGGATCCATTTCATTTTATAAAATATATTTGTGAATGAAATCGTAGTTTTATAGAGGACAAAGTAGTTTTGACTTGGTAGGTGCATCATTTGGTATCAGAGCATTGGTGATGCTCTTTGGGGAGTTTCGTTGTGAGCATTTTTGTTTGTGAACCTGTGATTGAGAGGGAAAGATGATTGCTGCATCTTTAAGCATGCAAAGGCAGAGCAAGATGTTCTGATGATCGACCAACAACCATGGAAGATATGTGTGGAGAAGAGAGATATTTGCAGCTACGTGGAGTAGCCAATATGCATTGCATTAAGAATTCAATGTGTGAATAGTTTTGACCTGCCTGGAAAATAAATCATCATGCTCAAATTTTTTTGACTTGTGCATTTGGTTGGCAGTAGAAGTTTTGTTGACCTAGATATTGTAGGAATAAATGCTTGGTGTCAAAGGCCGAGTTGATTTGAGGTCAAGGATACTCTATTGATGCATTTTCTGGGCATATATATCAGTCAAAGAACTAGATCAAATTTCCTTTGTTGAATGGGCACTCTTACTATTTGTTGTAGCAGCGTGGGGACAATAGTGCATTAAGGTTGACGTACTTCTGGGTATTGCATTATTTTAGCTTCCCAAGAGGATTAATAAAAGAATGTTATTTCATAGGTATTGATCTTTGCCAAACTTAGAAGGCATAATTGTTTGTCCAAGCCATCAGATCCACTGGAGCAAAAGCCTTGAGTCACTAATTAGGCAGATTTCTCTTGAGAAACTCCTATTGCCAAAGGATGATGAAAAACACTAGCTATTGGAAGGTAGATTCATTTCCCTCATTGTAGACCAAGTTAAAGCTATTTGGGAAAACTAGAAAAAATTTATGCTCTTGAAGTTGTATATGTAGCTAAAATTGTGAATGCGGAAAGAGGAGATTAGTAAAGATTGACAGAACAAAGCAGGAAAACAAAGCTAGCCTGATTTGTGTGTATTAGTTAAAGATATTACACAGGAATGAATGAGATTTTAAATTTGATAGGAAGTAGGCATAAAGAGATAAAGTGTGGAAAAATATTGGGAATTAATTGGTACTCTTAAGAAAAATTTACAAAAGCAAATGAACAGGGAATCATCCATTCAAAGTGCAGATGAATGGTGGAACAAAATCATGCAGATATATTGAAGGTGATATGGTATGTTTTTATTTTTAAATTTGGTTTTGAGGATTGTGTTTGCATATTTCTGGTTGCAAACAAAAGCGGTGTTAACAACAAAGATAGCTGAGAGGAGATGTAACAAAGAACTATTTGTGTTCTCAAGAGGAAGAGGATGTGAGATCTTAAATAGTGGCAGAACCTTGAAGAATTCCAACAGAGGTTGGATAAGGAGGACAAGTGAATGTTCTCAAAAGAGAGTGAAATACTGCAGAAGCCAAAAGGAGCACGGTGTTGCTCGGAGAGTGGTTCCAGAGGTAGATAGCCATAAGATACCAAGAGAACAGACTCAGAAGGAAGCTTGCATTGGTATAAAGGTAGGTTTGAAGACTTACAAAGGAGAGGCTTGAGTGCAGTTAAGTGGACAAGGGAAGTTCACAAGAGAAGAGATGAAGACAAGGACTATGGAAATTCATTACAAAGGTTCAAACAAAAGCCATAGCAGAAAAAGAGGAAAGGATGTCAAGGAAAGTGACATGACGAAGAAATGGGTTCAAGAAGAGCTTGACAGACAACTTGATGACATGAAAGCAAGACTTGAGGCATTGATGAAGCTGCTACAATAAGAGGAAAACTAGAGAGGAGGATGGATATTTTCACTAAAGGGAAAGAAGGTAATTTGGAACTCATTCGAAATGTCGACAAATGTTCTTTAATACTATGTATAATCCGGAAAGCTCTTCAATAACTAATAACCACAGGAGCTTAAAAACAAAAATTTTTAGAAGTTAGTAGATGAATGCGAATGCTATGTGCCAAGGGGAACATTTTGAGATTAACGAGAGAGAAAAAAAATCAATTGTTAAATGCCTCTGCGTGTAATATTGTAGTGAAATTATGGAATAGTCATTCCTATTCAGATATCTAAATATCCTGAAGTTTTAAACATTAATTGAATAAGTGTTGAGAGAAAACATGATTCCAGGAGTGATATGATATCTCTACAAGCCATGAAATGTGTGTGCCAATTGGATGGATGCTCATTCACTGAAAAAAGTAAAGCTTTTATGACAGGGAAAAAGTGTATAGGCACAGACATATCATGGATCTGTTTGATTGAGTGATGGGTAAATGTAGTAGAAGCATGGTGGAATTAAGCACCCAGTTTGCATGATGATGTCAACGTAGAAGGCAAAAAAAAAATATGTTTGTAGAGGTCATCAAATCGTATTAACATCAGAGTTGAGGCGCTGCGCATGCTATGCAAACACCTTTGAGGCGTTACGAATATATTGGAAGTGTTGCGTAGGCACTGTGCATACCCTGGAAACATTGCGTATACACCTAAAGTGCTATGCATACTCTACGCATTCACTATAAGTGCTACGCATTCGCTAGAGGTGCTACGCTACCTTTACACACTACGGTTTCACCTGTATGCTAACCCTCACCTCAACAACTGACAGAGTGATCGTTCCAAGCTACATCAAGTTGAAAATAATGGATTGAAGGCAAGGACTAAGGTATGGAAGGTTGTATGCTAAAAATTTGGATCCGTTTCATTTTCCAAAATATATTTGTGCATGAAATCGTAGTTTTACAGAGGACATAGTAGTTTTGACCTCGTAGGTGCATCAGATAACCATTCATGGAAAGTTTTTTTTTTTTTTTTTTGTTCGTTTAGACTAATCCTAATCTTCCCATTTTTTTCTCCTTCCATTCCACCCATGGGTTTCGAACCGGTGACCTTACAGAACGGAGTGCCTTAACAGTGCACCCCATCACCGACTGTTCTACACCACATGGGCCATTCATGGAAAGTTATTAGGGAACCCCTTTAAGAATATTAGTATACAATTCCCATTTTAAAATTTAAATCTTTTATTCTTCACTCTCTCATAGGCATGCACACAAATTCTCATTTTAATTGAGTGAATTAAAAGAAATGTGATTTTCTATGCTTTAATGGTGTTAGAGGAATAAATTCTAATCCTAACAACATATAGAGGTTTTATCGAGTATTCCATCACACCTCATCACCATACAACTATCGTACATACCCTTTAGTTGTCACCATACTCTACCCAATATGTACACATAGTCCAAACCTATCTACCATCACTTTAGCCATTGTTGTACTCCAGTTCAATCATTTTCATCATGCAAAATATTCACCACTAAAATTTATATGTCCATATCTCCAAATCAGCCATGACATAATAGTTGTTGAAAAATGCAGCAAGAAATTCTCAATTTGATTTTTCCTTGATTAAATTGAGAAAATTCAAATTTCCACATCAGTAGATAACTTGGATGATGTTAACTTGTGTTACCTCACTTGTGTCACCCAATTTACTCACTCAATTCGAGTTGGAGGATTTAGACTTCAATTAATAATATTTGATTGCTAATTTTTAGCAATCAAGGTCAATTATCTAAGGTTGTTTTCAGTTTAACTAGTTTCAAGTTTTGGAGGAATTAGTGGAAGTTCAAGTTGTGAAGTGGCACTTTCGTCAAAGTTAGTGGTCATCTAGTTAACTAATCAATCAACCCAAAATATCTTGTGCATGCATAGAACTTGAATTCCCCAGGCTTGGTGGAGATTCCAAGGTAGTGTAACATCAATTGTAGACTAGTCTTGGGTGTTCAAGTGTTGCATGCAATTGTAGGCTTTAACCCTGTATAGAAATTATCTGCAAACAAATTCTTAAAGAAAGAAAATAAACAATAGCGAGAGCATAAAACATAAAAAATATACATAGATATTTTTCCCCTGGATTCCAAAACTGGGACTACTAGCTTAATTCTTCATTATATTCCTTTTAGTGTTACAACACATATATATACATGTCGAAACATTCATAAACCCCAATCCATTAACCCTGTATTAGAACATAATCGTAGTTCCCTTGACCGAATCTACAAAATACCAGAGGCTGAAAACCATCCTGCCCCAAAACCATGTGCAAACCCATGCACAAAACCATAGGCAGGTGTGACTAATCATGGAAAGAATATAACGCATGCCCAAAATTCTAACACTTATTGTTTTCTTTTCGAAGGGGGCCACAGGAGAGCTTAGTCATTAGTACAACCATGCAACACCCATTGTTTCTCTACACCAAGAAAACTTTTGAGTGATCACAAAATTCATCAATGCATCTGCAACATTCTTCAAAGTGCCCACCTTTACCAGCAACACCTTTTTATCCTCAATCATATCTCTCCCAAATTGATATTGAACATCAATGTGCTTTGTCTTTGAATGATAAGCAAGGTTCTTAGCCAAGAAAATCTCACTTTGGCTATCACAATCTATCCTTATAGCTCATTTCACCAACCCCATACTTGAATACAATATCTGTAACCAAATTGCTTCCTTTCTTGCATGAATGGCTGCCATGTATTCTACCTTTGTAGTTGAAAGAGCCACTACAAACTGTCTTTTACTCATCCAAAACACTATTACCGATGAAATAGGTAACTACGCTAGTACCTACTTTTTGACGTAGCAAGAAAAACACTTGATTTTGAAAAGTGGTGATGCAGAATCAAATTTTTGTTTTTGAGCATGTTTTTGGCACTTATTTTTATTTTTATTTTTTATTTTTTTTATTTATTTTTATTTTTATTATTTTTTCTGTGATGCTTTTTATGTTGATTTTGAATAGTGGTGACATATCATCACCAACGTTTTTTTAGAGGATTGATTTTGACACTATACATTTTCTAATGTCTTCTTCTTTCGTGAGATGTTTATTTTTAAGTGCATTTATGTACTTATGTTTTAAAAAGAATTTTTTTTTTTTTTTAAATAAAAATTTGTAATGATATCTTCACTTTTTCACATAGATAAAAAATGAAAAAAGGGTCAATATTCTAAAGTTTATATTTTCTACAAGTTTATGTATTGCTAAATAATTTTTTAATGCACATAAAATAATTGTCACTAAAAAACCAATATTTTGAACGATATGACAAAAAAATACAAATTTTCAATACAAATAGAATGCAAAAAATACACTTTTAGAGACTTTTTGTTAAAAAAAACATGTTAAATAAACTAATTTTTGGGAAAATCTTAACAAAAAAACTTAAGAAAATAGCATTTTTATTGAATTTTGTGTCAAAAAAAATAGTAATCACATGTTTTTTGCAAAAAATAAGGATTCTTCTCATAAAATATCAAAGTCTAAACATTACAAGTAAAACTGATTAATAGATCTCAAAAATGAGCTTTGTTTGCAAGCATAACTTAAAGATCCTCAACAATATCAACTAATACATGTTCAACATCATCTAGAACATCATTGATGGCTTCTTCCGCAACATTTTCTACTTCATTTTGGTCATTGTCATCTTCTAATGGATCTTTCATGTCTACAAATATTCCAAAGTGTCATTTTCCAATCATTCCATATAATGGTGGTTGAGGTTCCTTTGCTTTTTTTGCCACACGTGATTCATTAAAATCCCCTTTCCTCAAACCAACTTCTTGCTTCACATCTGGAAGGAATTCAAGAGCGTTAATTCTTCGTTGAATAAATTTGCATTGCACTGGGTCTTTCTCAATGGCAATGCAATTTCTTCCTTTTGGTAGGCAACATGCTAGTGTTGTACCTAATCATCAAGTATAAAAGAAATAAGTAATAAAATTAGTATAAAGACATAAAAAGTAAAAAAATAAAATATTTAAATTTAAATTTGTATAATAAAACTTACTTGAACTTGAAAATAGATCCAAAACTCAATCTCCTTCATTTGACGACGTCGTCCGGCCTGCCTCCGGCCCCCGGCTGGGCAGAGGACAGTTTCGAGAATTGCCCTCTGCCCAGTTGGGGGCTGGAGGCAAGCTGAGCAGCCCTCGATGATGCCACCCGGCCAGCCTCCGCCCAGCCGGGAGCGATTCTCGGAATCGCCCTCCACCCAGATGGGGGCCAGAGGCAGGCCAGGCGGCGCCGTCGAGGGCCCTCAACGATGCCACCTGGCTGGCCTTCGGCCCCCGACTAGGCAGAGGGAGATTCTCGGAATCACCCTCCACTCGGCTTGGGGCCGTAGCCGGCCGGGCAGCACTGTCGAGGGCTGCCCAACCTGCGTCCAGCCCCCGGCTGGGTGGAGGGAGATTCTGAGAATCAACCTCCACCCAGCCGCGGGTCGGAGGCAAGCTGGGCAGGGCTCGACGGCGCCGCCCGGCGTACCTCCGACCCTCGGCTGGGCGAAAGGCGATTCCAAGAATCACCCCCGGCTGGGCGGAGGGCGATTTCGAGAATCACCCCCGACTGGGCAGAGGGCGATTTCAAGAATCACCCCCGGCTAGGAGGAGGGTGATTCCGAGAATCACCCCCGGCTGGGCTGAGGGAAATTCCGAGAATCACCCTCCGCCCAGTGGGGGGTGATTCTCGAAATCACCCTCCGCCCAGTGGGGGGTGATTCTCGAAATCACCCTCCGCCCTCAGCCCAGTCAGGGGTGATTCTTGAAATCACCCTCCGCCCAGCCAGGGGTGATTCTCGAAATCACCCTCCGCCCTTAGCCCAGCTGGGGGTGATTCTCGAAATCACCCTCCGCCCAGCTGGGGGTGATTCTCGGAATCGCCCTCCGCCCAACCGGGGGTGATTCTCGGAATCACCCTCCGCCCCGCCGACTGGGCGGTACCATCGAGGGCTTCCCAGCCTACCTCTGGCCCTCGGCTGGGTGGAGGGCAAGAGGAAGGCTGGGCAACCCTCAATGGTGCGGCCCGGCCAGCCTCCAGCCCCCGGCCAAGTGGAGGGTGATTCCGAGAATCTCCCTCCGCCCACCCGGGGGCCGGAGGCGAGCCGGGTGGCGCCATCAAAGGCTGCCCAGCCTGCCTCTGCCCAAACGGGGGCTGGAGGCAAGCTGGGCAGCCCTCGATGGTGCCGCCCGGCCTGCCTCCGGCCCCCTATTGGGCGAAGGGCGATTCCGAGAATCACCCCCGGCTGGGCGGAGGTGATTTCGAGAATTACCCCTAGTTGGGCAGAGGGCGATTTCTAGAATCATCCCTAGCTGGGCAGAGGGCGATTCCGAGAATCTCCCTCGACTAGGCAGAGGGATATTCCGAGAATCATCCCTGGTTGGGCAAAGGGCGATTATGAGAATCATCCCCAGCTAGGCGGAGGGCAATTACGAGAATCCCCCTGGCTGGGGGGAGGGCGATTCCGAGAATCACCCCCGGCTGGGCGGAGGGTGATTCCGAGAATCACCCCCGGCTGGGCAGAGGACGATTTCGAGAATCACCCTTGGCTGGGCGGAGGGCGATTCAGAGAATCACCCTTCGCCGAGCCGGGGGTGATTCTTGGAATCTCCCTTCGCCTAGCCGAGGGCCAAAGGCCGACCGAGCGGCGCTGTCGAGGGCTTCCTAGCCTACCTCCATCCCCCGGCGGGCGACAAATTTTTTTGTGTTTTTTTAATTTTTTTTCAAAGACAAACTATTTAGAAATTTTATTTATTTTTTTAAACAAAAACTATTATAATAAAAAAAAAAGTATTAAAAAAAAATGAACAAACAAACAAACTATTCAATTAAAATTTTAAAATATAAAAAAATAAAAACAAATTAAAAATTATGTTTTAAAAAATAAACAAACAAATATAAAAAAAAATTATTTTTTAATTTTAATTTTTTTTAAATTAAAACAATTATTATTTAAAATATAAAAAAACAATAAAAAAATAATTTAAAATATGTTTTAAAATATAAACAAACATATATAAGAAGATTTTTGTTTTTATTTTTTATTTTCTTAAAACTAAAACAATTATAATTTAAAATATAGAAAAACAATAAAAAAAATTAAAAAATATGTTTTTATATATAAACAAACAAATATATGAATAATAAATTTTTCATTTACTTGTTCATTTTAAAAAATTGTTTAAGTCATATAATTTCTCCATAATTTCATGGTTCAAGTATCTTGAAAACTTAAGATTTAAAAACTTGAGATTTACAACTTGTCATTAAGGTTTTTATGCGCTGTGAAATTTTATCTTTAATGTTATGGTTGAAAATAATTACAATTTTAGGGTTGTTTAGAGTCAAGATATTTTATGTTTAACAACATGGATAAAAATTGTTCGAAATGATAAGCCCTTCAGACATATTTTGTTTATATTTAACATCATCTATCAAAAAATTTAGAATTTTACGATTTTTCAATGTCCTAATATGTTGTCTTTAATTCCATTGTTACAATGTGTCAAAAGTGTGACACAATGTCTTTTTTTTGTTATTCCAGCATCAACTTGTTTTGTTTTGAGGGTGTTTTTTCAATCATTTTTTCAAGAAACAATTTCGTTTTTAGCATAATTTTATAAAAAGGTGAAATTTGACCTTGAGAAAAAAACAAATGTGTTTTGGACTACACACTTTTGTTTTTGGGGCGTTTTTTCATGTTTTTTTAGTATTTTTGGGCTAGAGTTCCCATTTTGAGGTAATAGTTCCCGTTTCATCTGTAACATTGTTCCAAATGACTGTACCTCCAAATAGGCAATACATACCCACTTGTAGATCTTCTTTGTTCTAGATTTCCAGCCCAGTCTGCATCAACAAAACCATGGATGTCCAAAACTCTATCCAATCTTGGTCTTCCCTGGTAGCCCACACCATAATCACTAGTGCCATGCAAGTATCTGAAAAACCTCTTCATTGTTGTCCAATGCTCCTTCCATGGTTTTGACATAAACATGCTCAATACTCCCACTGCATGTGCAATGTCTGGTCTAGTACAGACCATTACATACATCAGGCTACCCACTGCACTTGCATATGGAACATGGGACATATCCTCTTCTTCTTCTTGTGCCTTGGGACACTGCTCAACAGATAGCTTTACACCTACAAGAATAGGAACCTTCACTGGTTTACTATCCTGCATTTTAAACCTCTGCAATAATGTCTCGAAATACTTCCTTTGGTTTAACTAAAGCTTCCTCTTTACCCGATCTATCTTAATTTCCATGCCGAAAATATAGTTTGCAACACCAATATCTTTCATGTCGAATTTGGAGAACAATTGGGTATTCAAACCTTGGATAATTTCTTTATCATTTCCAATCAGAAACATATCATCCACATACAAGACCAAATAAATAACACAGTCACCAATTAATTTAAAATACACACAGTGATTCTCTTTACTTCTTGTGAAGCTAAGTTCCCATATATAGTTATCGAATTTATGATACCACATCCTTGGTGATTTTTTTAACCCACACAGAGAATCTTTTAACCTGCATACCAGTTCTTTCTAACCCTTCATCGTAAATCCTTCAGGTTTCTTCATGTATATGTCCTCTTCTAGATCCTCATGAAGAAATGTTGTATTCACATCCATCTATTCTATCTCAAAATCAAATGCATCAACAATAGATAAAAGTAGTCTAATAAAAGTAACCTTGGCAACAGGAGAAAAAATATCACCAAAATCAATTCCCGACACCTGGAATAACCTTTTGCTACAAATTGAGCTTTGTATTTCTCCACCTTGCCTTCTACATTCATCTTCTTCTTAAACACCCATTCGCTCCCGATGGGCTTCCTTTCTGCCGGAAACTCCACCAGATCCCATGCCTCATTTTTGTGCAAGGATGCCATTTCATCAACCATGGCCTCCTTCTAGAGCATTCCATCCTCTGAATCCACTGCCTCCCTGACAGTTCTGAGATCATTGTCCATGACAATCAAAGCAAAATTTGAAAAGAAAGCAAATGTACTATACCTTTCTGGCTGCCTTCTTTCCCAAACTGATATTCTCATAGCTAGAGTTTGTGGCTCTTCCTCTTCTGAATCTTGTTCTTTTGTACAGTATGATTCATCCTCCTTTAGCTCAAAATATATCTTCTCAGGTTCCTTTGGCAGGAATTCATGTTTAACAACATATTTTACCTCTCTAAACACCACATCTCAGCTATACAAAACCTTCCTTGGTTCTGGGTTCAAAATATTGTAACCTTTTAAACCATCCTTATACCCAATAAAGATGCACCTTTTAGATTTATTATCCAACTTGGTATTTTTCTTGTTTGGAACATGTACATTTGCATCACATCCAAATATCCTCAGATGTGAAAGAGAGGGTTTCTTACTACTCCATACCTTATGTGGAGTCTTATCCACCAACATTGATGAAGGTGATCTATTAACCAGGTAACATGCAGTCTCCACTACCTCTGCCCAGAATTCTTGTCTAAACCTAGTACCATTGAGCATGCTTCTTGTATTTTCCATCATCATTATGTTCATTCTTTATGCAACTATGGTTTTCTAAGGTGTGTATGGAGTATTATTCTGTCGTGTTATACCATGCTTCTTACAGAACTCTTTAAATTCCTTCTTGTAGAACCATTCACCATTATTTGTCCTTAGCACCTTAATCTTATTCTCTGTCTAGTTTTCTACTAGAGCCTTAAATTCTTCAAATATGTCAAATAATTCAGATTTATTCCTCAAGAAATATATCCATGTATTCCTTGAGAAGTCATCTATGAATGAAACATAGTACACATATTTTCCCAGTGATGGAACCGCAACAGGTCCAAACACATCACTGTGCACAAGCTCTAATATCTTGTTTTCCCTCTTAGTACCTGTTAGCTCCCCATAATTCCAGCAGATTGGTGAGACCAGAACTGCGAAGAGAACACTTGAACCACTTTGGGATTCTAGGATCTAGCCCTCCTGAATCTAAAGAGGGATCTCTCTTATAAGTGAAAAGATTGATTTATCTTTTAAGGCTTGAAGTATGATATTAGGCTAGTTATGAAGGACAAGGTTTTTTTTTTGTTTTTGGATGGTTGAGCATGATTTTTAATTGAGTGGAAAGTCCTAAAATTAAAGAGTTTCAAAGGTGTGAAGTTGCAAGAAATTAGAACAGGCTTTGGCTGATAGATAGATATGATGCTGGTTTTTAGTCCATTGGGCTATGGAGTCATAAAAGGGTTTAATTGTGCAACAATTTCAAGAGTGGTCCAAGGGGCAAGCCATCTATATCACAAGTATCTGAGATAAAATGATGGAATGGAACAATAAAAGTTTTGAAAGGGTGGAAAAAGACAATAATTTTAACTAGGATTTATCAGTCTTTCCAAACAAGAAAATCCTTTTAAGTAAATGTTTAAAACGAACCAAAGGATAGGGCTAACCATAGACTTCTTTGGAAAAGTTCGTATTAAAGCTAACTCATTAGAAAAAAAATCCACTAATCCACATAATTACTTTTAGAAGGGATGAAAACAAATAAGAAAAACAAAGTGCAGCCTAAGATCAGATAAGATACTTTTAAATCTAAACTGATTTCAACATACTCTTAGGGAAACTTTCAGAATTACCTTTGAAGAAAGAACTAGAAGACATGGCAAACCATAAAATTTCCTAGTCTAACTCTACTAAGTAGAAAATGAAAATAACATTCAAGAACTTCCTTTCAAGCTTCGCACATCAAGAAAGGGACAAACCAACATTCCTTGAATATGTTTACACTTAACTTAAGTCGTTCCTAAACACACAATTTGGAGGAAAACATTGAGATAAAGCTTATCAGTTAGAGAAGGGTACTGCAAACAGTAAATCCTAACTCTATGCTTGCTGTTCTTTATCAGAGAATAATGGACAAAATGGCATACATGAAAGGAAAAAAAATAACACAGAAAGAAGCACTTCACCAGTGATATAGACCAGGATCCCAAGAATCAGCTTGTATATTGATGTTAATCCAGTTACATTCTTCAAGTCCAATGTTTTAGTTCATCAATCATCTTTTCTTCTCAGCCTAACTTATTTGATTACAAATAGAGCTTCAAGAGCCTTTGAACGCTATTTACATGTAGAAAATTCGAGCACAAGTATATATCAAAGTTTTGCAACCAACCCTTTACAATAAGCTCCTCAAGAAGATTTTATAGAAAAATGAGGAGGTGGAATGAGAGAAAAGATCTACATACTCAATTAATACAGTTTAAAGCTTCTTGGCCTTTGAGGGGCTCAATGGAGAAGATTTCAGATATTTCTCTGTATTAATTGGCTTACATTAAGTATTAAGCTCGCTGGGGAGATTATGTTGACTTTAAGGCTCTATGTCATCTTTGTAATAACTCTGCTGATATTTTGCAATAAGTCTCTTTGGCTTGGAATAACTGCTCAGCTGTATTAAGGCAGATATCCTCTATTTCGATAATAACTATGCCATCTTTTGAATGCTTTGAGGCTACAGGTGGCTTTAGGTAGCTGAGAGGATTCAATTAGCCTTTGATGTGGCAGTGGAGGCTTCTCGGTCTAATAGATATTATCGTTTTTATTCAATCACTGCTTGATTTGCTTTAAATCTATGTGTTAGGCTTAATTAGGCCTAATTTATGTCTTCTGTTCTTAAAACTGTGTTTAACTGAGTGGATTAGGCTTTAGATGTTCGATTTAGGCCGTAATCCCTCAAAACTGTGTAAACCATCTTCAATTCTTTATCTCTGCTGTGAATTTATTCTTTAACACTGATACTCTTTATTTTGCTGTGTCTTGTTGATGAGCAGGTGTTACAGGGGCTTTATAGTGGTGCCAATGCTCATGAGGCACTGAATGAAACATGATATGGAACCCCGGCGGGAAGATCTCTTTGATGAATAAAGGCCTGGAGGATCGTCATCCTTGGCCTTCAATTTTCCCTTAAAACATTTGAAAAAACATTTAAAACCTGCATAAACCAAGAAATATTAAGAAAATCCTGCGGGATAAGGTAAGACTGCCTCAGAGGTTCGAGATTAGATCACAGCCGTTGGATGAAAACATCCAATGGTGAGGATTTTTCTGCAGAGGTAAAAAGGGAGGCGGTTGAAAAAGTGGTGAGGAGATTAAGTCAGGGCCGTCGATCTGCAAAGATCGACGGTCGAGATTTATCAGGGGAAATATAATGTAGAGGGGCACATTTATAATGAAATGGGAAAAATACAAAGAAAAATGGGCAAAAAACCTTAATCGACAGCGAAAAAGGTGTTAATGAAACTTGGGGTTTCTGGGAGGATTTTGGGCCGTCAGATGAGATCGGCCATAGAGATCAATGGTGGAGGTTGATCTATGAAGTCCCTTGGAGGATGGCGGAGGGCGATAGTTCAATGGTCAGATTGAATGTGAGTCATTGATCTGCAGAGATCAACAGCGGGGAATGAATGCGATGAAATGCAATAGAAAAGGGGTAAAGAGGTTTCGGCTGAAGAAACAACTGTTTTCACGTAGCAAAAGGGGAGAAAGGCGGTATTTACTTTTTTAACGCGATATGCGTTAGAGGCCGACACGTGGCCTTTTGAAACTACCTATATCACGTAACTTTGGAGAATTAACGTTCGGGATAAAAATCATGTGATAAGGAACGTCTACCGTCAGATCTGGGGTCTTAGATCGGACGGTTGGGGAGAGAGCATGATGGAGGATAGATGCACGGATGGAAAGAGGTGGGGCGGTTTTAATCTAGACCGTCTGATCAGGGGATGGATGACAAAGATTGGATCTGGAGAATGGTAGGACCCAAAGGAGTTGGGCCTATTGGGTTGAATCTGGACCGTTTGATCAAGGAATGAACAGTCCAGATTAAATCTCAGGGTCAAATGAAATAAAATATGAGGCGGAGAAAGGGTCAGTGTGGGCCGTTGATCTGCAGAGATCAACGGCGGAGATTGGCTGAAAAAAATTACATAGCAGAGTTTGTTTAAAATTTAAACAAAGGTTGAGGGCTCATCTGGACCATCGGATTTAAAAGAATGGATGGCCCAGATGCAATCATAAGGTTTGCGATCAGGGGAGGAGGGAGGAAAGGGTGCCGATGCAATTAAACATAAACTATTGATCTGAGGATCAGATCGACAGCGGAGAATGAATCAGAGGAGGTCACAGGCGGGGGAAAGGGCTTATGATCAGATCGATGTGGGCCGTCGGATCTGGGAATGGAAGAATGGATTGACGGCTGAGAAGCCATCGGAAGAACACCAATCGGGAAGGGGCAATAAAATGTTTGAATGCGCCCAATGAAAATCTCCGATGCAAGATTCCGAAAGCCATTGATTGGTTTTGAATCAACGGTCAGAAATGGCTTCAACCAATGAACGGGAAGGTCACATTTAAAACATAAAAATTGGATATTTTATGAAATACAAAGGAATATTGCATCGGGGAGGGTTTATTGTAATGTTTAGCGCCTGATTGCGAGGCTTTTGGTTTTGCGAAGAGGCAAAGGGATCGGGGGTTTATAAAAATGAGCCAATCACATCAGGACCTTTCCATAAAATAAATAAATGCGCCCATCGCACAACTCTGATTGCGATAAACGCTCGGGACTTTAACTCTTGGTCCTGAGCATGGGTATATGGTGGGGAAGTGGTTTAGGTATTAGCCCAAAGGGGCTTAAGGCCTATAATGAAAATATGGGTTTTTCATGATTTTTCAAGGTTTTTCAAAGGATTCGAAAGCTTTCGATAAGGCAAAGAAGGAGTTTTAAGCCTTATCAAAGGGGTTTTAATGAAGGGAACATGGAAATAAGGAAAATAGAGGAACTTCATGGGGAAAAAGGGGACAAAAATGAAGGTTAATAATGAGTGAAAGGAGGGCAAAAATGAGGGAAAAATGGGGTTTTCAATAGTCTTTTTCTTCAAGGAAAACAACAGATTTTTCACTTTTAAGAGGGAAACAATAGTGAAGATTAATCAAAGGGTAAGTCATCTTCATAAGACTTTAAGCACCAACAATTTTGGAAATAAAATTGTTTCTTGAAGGCTTCAGAAATGATTTAGCCACCATTTGATATGAAATTTTTTATAGGTGGCTAACAGTGGCTCCACATGGGGATGGTGCCTTCTTGAAAGCATCAAGAACTTCATACTTGTATTCTATGGGGGGCTAATCAGTGCCTCATCCATTGGGCTGCAACTTTCTTCTCTTGGATAATCTTCTTTTGCTATGAAAATGTTAGCAGCCATAAAAAACAATGGAACTCTATCAAACAATATTTCTACCTACCCAATCCTACTGATCTAACATTTTTTTCTTCTTTCGGAGTGCATTTGGATTGGCAAACTCTTTTACAAACATTTTATTCTTTTGAAAGAAAAAAATAGTCTAAGTTTACATCTTGTTTCTCCATGAACTTAGATTAAACAGTTGAGTTCATAAGCTTCTCTACCTAACTACCACCTGTTAGGATTAAACTGTCTAACAAATTTTTATTCACTGATTTCTAAAACAGAAATTTAAAAGCATACAAGACAAGATTGAACTTGCTGATCTATGGCATAAAAAAAAGTTGCACATAGATAATTATTTTGCAGAAAATTAAATCAAAATGGTGAAGGCTTAAGATCTGAAAGTTCTAAGCACGACCTTCTCTTTTCTTCAGCTCTGTTTTTGAGTTTGTTTGAGCTCTTTTACATTCTTTTCTGGTTCAAGTTTTGGGCTTATTAGAACTAGTCTGCTTTTTTCTTTGACTCATGATTTAAATAGATTAGAGCCATTCTACTTTTGGAAACTTAGGTTCAGATTTTTTAGCTTGTTTGAACCTTTATTTTCTATCCTAATCTACCTAACTGATAAGCCAAGATTAAGTCGTTCGGAAAATCTGATTTCACTAACCTATCAGTAGTAAATTTAAAACTAATTAGTTAGTTTAGGCTATATTTTGTTTCTCTTTTTTGGTATGGGGCTGTACCCTTCTTATTTTTACAATCTGCCCTCTTTTCTTTCTTCTATTGTTTTTGTATTTTTTATTTTTCTAATTTTGAATGCAATGATGGATGAAATATTTATAATGAGAAAAAAGATAAAAAGGCTTCCAAACATGATAGGATCAAGAGAAATAATGTTTGATCATCCTGCAATTGACAGGACCCCCATACAGTTCAGCTCCATTCAACTCCTGCAGAAAATAAGCATTGTTACCAACAGTAGAATGAATGAGATAAGGGCCAAGCCATAAGTTATCAAATTTCCCATGCTTTCCCTTGTCTTCTCTCCTTGAGTCCCACTTTAACACTTTGTCACCAACATTAAAATTATTGGCCTTTGTCCTGTTATCAAAAAGCTTCTTAATGATCTCTTGCTTTAGTAATGCTCTGTTGTAAACCTCCTCTCTGGTTTGCTGAAGATGTATAGTCTGGTTAATCCTTCTGATCATGTCATTGTCTTCAGACTGCACTTCTTGAATAAACTTCATAACTGGTACACCAAGGCTGGTTGGAAAAATTGCATCTATTCCATACACAAGCTGGTAGGGTGACATTCCAATGGATTTTTTAAGTGTTAATATGTCAGCCCAGAGTGCATGTACTAGCTTTGTGTGCCAAGACTTCTTGTTTTCCTCCAGCAACTTCTTGATTATGTTCACCAAACTCTTGTTTGAGGATTCTGCTAGCCCATTACGTTGAGGGTAATAAGCAGTAGAATGGCCCAGTGTAATCTGATACTTGTGATAGAATTAAACCATCTTATTGGATCTAAATGTTGTTGCATTATCAGTGATGATCTTCCTAGGACACCCAAATCTAGAGAGGATATGAGTCTCAATGAATTTTATGCTGACAGAGTCATTGGCTTGCCTAGAAGGGATGGCTTCTATCCATTTGGTAAAGTATTCTGTTGCAGTGAGAATCCATCTATGTTGGGCAGATGAAGGTGGATGGATTTCTCCTATGAAGTCAAGTCCCCACTGTTGAAAAGGAGCTTCAACAATGATTGGATGCAAGGGTAAGGAAAACAACTTTCTTTTTCCTTCAAAGAGTTGGCATTTATGACAGAAAATTATCATCTTGTGTATATCTAGAAAGAGGGTGGGCCAATAGTAACCAGCTCTAAGGATTTTGTTGGCTGTTGTCTTCCAGTAGAGGTGACTTCCACATTCTCCCTCGTGGAACTCGTGCTTAACCTTCTCTGCATCATTCTCAGGAAAAAATTTAAGCAATATTCCACTTGCATTTTTCCAATAAAGACATTTATCTATAATGTAGTAGTTTATAGCTTTTAACTTCAAAAACCTTACCTTTGTTTTTGATAAACCAAGAGGTGTATTCAAATTGAGCAAAACAAATAAAATATCAGCATACGAAGAGGAATTCATAAAATGATCTTCAACAATGAGAGTTTACAATTCCTCTTGTTCGTCTAAAGCATTTATCATATTAATATCAAGAACTTCAAAATTTGATTCAACCATTAATCTAGCTAGACCTTGGCCTTTAATGAGTTTAGTGGGCTTGATTTATAAATCATATTCAAGTATCACAGCTATCCACTTACCTCTCTTACCATCTGGGTCCTGTGTTAAAATGTATTTCACAACTGAATTTGGGACAAAGGCAATGATATGGGAGTGTAGAATGTAAACTCTAAAGTCTTTTAAAGCTTTAACCAAAGAAAAAGCTTGTTTCTCCATAATGTTGTACTTCAGAGGAGCATCTCTCAATGCCTTGCTAAAGAATGCAATAGGCTGCTCTTGCCCCTGTGGATTTTTCTGCAATAGGACAACAGCTATTGTATGTTCTGATGCAAATGAAAAAATATAAAAATCTTTTGAAAAATCAGGATTTATTAGAACTGGTGTTTTGGTTAATGCTTGTTTTACCAGCTCAAAAGACTTCTTTGCTTCCAAGTTCTATTTAAATCCTTGCTCCTTCTTCAGCATGTTTTTTGTATTCCTAAGGAGCTCAGCTAAGTTGGGTATGAACCTTCTCAAGAAATTAATATTTCCAATGAAAGATTGAAGTTCCTTGATGTTTTGAGGATGAGTGATTTGCAATATAGCCTCGATCCTTTTTGGGTCTATCTTTATCCCCTCTTCTGATATTATGTGTCTAATAAGTTTACCTTCTTGGAGACCAAATAGTGTTTTCTTAGGATTTAAAGATATCCCAAACTTTTTGCATTTCTCGAAAAATTTTCTCAAGTGTTATAAGTGCTTTTCATCTATCTTAGAAAAAAACAGTGACATCATCAAGATAAATAATGATGAAGTAGCCCAATTCTTCTGAGAATGCAATATCCATGGCTCTCTGAAAAGTAGCACCAGCATTCATTAAACCAAAGGGAATTTTCACATATATGAAAGTGCCCCAAGGTGTAGTAAAGGCTATCTTTAATTGATCATCAGGATGTACTAAAATCTGATTGTACCCTGAGTAGCCATCTAGTAAAGAAATTATTTTAGAACTAACTACCCTTTGCAAAATATGATCCATCTTGGGTAAAGGGTAGTTGTCTTTCAATGAAGCTTTTTTTAAGTCTCTAGAGTCTATACAAAGCCTTATCTCTCCTATTTTCTTCCTAACTCACACCAAATTAGACACCCATTCAGAATATCTAATAGGGACAATAATACCAGCTTCATACATTTTCTTGATTTCCTTCTCAACCAAAGGTAACTGAACATGGTTTATTCTGTGCAGTTTTTGTTTAAATGGCTTTTGGTTTTCCTTGAGAGGTATCTTGTGCTGAATTATTTTAGTGTCATAGGATTTCAGATCCTCATAACTCCATGCAAAAACATCAGAAAATTCTTTAAATAGCTCTATGTATTTGAGTTTGATGTGAGCTGGTAAAGTCTTAGACAGTTTGATCATCATTGGTTTTAGTTCACTGCCTATATTACACTCTTCAACATCAGTCTCGACAGGCTCCAGTTTCGGTTTCTTGGCCACATCGTTGAAATCAAACAACTCTTCTAAAGAGGCCAGACCCTTTGGCAAACTTTGATTGTTAGAATGCAGAGTTTCTAAGTCTTCTGTTTCTAACTCTGCAACCATTTTTGTTTTGTTTTCAATTTTGTTATATAGCAGATTTACATCAGCTATCTCTGGAGACTCTTCTTCTTCATCAAGTAGATTTTCTTCACTAGGACAGTCTATTTCATAGTCTGAATTTGAACTTGGTAGTTCTAATTCATTTCTGGACTGCAGGAAGTCTTCTATTTGTTTGTCTCTGTCAAATACTTGCCAATATTTCTCGTTATCAGGGACAACTGGTCTGAATTTAATCTGGGTGGTACATTGTTTGGTTTTGTAAGGCATTAAGCATGTTCTAGCAGCAAAAGCTAAACTGTGGGCCATAATATTCTTTTGTCTTGGGACAAAAACAAGTTTGGATTCCTCAAAAGTTTTCAATAAATCCATGACATCGTTCCTATAGGCTCTAAGTCTAGGGTTTTTAGCGCTATATTCCCCATTCACTTGCCTAATGATTAAATCTGAATCCCCATGCACTTTTATTCTTTAGCTCCTAATTTCTTCAACAGGTGTAAGCCTAAAAGAAGGGATTCGTATTCCGCTATGTTATTCAAACACTAAAAATTTAATCTATAAGAATGGCCTTCTGTGTGATTATTTTCGGTGTTATGTATCCAGACTCTTGCACCAGCATTACTCCTAGTGCAAGACCCATCGAAGTTCATACTCCAAAGAGGACTAGTTTCAGGTTCATCAGTTTGGTTACTATCATCTTTAACTAGTGTGCTTTCAAATTGTTCTTGAAAATCAGCACTTTGTTGAATTTGTTTTAACTCAAGTTTTTCATTGTGTTGAGGACTGCCTTCTTGACTCTCAAGGTTTAAAAGCAATGGAAGCATGATTTGTAGCTCAAGACCTATGTTTGGTTTGCTGTAGTTTTTGGGTTTAGCAAAATGTTTTGACACTTCTGTGTCATCTTTCTCCTCCTCTCTATCTACCATTAATTCAGTTAAATTCAATTGTTCATTGAATGTTTCATCATTAAAAATGATAAATGAGTCAAGGCCTGTGTTTACAAAATAAAGAGGAGAGTTCTGCGATCTCTCTTGGCTAGTAACCATGTATTGCATATGAGACTCCCTATAAAGTCTTCTAGTATGATTGAAAATATGGATGGTGGCATATGTCATGTCCATCTGCATAGTTCCTTGTAACTTAGCTCCCCAAGATCTTCATAACAACATACCATACTTTTGGGGTACATTAGCCACAACAATATCCATTACTAAACATTTGGCTAGGATTTGTGCTAAGTTAACACAGAGGTCTTTGATTAATCCTAAACATTTCACTCTGCTTCAGTCAAAGGAGTAAAGATATTTGTAAGGTCTGGTGATTTCAAGGCCTAGGCTCTCCATTATAGCTGTTAGTATGAATCTTTCATCGTAAAAGATCACTTTAGCTATGCATAACAAATAGCCCTAACATCGATTATGGCTGCAAAATATCTTTAATTCTGCTGCACAAATTCAGATCTAAGCACAAAAGACATTAAGAAGATAAAATATAATATGGCTTCATGCATCCAATAGACAAGACAAGAACAAAGTGTTTAAAAGAATGATTTGTATTATATTAAATAATGGGGCACCTGAGAGGAAAACAAGAAAGGTGTTTTCTGGTTCTCCTCAATGGGATGGGTTCTTGAAAGTCTTCAGCGTTTCAGATCTAAAATTCCTCTCTCTTATTGTGGTAGAAAAACCCTGACAAACATAGAACTCAATGGGAGCTCACAAAGCAAAAATGGAAAATGGTGACCAAGAGTAGATCTAGTGTGATCTAATGCAATGAAGGTGACTAATGAATGGGGAAAACCCTTCTATTTATAACAAAATATTGGGGTGTTCTAGAACTCGGTGCATAAATAAAATATTATTAATCAAATTCTAGAATCACCCTTTAGGAATATTTTATTATATTTGTTGGAGGGAAAAGGTCTTTTGACTTGGGTCAATTCATTTATTTATAAACAATAAATAAATAAATGATTTATTTATTATTTTAGGGACATGATGGGAATATAATTAAATAAATAATGATTTATTTAATTATTTAAAAATGATTTAGTCAAATTTAACTAGGAATATTATTTAAATAATGAGTTGAATAACTTATTCCTAGGAAATACTTAAATAAATAATGATTTATTTAATTAATTTCCTTGTTTTGGGTTAACTATGACCCGGAAATATAGATAAATGTTATTTTGTATGGTGAAAGCAATTTTACTTAGAGTAAAATTGGTCTTACATGGTGTACTTGGGTTCATCTAATGATAATGAATTAGATGACCAAAAAAATGGTGTAACAGATTGCCCCCGAATGTACGAGTGTTAGGAGAAAATCGTATGACCGAAGTACGTTGTAAGAACTCAATCAATAGGCGTCAAGAGGGAAGTGAGAGAGAGGAATGTAAGGTAGTCTAATGTGCTAAAGAACTAGACCCTGAGGAGACGAGACTTACAGGTGCAACAAGTCTCTAGGTGATGAAGTAGTACCAGTATGAAAGGCGGCGGGGGAGGCATACCTATGCCCGCCGATACAATAGTACAAAGAATAAGGCGCCCGGGAAACCATAGAACGCAAGGATGAAGCATATGCTAGCCTAAACATGAGCCAGATAAATAAAATGATGAATCCTACATACATGCAATGCATGGAATAATTATTAGGACTTATACAAGAAGATTTTAGTACATGAGATACAAATATACCCAAATGCCCCCTACACACAAGGAAGGGCTCACAACATCTAATTGATATATGCAAATCGAAGAGGCACTGCAAGCTGTTGAGGCAAATATTATCAAATGAGAGGAGCTACATCACGGGCGGAAATAAAAAAGTCATTCAGGCATGTGGGGGGCTACCTGCAAGGCCACCCCCTCATGAGGGTTGAGACATCTCACACACGCCTGGGAATCATCAATAACTGTTGCTGCATCACTGGACCATCAAGTGTATAGATCATGATCATGCTGAGGAGAGCTCGAACCAAGGTACACTGCCCCCTAGACATGACTTATGGAGTAAATGAGCTGATGTCAACAGAAGTAGGTCTGCCATAGGTGAGGCAATAGGGGAACCCCAACTAAGGCATGAGGGAAAAAAGTAGAGCGACGAACAGAGAGACACTAATGATGATGATGGAATGGGGGATATGGAGGAGCAGTCGGACAACTTCCCTTGTTAGAGTGTAAAGGGCATGAATAGTTTGGCAGCGACTGACACAATATCAAGAGGGATAGGGGACAATGGTGCGGAAGGTCATAATGTGTGGCATGAGAGAGGGATCAAGCAAGACAGGAGGGAGGACTATAGCGGGGTACAAAGGGACTCGAAATAGGCTCCATGAATGTGATGATGACTCAATTGGGATGCTCTAAACAAGGGTGACTCGATGGCGCTGCCTCATAGTAAGGGTCCAGTGGGGAACCATAAAAGCATGAGTACAATAGGGTAGCTCATGACGAAAATCAACATGAACAAAGACGAGTAAGAAGGCAAAGTGGTGCCTCGAGTACAAGTGTTGTAAGTGAAGAAATTCAAGTTTGAGAAGAGGTGAATAGACCCTTCATGGACGAAATGTGTCCTGGTGAAGTATCAAAACATAAAAAACTAACAACTACCCATTTGGGTGCTCGGTGAGAGCTTTCCAATGGTGTAGACGGTTTGTCAAATGGGGCTATGGTTTGGTCACAGTGGGCGAAAGAAAAAACAGGGGTTTTCTTCTAATAGGGCGTTTTCCCTCCAAAATCATTCATTTTCTTGTGTAGCTGTGGTGAATGTGGAGAGGAGAGAAGGAACTAAATCTTGTGGCGATCGTAGTGGACAAACCAACCGTTGGAATTGTGATCCGTCAGTTGCAGGTAAGAGGCCTAATCCTAAGCTTTGTTTTTGATGGATTTTTTAGAAAATTAAATATTATGGAGCAATGCAACACATAAAATATGTGGAAAATACAAGCACACAAAAAACACATAAAACTAGAGAGACACAGATATACGTGGTTCACCTAGTTTGGGCTACGTCCACCCCGAACAGCCAGTCCTTCCTTTCTATTATCCAACAAAAATGAAGAGACAAAAACTACAGCAGATTCGCTATAATATCCTCTGTTCTCTCTCACATTCTCCCTCTCTGTTTCTCGCTCTGAGAATACACATACAATGCACAGCCGTAATATAATGCCCTCATAAAAGCGAGGGGTTTCTTTCTAGTGCAAAAAACCCTAATCTAAACATAACTTCTATCGTCAGATCATTTGCCTAATGAATGGCCCAGATTGACTAGAAATTACTATACTTTTATAAGGAAATTTTACATTTGTTTTTAGCTTCGAGGGCACTGCCCCCGAAAACCCCCACCAGGGGGGGGCTCCGAAAAGCGCTGCCACCCCCCCTTGGACCCCCCATGGCAGTGATTAATTATGGGCGGCGTTTCCGCCCCTTTTAAGGTACAGGGGTCCAATGTTGTGATACAAAGTAAACAAGATAATCAGGCTCCACACCCAACAATCTCCCACTTGGAGACTAATTGTAGCAACTCCACCGCTGCTTCATTTGCTAGAAAATGACTCCTCTTTGGACCTGGCTATTCCTCATCTTCATCGTCATCCTTGAAGACCAATTGAAACTGAGCACATTCTCAGTTTCTCTCTGGTTACAACTTTTGTTAGCATATCTGCAGGATTTTGGCTAGTGTGTATCTTTTCCAGCTTCAACTCTCCATCTTCTAATACTGACCGTATGAAATGGTACTTGAGATGTATGTGTTTAGTCCTGGAATGAAATGCTTAGTTATTTTCAAGATGAATGGCACTTTGGCTATCACTGTATAGCGTGCCCATATCATGCTTCTTACCCAATTCACCCATAAACCTTTGTAACCAAATCATTTCTTTACTAGCCTCTGTAGCAGCAACATACTCTGCTTCTGTTGTTGAAAGTGCAACAACACTTTGGATTTTTAAAACCCAATTGATAGTTGTTCCACCTACAGTAAATACATATCTTGTAGTGCTCCTCCTGTTATCTCTGTCACCTGCCATATCTGCATCAACATATCTCTGTAGAGAAATGTTTGAACCACCAAAGCATAATGCTTGATTTGTGGTACCTCTCAAATATCTGAGAATCCATTTTACTGCCATCCAATGTTCTTTTCCTAGATTATTCATGTACCTGCTTACAAATCCCACTGCATGTGCAATATCAAGCCTTGTGCAGACCATTGCATACATTAAGCTTCCAACTGCTGATGCATATGGAACTTTAGACATATAATCCATGTCTTCTTGGGTCTTTGGGCACATCTCCTTACTAAGTTTGAAATGGCTAGCAAAAGGTGTACTAACCGGTTTTGCATTGTGCATATTAAATCTTTTCAACACCTTTTCTATGTACTCATTCTGAGACAGTGTTAATTTATGATTTTTCCTGTCTCTAGTTATCCTCATACCAAGGATTTGTTTTGCAGCTCCCAAATCCTTCATTGCAAATGAATTTGCCAATTTTTTTTTGAGCACATTTATTTCCTGCATGTTAGACCCTGCAACAAGCATGTCATCTACATACAATAACAATATAATATAGCTGCCATCATTTTTCCTTTTTAGATAAACACACTGATCAGAGTGACATCTAGTATAACCTTGTTCAGACATAAACTTGTCAAATTTTAGATACCACTGCCTTGGAGCCTGTTTTAAGCCATACAAGCTCTTCTTTAACCTGCACACCAATTTTTCTTTCCCTTTGACCTCATATCCTTCTGGTTGCTGCATGTATATCTCTTCCTCCAAATCTCCATGGAGAAATGTTGTCTTTACATCTAACTGTTCAAGATGTAAATCTTCCGCTGCTACAAGACTTTAGATAGTTCTGATTGAATTCATCTTAACAACAGGAGAAAATATTTCATCAAAATCAATACCTTTCTTTTGTGCAAAACCCTTCACCACAAGTCTAGCTTTGTACCTCTGTTTTCCTCCATCTTCTTCCTTCAGACTGTAAACCCATTTATTCTGCAATGTAGTTTTACCTGCAGGCAACTTGACTAAGTCCCAAGTCTGGTTATGCATTAAGGAGTCCATCTCTTCTTCCATGGCTAGCTCCCACTTCTTCCTGCTTTCAACCTGCATTGCTTCTTCATAACATTTAGGTTCACCAGAATCAGTCAGCAATAAATAATATAATGAAGGAGAGTATCGTTCAGGGGGTCTACTTATCCTAGTAGATCTTCTAACACCACTTTCAAGTGTTTGAGGTGCCTGTTGCTATTGTGGTGGTTGCTAATATTGTGGTTGTTTATTATTATTATTTTTAGGCACCTTTACTTTTTCAGTTATCTCATCAAGAACTGTGTATTCCTTGCTTTATTTTTCCTGTTTCTTTTCCTGCAACTGATTCTTATACAAGACCTTTTCATTGAATATTACATCTCTGCTCCTAATGATTTTTTGATTTTCATAATCATATAAGCGATACCCAAAATCATTAACACCATATCCAATAAAGGTACATTTCTTTGATTTTGCCTCAAGCTTTGTTCTATTTTCTTTATTAATATGGACAAAGGCCTCACAACTAAAAGGCTTTAAAAAAGAGTAGTTTACCTTTTTACCTATCCATGCTTCCTCTGGAATACCACCATCCAAGGAACTTGAAGGCCCTCTGTTTATTAGATAACCAGTAGTATCTACAACATCTGCCCAAAATTGTAAAGGCAATCCCGCATGCAATCTCATGCACCTTGCACGCTCCATGATTGTTTTGTTCATCCTTTCTGACACACCATTTTCTTGTGGTGTTCTTGGAACTGTCTTCTCTCTACGAATTCCATGCTCTGAACAGTACCTATCAAACTCTTTGCCGCAATATTCACCTCCATTGTCTGATCTGAGACACTTCAACTTCTTTCCTGTCTCAATCTCAACCAAAGCTTTCCATTTCTTGAAAGTATCAAATACATCAGATTTATTTTGAATAAAATAAATCCATGTTTTTCTAGTTGCATCATCAATAAAAGTAACATAATAACAAGAGCCACCGAGAGATGATACCTGAGCAGGTCCCCATACATCTGTATGCACAAGCTCCAATTTTTCGCTCTTCTTTTCTTTCCCAACTCTGAGAAATCCGACTCTCTTTTGTTTTCCATAAATGCAATTTTCACAGAAATCCAAATCAACATTCTTCAAACCTGGCAACAAATTTCTTGAGTGAAGAATCTTCATCCCCTTTTCACTCATGTGTCCGAGCCTATGATGCCATAATGTTGCATCTGCTCCTTTGGAAGTTAAAGCATTAACAGAGTTAGAAATACCATTGCATAAATACAATGTACCAACCTTTTCTCCTTTTGCTATTACCAGGGCTCCTTTGGTGACCTTCCAAGTTTTATATGTGAAAGTTGTCACACAACCTTCACTACCTAACTGCCCTGTTGAAATCAGATTTTTCTTCAGATCTGGAACATGCCTTACCTCCTTTAGTAGCCATTGGTTTCCATTTTGTTGTTTTACAAGAACTTTACCCATTCCAACAATTTTACATGGTTTATCATCACCCAAACGAACTTGTCCAAAATCTCCTTGAACATAGTCATGAAAATATTTCTTATCAGGTGTGGCATGGAATGAAGCCCCTGAATCTACAACCCAAGAATCAGTAACATTTTCGAAAGAAAGAATCAAAGCATCTTGTAACACACCACCTGTCACATTTGCTTCATGATTTGTTTTCTTGCTGTGTGTCTCCTTCTTTTCCCTTCCGAGATCTACAGTATTTCTTTAGGTGTCCTTTCTTTCCGCAATTCCAGCACACTATTCCTGATCTGGACTTGGATCTGCCTTTCCTTGATTTACTGCGATATCCCGAGCTCTTTCCTCTTTCCATTCTTCTTCCCCTAGACTTTTCACTCAAAGCATTACCCGATGTCTCACCGGAGCTTTTCCGTCGCATTTCCTCGCTAAGGATAGCACCAACAACATCATCAAACTTTAAAGTACTAGATCCAGAGACAGAGTTACTAATGGCCATAACTAAACCATTCCAGCTTTCTAGTAATGAGCACAAGAATAACAGAGCTCTAACTTCATCATCAAAGTTTACCCCTATAGAACTTAACTAACCGGTAACTGTATTAAATTCATTTAAATGGTCTGCAACAGATCCACCTTCCAACATATTCATATTAAATAGTCGTTTCATAAGAAATACCTTGTTTGAGGCTGAGGGTTTTTCATATAGTTTCACCAATGTCTGCATCAAAACCCTCTGTTGTTGTTTCCTTCGAAATATTGAAGGCAACTGACATCGCAAGACACAACCGTACTGTTCCGAGTGCCTTTCTATCGAGAATGTTCCATTCCGTGTCTGTCATGGCCGCCGAATTCTTTGTTTTTCCACTCAATGGTAGGTACAAATCTTTCTGATATAGATAATCTTCCATTTTCATCTTCCACAACGGAAATTTTTGGCCGTTAAATTTCTCGACCCTAAACTTACCATCTTCCGCCATTGCTCCCACTTGAACCAGGAACCCTTCTTTCCTGCGAGTTTATCAGCCAAATATACCTTCGGCTTTGATACCAGTTGTTAGAAAATTAAATATTATGGAGCAACGCAACACATAAAATATGCAGAAAATACAAGCACACAAAAAACACATAAAACTAGAGAGACACAGATATACGTGGTTCACCCAGTTTGGGCTACGTCCACCCTGAACAGCCAGTCCTTCCTTTCTATTATCCAGCAAAAATGAAGAGACAAAACCTAGAGCAGATCCGCTGTAATATCCTCTGTTCTCTCTCATAGTCTCCCTCTCTGTTTCTCGCTCCGAGAATACACATACAATGCATAGCCGCAATAAAATGCCCTCATAAAAGTGAGGGGTTGCCTTCTAGGGAAAAAAACCCTAATCTAAACATAACTTCTACCATCAGATCATTTGCCTAATGAACGACCTAGATTGATTAGAAATTACTATACTTTTACAAGGCAATTTTACATCTGTTTTTAGCTTCGGGGGCACTGCCCTGAAAACCCCCTCCAGGGGGGGGCGACAATGATTAATTACGGGCGGCGTTGCTGCCCCTTTTAAGGTACAAGGGTCCAATGTTGTGATACAAAGTAAACAAGATAATCAAGCTCCACACCCAACAGGATTCAAATTGTAGATTAGGGCTTTAAGTCTCAGTAACTACCCCTACTTCATCATTACGATTGGGTCACACTTTTTGGGGCAAAAAATGCGACTTGGGACGCAGGCATTGGCCTGAAAAGTGCGACCTGGCCCAAGTTTTGCCCAAAAAGTGTGACCTATTAGATGTGGGGGGTTTCAGTGCTGTCATGTGCTGAGATGCTGTTTTGGTGTAAGTTAATGCAGTTTTGTTGTTCTGGAGGCTGACAAAAATGATGTTTTTGTGCAGATATGGCAGATATACGGATCAAGTGAAGAGAGAGAGACTTAGGTACATTACAGACGAAAATCCAGGCAGATCAGGGTGTCCATCATGCACTGGCTAGGTATGGGGTTCTGAAATTTTTGGAGAACCCGTTGATGAGGGCTGGAGAGCCCTTGTTGGCCCAGATTATCAGTTATTGGGATCTAGATCATGAGGCGTTTGTAGTGCAAGGGCACAGGATCGAGCTGACGGTCCAGGATTTATATTTCTTGACTGGTCTCCCACCATTAGGGATGGTGGGAAACACATAGCCAGTGTTACCTCGGGGGTGTAACATTATGGAGTTTGTTGAGTGGCATTGTCGACCAGGTGTCCAAGTCAAAGGGACTCGGATATCCATTGGTGATCTAGAGAGGTTGGAGACCCGGGCAGTGGCCGCAGCAGTGTTGCGGATCTTGGGTAGCCAGGCGTTCCATCACATCACTGGAGGGAAGATGATGATTGTGGAGAGTGTGCTGAGTGGGACCTACTATGGGTGGGCCCAGATGATGTTGGTGTCAGTGAAACGACAGTTGTCGCTATGCAAGCGACAAGTGAATCATGATTGTGCATATGGGACTGTTTTGTGTTCTTTCTTCTTTGAGAAGATCTCGACCTTGCGGCCCCGTATACAGTTACCTGATGGAGGTCCGAGAGAGCCTCGGATGTGTCGGTGGGGATGATTACTGTGTAGAGGAGGAGGAGGGGAAATCGGACGGGTGTTCCGACCAGAGTTATTCGCCGATTGGGATCAGATGCCACTATACATAGATGATTATCCCTATAGTGGGATGAGTTATTGGGGAGATCCAGACTTGCCGCTTTCGCCTAGTTGAGTGTGGGGGCCCGATGGTAAGTGACAAGCAACTAATCTGTTATGTGCATTTTAGAGTTTGTGACTAGTCAGATGCCACTATACATAGAAAACTATCCCTATAGTGGGATGAGTTATTGGGGAGATCCGGACTTGCCACTTCCGCCTGGTCGAGTGTGGGGGCCCGATGGTAAGTGACAAGCAACTAATATGTTATGTGCATTTTAGAGTTTGTGACTGGTATGCATGGTACTAATCGTTATATGTTTTGGAATGCAGATAACATATTAGTTGAAACCGGCCGGATATATGGGGCAACCTGCAGCAGCAGGCGCTACAGGTGTGAGTGGATCAAGGACAACACAGAATGAGGATATGGCCGCTCTGGTGGAGGACATCCGTCGTAGATGTGAGGGGTTGCTGACCGGTGTGTCAGAGCGTGGTTGGCAAGATTTAGATGACCAGTACATAGAGTTATGTATTGGGCTACCCTCGGAATGGCGAGGTATCATGCGATGCATGGTGATGGCCGGTCAGATTGTGTGTGATCTACGAACTACGGGAGCAGAGCCATTGGCTCAGGATCCTCCGGAGAGTGATTAGATGTGGGGCAGATGGTGCCCCCCAGTGTTTTTGTAGGGGCAAGTGGTGCCCCCCATTTTGTAGTTTTCTTTTTGTACCATGCTATGGGCATGTGATATGTTTTAGAGCAGATGGACTCTAAAAACACATGTTATATGATATATATGATTTATGTATATTTTGTGGATGATGTGAAATGTTATTGTCTTGTGTGTGATAAATGCTAGTCTAGAACATGATTTTCAATTTGATCGACGTAGTGATTTTGACGTTGAGGGATATGGTTGAAAGTAATGGATGTAAAT
The DNA here is from genome assembly GCA_034641835.2 of Pinus albicaulis. Classification (NCBI taxonomy): domain Eukaryota; kingdom Viridiplantae; phylum Streptophyta; class Pinopsida; order Pinales; family Pinaceae; genus Pinus; species Pinus albicaulis. The sequence goes on from CM076575.1 coordinate 93,505,588, forward strand.
GCACACATCAAAAGTTTCACTCGTAAATATTGTCTAAATAGGATAGGGTTATGCACACGATAGACACCATTAAGTTGTAAAGACAAGAAGTAGGGAATCTAAATGAACATGCAGATGGAGGATATGATGAGAGAGGGCATCAGCTAAGAGACCACGCATGGCATCATATTCGGCTTGATTATTGGTGGCCATTACCAATGCAGACCCCATTTGCAAGAACCAGGGTATGCAAGGGGGTAAAGATGGCCCATGCTGCTGAAGCGAGATTCCAGGAAGAGCGACTTGCCCCATCGGCATAGCCAAGATAATGGTTGGGGGAGAGGGCCGAAATAATAGTGTCGTGGGACCACAAATGGGAGGGATGAGAAAAATGAGGGCAGCATGAGTAGAGGATAGAAATCCATTGACAGCTATGGGAGGGAGCAGTCTGGGTAGGAGGTCTAGGAATCATAGATCGATGAGAGGGAGATGGATGAGAACTATGGGATGAAGAGCGGGGACTCAGGATGCGAAGAACATCGAAGATATGGGTGGTATGATCATGATTATGGGAGGGAATGGAAGGGTCGAGGGGACCATACAACGCTGCAAAGCTACCAAAATCAACAGTGTGGGAAGAGAGGCGCAGATACGGGTCATCACGGGGAATGACAGAAGAACAAGTAAAAAGATGGTCAAAACATGAAGAGCCCGAGAATGTGTCTGAAGGAGGATCAAGTAGAACAGAGGGAGTGGATTCAGAGGGAATGTACTTAGATGGTTGCGTGGATGATGATAGGTATTGGAGGGGAGCAACAGATTCAGACATTTCAACATCAGAGGGAGGAATGTCAATGGTAGCAGGAGGATCTTCGAGTAGACCTGACGCATATTAAGCAAGGATGGGAGAGGCAGATTGATTTTGTTCAATTTCGTACTCGCGAATGACCTCTAAAGAGGCTCGGTAATGCGTGAGGTGAGGACAATGGTGAGAGTAATGGCCATGGATGCCACACAGAGCACAGGGTTTGTTGGTGCGAAGAGTCTTTGAGGTCTTGGCTGTGGATGAGAAAGAAACAGAGGTTTCAGGGATCGTCGATTCAGGGAACGCAACTTTAACCATGGGTTGGATACGGGGCAACTCAGGACAAGTATGGGTGGGGTGACCGATACCATCACACAAGGCACAAGGCTTGGTGGGTTGGGGAGGGGGAGGGGTAGGGTCGGGTGCGATGGCCTTGTCTTTGGATGCCCCCTTTCGAGTTTTTCTTTTCTTGCCTGTAGGGGTTGCCACATGGGGAGGGTCCTGCGGAGGGGCTAGGGGCACTATAGTGGTAGAAGGAGCGAAGGGAATCAGTTGCACTGGTGTCACAGTTATGTATGGTTTGGGGTGGCCCGGTGGGGTCTCGACAGGAGGATTAAGATACCATACTGGTATTCCCAAGGTTAAATTAGGTAGGGAAAGGGTGGCCATGACGGGGACCGAGTAGACGCCGGGAGGGGGGCCAAGAAAAGGTATTTGACCGGCGGGGTAATGACCAGGGGGGACTACTCTCATATGGTGGAGACTGGAGGGAATAGACTCAGGAGGGTAGGGGGTTCCGGAGTGTGATGGGAAGGGTTAGGTGAAAAAGGTTCGGTTGACTGAAGTGAAGGGCTAGGAGCAGGAGGCGGTGGGCGAGATTGAGGTTGCTGACTAGCCGGAGCAGGCTGCGAAAGGCCAGCCTGAGATGATTGCATCATGAAAACATTCGCTAAGCTGGGGTCAGAGACAGGAGGAGGGGGAGGACCAGGAAAAGTTTCAAGCAAAGAGGAGTCTTTGTAGACGCCAGGGGAAACACTGGTCAAAGAATCAACAGTTGGTTTATTGGTGACAGTAGAGATGGTGGACTCAGGGGAGGTCTGAGATTTTGGTTCATGGTAGGTCAATTGGTCAATGGTGACAATCTTGCCATTATGAGGGAAAAACATCTTGCAATGGACTACGGATGGGACGGCTGACATGGCATAGGTGTAACTACGCCCCAAAAGGATGTTGTAGTCAAGAAGGGCATCAATAACTTCGACGTCGACACAAATAGTCTTGCCATCAAGGGTGATAGGATAGTTACGGAATAGGCCGATGGGCTGGGAGGCATGGCCATCCCATGCGCGAAGGGTGATGGTGGAAGGGGCCAGTTCAGGGGATCCGAGTTGTTTCCAAATCGAAGTAGACATTACACAGGTAGATACCCCCTCATCAATAATACAACGAGCAACATTGGCGTTTTGAATTTTGACTGGGATTTGGAAAGCAACCGAAGGAGGAAGAGGGGGATGTTCTGACTGACGAGTGTCGAAAACAATCAATTGGTCATCAGCAGGATCTACAACGCCCACGACAGATAGTAGAGCCATATTTTGGGAAGGACATGACTGGAGGAGTTCCAGTGTTGAAATGGCAGCAGGAGATTGGGCTAGATCATCTACTATGCTGTATGAATGGGCAGCCCGACTAGAGGCAGCATTTCGGTGTAATAGTCCCTTAGGAGGCTTGGGATGAAACTCGGCTTTGGGCGGAGGGAGTTGCAAGGGACCATTGGTTGTTGATAGAGGATCTGTAGGACCTGACGATGGAGACTCGGAGACAGATGGAACAGGAGGTGTGGAATACTGACGGGACCGAGTTTGAAGGTTGAGGTCGATGGTGAGAGGTGGGTCAGAGGCCATCATGAGAATCTGGTAATCAGAGGAACTAGAAGGGGAAGGTTGAGTGGTTACCGGGGCATGAGGGGGTTGAGTGGCCACAAATCCTTGTTAAGGGAAAGGATCGGTAAAAACAACGGGTTGAGAAGTAGCTGGGGTAGGAGGGATAGTAGGGGAGGAATGTTTTCCCCGCACGGTGGCCTGAGAATCCCACGTCTGCCGCATTTGTGGTAATAAGGGACAATCGTGAGTGTAATGCCCATAAACACTGCAACACGAACATAGCTTGTTGGTGCGAAGTGGCCTGTTCAGCTTGGGCTGAGAACCCTGTGGTTGGGTAGTAGTGTGAGGATCAATACTTGAAGGATTGGATCCACGATTACTAGGGGCAGATTGATTGCCTTTCCTCTTTCTTTGAGAAGGAAGAAAATTAGGTGTCCCCTGCTGTGCAAAGACTTGCCCTGGAGGGGCTAATAAGTGTGGTTGCATGGGTGGAAAAGGCAAGGGAGTGGGAGGTCCAAATGCTGGGGGAGCTGGGACACTAGGTTGTGGATACGGATAAGGGGTAGGGTGGGTAGCAGTGAGGTAAGCAGGAGGGTGGGAAAAAGGAGGAGGCATGCCGTATCCTAAATACATGCTACTGGGAGGGGAAAAAGTGCCGAAGGGGCTGGCCCCTGGAGAGAAACTGTGGCTCGGAAGAGGTTGGGCAGAGGTATGTGACAGGGCTCCAATGATACCGTCGGCAGAGTGAGATGCCCCCAAGGCGTTAGGGCCACCGGGCTTGGGAAGGTCAGGAAGGACGGTATAAACATAACCAGATTGGGCGTAAATAAGGTCATATTTCAAGGCTATTTGGAGGGCGGCTTCTTCGGTTTGGGAAAAATGGGATGCGAAATCTTTGCCAATGGGAGGGAAGAGAGAGCGAAGGAACCAGTCCATGTAAACCCGATCTTCAAAGGGGGGAGCGCGACACAAGCTCCGTCTTCGCCTCCATTCCTGGACATGAGTAGAAAGGCGGGTCGAAGAGGATTGATGGAAAGAAGTTAAGAGTTCAGTGCCAGTGTTGTATCAGAGGGGGAGCTGGAAATAGGATAAAAAGGCTTGGGCAATGGTCGCAAAGGTGGTATGGGAAGAGGTGGCTTGATCAACATACCATTTGGAAGCTTCACCGGTAAGTGTGCGTTGGAAAAAACGAAGACTGATGGAGTCATCGGTGATGGAATTGGAGGAACACCACATGTGGAAAGATCAGATATGGTTAGAGGGATCTTCACTAGCAAGGCCTTCGAACTTGGGAATTTCGGAGGGGAGCTTGGTTGGCATAGCAGGCCAACTAACATCATGGCGAATAGGATCATTAATTAGCTGATTGAAGTCGGGGAGACTGAGGCCGGCCATATAAGGGAGTAATGGGGCAGTCGAGGTAGGTCCCGTAGTGGTTCCACTGGAAATGGACCCAGCGGTAGAACTGGGGTTAGGGCTAGATCCTGAACTAGACATGGTGAAGGTAAAAGAGGGAGAACCAGAAGGAGAGGGAGAACTCGAGCAATCAGAGGAAGAGTTGGAGTGCGGACTCAGGGGAGGACTTACTCGAGGAGGACGGGAAGGAGGAAGTCGATCTTCCGGAAACTGAGGGTGAAGGCCAAGAAGTCTCCAGGAGAAGCGCCTTGGGGCCGCAATGATGACGAGAAGAAGAAAAACCGACAAGGGCAGGGAGGGACAAAATCAAGTGAGGTCAAGGGCAGAGAGGTGCAGTGACAATTGATTTTAAAGTCTTTGCTAGGCGGTGTTAACCAGGTGCTTCTTCACTTAGGGTCGGTGTGTGGCGTGTGTTAATTTTAATTGTTTAAACCCAGATGTTTTTTAGAGTAAAAGAAAAAGTGTGCTGTGTAACTGAAAATAAATCTGCAGTAAATAAAATGAAAAGAACAGAAAATTAACAGCTACTAATGCGTCAATGTAACCCAAGAAGGTGGGTCTCTCAAAACTAGTCTATAAGAGGGAAAAAAATAAGCCAAGCACGCAAAAAGGAGGCCAATAGATCTAATGTGAGGAGGGACTGGGATCTAAAGGAGAAATCTGCTGAAAAGTGGTGCAGAGAACAACAAATAGGCAGAGGCAAGGTTTCTGCTAAAAAGGAGGAGATCAGCGAAAAATAGAAGAGACAAGGTGGTGGCCGTGGAAAGGAACCCAAACAAAACGATATGAGGTGATTGGAGAGGGAGAAGAGCTGATTAAAAGGGATCTGAAAAGGAGGTATCATATCTGAGAAAAATAAAGTTGAAACTCTGAAAATTCAGACTTCTGAAACAACAAAGACTCTCCCACAAAAAGTGGAGGGTACTAGAGCCCTAAGGGGCAAGATTCCCTCTTAGTTGACTGAAGCAGATCAGAAACAAGTCTAAACGGGCAAAGACGGAGGCTGGAAAACCCTGACAGAAGCTTCAGACAAACCCAGAAAAAGTGCTGAAAAATTTGCAGAAAAAGTGCAGGTCACAGGTTCTGACCTGTTTTCAGTCCAGGTCACAGGTTTGGGGCAGAAAAGTGTGTCCTCAAGCTCAGGTCGCACTTTTTGGGCCGATAAGTGCGACCTGCAGATCAGGCTGTCTCGGCGGTAGATTTTAGAAAAAATTGTCGTCTCAGCTGCGGCTGATGTCTGTCACCTGCGCAATAAGGCCAGAAACACACGGAAGTTAAAAATTTGACTGTTTGAGGGTTTTAGGGGTGAAAAACACCATAAAAATAGGGAAAACAGAAAATGGAAGAGAAACCCTAGGGTCTGAAATAGCTGGATATGCAGGAATATATAAAACGACAGCGGTCGTAAAATAAAACCCGTGTGGAGTCACCAATTGTTAATATGAATCTTTCGTCATAAAATATCACTTTAGCTACGCATAACAAATAGCCCTAACATCGATTATGGCTGCAAAATATCTTTAAGTCTGCCGCACAAATTTAGATCTAAGCACAAAAGACATTAAGCAGATAAAATATAATATGGCTCCATGCATCCAATAGACAAGACAAGAACAAAGTGTTTAAAATAATGATTTGTATTATATTAAAGAATGGGGCACCTGAGAGGAAAACAAGAAAGGTGTTTTTCGGTTCTCCTCAATGGGATGGGTTCTTGAAAGTCCTCAGTGTTTCAGATCTAAAATTCCTCTCTCTTATTGTGGTAGAAAAACCCTGACAAACATAGAACTCAATGGGAGCTCACAAAGAAAAAATGGAAAATGGTGACCAAGAGTAGATCTGGTGTGATATAATGCAATGAAGGTGACTAATTAATGGGGAAAACCCTTCTATTTATAACAAAATATTGGGGTGTTCTAGAACTCGGTGCATGAATAAAATATTATTAATCAAATTCTAGAATCACTCTTTAGGAATATTTTATTATATTTGTTGGAGGGAAAAGGTCTTTTGACTTGGGTCAATTCCTTTATTTATAAAAAATAAATAAATAAATGATTTATTTATTATTTTAGGGACATGATGGGAATATAATTAAATAAATAATGATTTATTTAATTATTTAAAAATGATTTAGTCAAATTTAACTAGGAATATTATTTAAATAATGTTTTGAATAACTTATTCCTAGGAAATACTTAAATAAATAATTATTTATTTAATTAATTTCCTTGTTTTGGGTTAAATATGACCAGGAAATATAGATAAATGTTATTTTATATGGTGAAAGCAATTTTACTTAGAGTAAAATTGGTCTTACATGGTGTACTTGGGTTCATCTAATGATAATGAATTAGATGACCAAAAAAAT